>JAOTQP010001286.1:74178160-74226874 GCA_026413545.1 Cichladusa arquata | reverse complement strand
ATATATAGTTTATAATTTTTGCCATCTACACAGGACTTTCAGACAGGGACCACATCTTGAAAAACTTCAGTGATGTAAATCCTTGTGGCAGCATGATTTCCTGAACAGATACATAATGTCTACATTTACTCAGTTATCAGGAACTGGTTTGGGATTCTCAGCTCAGATTTGTATAGGTATATTTGTGTAGCTGTGCTTGAAATCTGCAAAGATCTGCTGTAGCAATCTGGATTATATAAATTTTGGTGTTTGGTTTTTTTTTTTCCTTTGGTTTTATATCTGAATATATTTGTTTGACAAATCCTAATATTCAGAATTTCTTAATTGATTGAAGATAACGCGTCTCTTTCATAATGTCTTAGATATTTTCTAGTTTTACCTTGCTAGTACTTTGTCAAGTAAACAGAGCTAGGAAACAGTTCTGATTATTAATTCTTTATAATTAAAAAAAATAAAATTGAATATTTTAAGTAACATATAGTTCTAGAAGATTCAATACAGTTTTATCTTGAGATTCTCGCTTTAAGTCACTCTTTTTCCTCACATCCCCTTCAGGAGTGTTGCAATGGGTGATTTTCTGAGTGATGTGTGAAGTTTAAAAACCTGATTAGACAAAATAAATTTAAAGAGAATTAAAAATGTTTTTTAAGTGTTACTTGAGATACCAGAAACACTGTCATACATTCATAGATGGAGATGCTTAAGAAAATACTTCAATCTTGCAGACATCTCTGCCAACTCTTCCTGACTTTTAAATATGTGCATATTCAAATGCATTTAGTACCTGTTGCAACATTACGTTCTTTCCACTAATTTTTCAAGGTGTATAGATAACTTTACAACAATTATAAAATAGATTTTTTTTTGTTGTGAGATGAGTTTTGTACCCTATCCCATATCCATTTTAAGTTTCCCTGCAAACGAAAAAGGGAGGAAAGGAAAAGTGAAACAAAATAGTGGAAGGAAGATGAGACTTCAGGCTGGTGAGGCGATTGCTTAGTTTCTGTATGTGTTTGTAATTGTTGATGCCTTACTTCAGAGAAAATATGAAACTTAAAAGCCTAAAATCTCTCAGCAAATAGCTTTCATTTCATACATTTTCGGATAATAATTTGGGGATATTTTGAAGTGATCAGAATTTGACCAGTCCCAGGATACAGCTCCAGTCTCTCTTTCAGATTTGCAAAGACACTATACCACTGCTAAAAACATCTCCTGTGTCTTCATTGACATTATTCAAAACCTGTGAGTTCTTCTGACTATCCCAGAAGGGAATTAAACTACTATTAGATATATTTAGCATATTCCAGTTGATAATATGGTTAAAGTATTTTGCTAACTTAGTTATTATATTTTTTAGACACTTTCAATTTTTGTCAGAGGTGATCTGCTTGAGCTTGCAGTTGATCATTCAGATCAGGGAGATACAGAATATAGAATTCTCCACTCCTTTATATTTCAGTTTGTTTTGTGCTCACTAAAGCATTATGCATGGCATGAGTGTTCTTACAGCTACACATTCTGTGTATTTAATTTTCTACCAATATATTATAGAGTCTCAACTTCTCATGCTTTTCAAATGAAGGATACTAACTTCATCTACTTTTCATTGTAGCATAGTCTGGCTCAAGTGAATAGTTGCAAATAATTCCAAAGAGACTAAGAGTATAGTTTGGATTACAGAGAGTTGCGGTAGGCCCAGTAGTCCATCACTGAATTTAAAAGAACTCAAGGGGTTATGTTACTGCATGCTGTGGAAATCATATCTAGGAAAGTGCACAGATAACTAAGTTACATGTCTTGAATTACCTTTTCTTTTTCTGAGTCTGTGCGGTTTTCTTAAAAATTCCCTGGTGCAAAACGAGTTTTTCTTACCAAAACCAATTGTTCTTGCTATACTGGATTTTCTTATTTAAAAATAAAAAAATAAAGAAAAAAAAATAAAATATATTGGAATCATTATTTTCTCTGCATGATCTTTTAAAAAAAATGCATTATCTAAATTACTGTAAGTCATATTAATATACAACATAGAGGACTCAGGACTTAGAATGATGGAGAGAAAAATCTTAGAATTAATTCCTGTTGTAGCTATTCTATGCTTTCCTACTTTTTAGCTTCTTTCTTTCCACACACTTTTCATGCTTAGTAAGAATAAGATTGTGACACCTGAATGCCCTAGGATATGACACAATTAGAGGGGACTAGATGATCTCTAAGACCCCTTTCAATTCTTAACATTCTATTTTTTCATTATTATTTTCAGGTTTTCATGTTTACTACCAGAAGCCCAGAAATATTTCATATGAACATTTTAATTTTATGAACTATTTTATATGTTTATTATTTTACAGTATTAAAAGATAAATAATGTCAATATAGTGATATGCTGACATATTATGCTTTTAAAATTTTTTTAAGTGTATCCCTTGAAGTGAGAAGTCCAATTTCCTACCAGCTTGAAAGAGGTAAAGTTAGAATTGGTAAAGTTACAAGGGACCACAGTGAGTTATAAGCACATTGAACAGAGCTAAGTCTGGAGTGTTCTTGAATATCTCTGGTGAGGGAGACTCCACAACCTCTCTGGGCACAGACAGCTGCACAGTAAAGAAGTTTGTCCTCATAGGTGGAATTTCCTGTGCTGTTTCTGCCTGTTTCCTTCCCATTGTTCAGCATCACTGAGAAGAGCCTGCCTCCATCTTCTTGACAGCCTCCCTTCAGACACTTACACTTATAAGACCTTCTCAAGACTGAACAGGTTCATTTTTGTAGCCATTCACTGGACTTACTCCAGAAGATCCCTGTCTCTCTTGTGCTGAGGAGCCCAGAACTGGACACAGCATTCCAGATGTACCTCACCAAGGCACAATAAAGAGGCACGATCACCTCCCTCAACCTGATGGCAATATTATTCTTAATGAATCCCAGAATCCCATTGGCCTTCTTGGCTATAAGGACACACTGCTGGCTCATGGACAGCTTGTAGCCCGCTAGGACACAAGGACCCCCAGATCCTTCTCCACAGAGCTGCTTTCCAGCCCCCAGCCTGTCCTGGTGCATGGGGTTATTATTTCTCATGGGAGGAACCCTGCACTTGCTTTTGTTGAATTTCAGAAGGTTCTTATCTCCTCATCTCTCCAGCTTCTGAAAGGCTGCACAGCCCTCTGGGGTATTGGCCACTCCTCCCAGCTTTTTTTCCCTTTTTGTTTTTGTGTAGTATTTAGACTGTGAATTATTCATATATTGTTTTGTTCCTCATTATTTTCATTTATAACTTTGATCTTATTTTCCATCACTGTGTTTTGTGAACTGAGAAAAAGGCGTGACTAGATTCGATTCTCAACATTATGCAAGTTCCACTGTCCTCATAAAAAACTCTTTATCTTGCAGGTATCTTTATGCATAAGTCTCCTGATAAAAATAAAAATGCAATCTCACAAAAGTTATTTAAAAGCAACTTCCTGATAATCATTCCTACTCCCATTTGATGAGGTGAAGAAAACCTGGAGATGCACAAATGTCTGTAAACAGCATAGATGTATGCACTTTAATTTAAACCAAACAAATAAACAACAATTCAACACCTCAAAATCCTTTCCTGCTGTCATATCTGACAGGGTACAAATGAGTATTGGAAAAATGTTTATTCATTTGCTTTCTCTAGGTGACAATTCTTTTCTGAAAGGAAAGAATTGAGAAACTGTATGTTAAAGGCTCACTAATATTTTTGTTGCTGCAGAGAGATAAGTAGGTTATAGCTATTTGAACAGCCTTTCTTTCCATTTAAGGTTTTACCTGATCACTGATCTGGAGGTATGTCTGAATGCAGTAATGGTCTATTACACTTTTACATGCCACATTAAGGTGTATGTTATGAAAGTGCTGCACTGAACCATCAAACGATAATATTCGAGAGAGCACCTCCCTATTATATAATGGTATTAAAGGCTGGCCTCTGCAATTATATAGAGAATATGACCTTGTGAAGGAGAGCATTTTTATTTGCATGTGTTCAGAAATCCAGCATAAGAGAATAGATTTCAGCATTCAGTGCTGTTACCTAATGAAAGATGGCCCTAACTTCTGCAGCATGTAAGGAAGCACAAAGTTAATTTTTTATCCACTTCTGGAAAGATGAGCAGTGAGCTGTAGCAAGGCAGGTATCATTCTTTTATTGTTATGTGTTTTCTTTTATGTTCATGAGTTTTATTTCAGAACATTTTTTCCTATTTAATTATATGTCAAATTAAAAGTGTGATTCTTAAAAAACTAATACATAAGAGGTGAAAATAAAAAGGGAATTGCTTGGGGAGAAGAAAAAAAAGAAGCATCCAATTCTGAAAGATATTAAACACATGATTGGGGTGTAGAAAATTTGGGTGAGAGTTTGTAGTTTCCTGACAAAAATAAAAGATGACTTCATGGTTTCTCAGGAATTGATACCTAACTGTAACCTTGTTATTCAAAATCAACAAAAACTGAACAGTTGTAAAAGTCTTTATATTATATTGGTAAATAATAAATCACAGTTGCATAGTTTCTTTTGATTTTGAGCTATTGCCATAAAAGGTGTGAAAAACGATGCTCAGTTCTTGAAAGAGCCAGGAATTACGGATTCATGAATCCCCATAAGCTCAGAAGTATCTGATAAACCAGCCAGCACCTAAGCAAATAGCCTAAATTCTACAGAAGTTACGGAGTAAAAATCTAACACTAACTTTCAGTTTAAATATTTTTTTTTTTTTTTTTCTTTTTCAGAAGTATCATGTGATAAGGGGAGATTCACTTAAACCCTTCGTGTTTGATTAGTCTGTCAGAGCCTCAGGAAATCTGAGACCCTTCTGCCCTTATGGGGAGCCTTCACTGAGCAGTTCACTGGATTGGAGGGCAGCTCGATGGATTTGTTCAGGGTCACACTCCAAACAGAGGCCCCCTCCTGATTCTCCACACCTTTACCCACTGCCAGGGACTGCCAGGGCTCTTGAAGGACTCACACTAACAGTTTACAGAATAACGCTCTTAATCAGTAAAACTGTGACAGGTTAAAGTTCAAAGACTGGTGGTGATAGTGTCTGACTGCAAAAACGTATTTAAAGTAGTAGCAAGATCTAATACCTAAAAAAAGCTAGCACAAGATAACAGTCCAGCACACATATAGTACAGTTCTTGTTCCCATAGGGAAAAGGGCAAGTTCAGCCCATTCTTAACTTACATTTATACTCTTTATTTGTGTTTAGGGGGAGCTTGAGTTACTTCAGTCATACATCTCACTCAGTGAGGGCTGGCTGTGCCTTGGGGGTGGGTATCTCAGCATGGTATCTGAGATAACCCTGGGATGCGGACATGGGTCCCTGCAAGGAGAATGATTTCACCACGCTTGCTGATTCAGCAGCAGGACATTATCTCCCTTGGTTTTCAGCTGCTGTGCAGCTTATCAGCTAAAAGGTACCACTGAGTTCCCTCCTATGCAATGGTTGCAACAGAGTCTGGACGCTGTGTTTCCACTCCATTCTACCCTCTGTTTAGTTCTCCTTATATTGCATTGTGTGTGGGAGGTCAGATATGCTGACCATGTTCCATCCAAGGAGTAGAAACTGTAGGTTCCCCTATAATTGTTGTACCACTCTCTTTTTACCCCCAGTTATTTTTCCACAAAAGGCCTCTGAATAGACTTGTCCAAAATCCTAGTGCATGTATATTTAATATTATAATCAGGCAAAGAAAAAAAAAAAAAAAACAAACGAATAGACTGTCAATCTGATTCCAGTCACAATGATCTTTAAATCACTTGGGATAGATAAGCTGGAACATGGGCATTGCAGGTTTCAAATAACGGTGCCTTGCAAAACTTGATTTTGGTTATTTTTGATGACAATTAAGGAAGTAAATCATACACCATCAGTTTACATCAGAAAGTCTGCTTGATATTTATTGACATCACATTTTCTTGTATAGAATGATGTCATATACTAATGATTTACACAAAAATCAGTCATTTTGTTGACAAGCATTAACCATAGTGTTTTCTCTTTCTTCAAAGTCTGAATTAAGTAGTTAATCAAAAAAAGAAAAAAACTCAGGGAAGGGAAGGGAAGGGAAGGGAAGGAAAGGGAAAGGGAGAATAAGAGGCTACAAGCTCCTTCTGAGCTTTCTTTCATTTCATAGTCCTTGACTTAAATGGGAATTAGAGATTAAATATTCTATAAAGTTCCTAAAGGAAAAAAATGAGACTCAGACTTTGACCCAGCTCAGATTTCTAAATGCTTGCAAAAGGAAGAGAGGTGTTATAAAAATCTGTTCAAAAAGAAATATTTCTAGACAGAGAAACATCCACAAAAGTTCATTATAATAATTTTATCATCTTTGGTTATGGTGTAAAGGGGTAGACCATAAAGCATAAATCAAAAACTATTAGTAGGTGTAAGATGAGGCTGAACTGAGCTCTGAGTTACTGCAAAGTGAAATTATGGGTTTGTGACACACATACGATTTCAGAGCTTAATGCCACAAAGAAGATGAGGATTTTAAAGTTCCAAGGTCGCCATTTGCTAAAGGCTGGCTGTTTTATGTACAGTGCTTTTGTGCAAAGCCCCTGCAATGAGGAAGAAGAATTAGTGTATTAAGATTTTCTTCATTCAGGTGTAATTTGTCATGCTTTGGGATGCCAGTTATAGCTATCCTCTCTGAAAGAAACAGTCATGAGACACAATAATGGTTTTGTTGATTTTTTTTCCCATTTTTTTTTCCCCCTCAAGTGAACGGCTCGTCCAGTAGACTATGTGCAATACCTGACAGTAACAAATGTGATCTACATACATGGAATCCTGGTAACATCAGCAGCAAGGCACCAATTTTGATGGGATCATGGTGGTGTGATGGGACAACTCCCATGACTAGACTTGAATGGAGGGATATAGGATCTTTAGGAAGGACAGGCCAGATGGAGCTCAGAAGTCAAAATTGTGTCCAGTGCTGTTTAACATTTTTTTTACTGGATGGATGATGGCACAGAGTGTATCCTCAGCCCGTTTGTTGATGACACAAAGCTGGGAGGAGTGGCTAACAGGCTGAAGGCTGTGATCATACCCAGACAGACCTGAACAAACTGGAGAAATGGGGTGGAAGGAAACACATGAAGTTCAACAGATCCTGTACCTGGGGAAGAACAACCTCTCACACCAGTATGTATTGGGGACAACCCATCTGAAAAGCATCTTGTCAGAGAGAAGGACCTGGGAGTCCTGGTAATCACTCAAGTTGAACATGAGCCAGCAATATGCCCTTGCCACAAAACGTTAATTGTATTCTGCACTGCCTTAGACAAAGTACTGCCAGCATCTGAGGAAGAAGATCCTTCCCTTCTACTCAGCACTGGGAAGACCACATCTGGAGAGCTGTGTCCAGTTCTGGGCTCTTCAGAAGACGAAGAGCATGGAAATACTGAAGAAAGTCCAGCAAAAAGCTGCAAAGATGATGAAAGGACTGCAGCACCTCTCCCATGAGTAAAGACCCAGAGCTGGGACTGCACAACCTGGAGAAGAGAAGGCTCAGGGGGATCTTATTAATGTATGCAAATACATGAAGGAAGGGCACAAAGAAGACTGGGCAGGGCTCTTTTTGGAGGTGCCCCATGGCAGCACCAGAGGAAGTGGGCACAAACTGAAACACTGGAAATTTTATCTGAGCATCAGGAAACACTTTTATACTGATGGTCAGTGAGCACTGCACAAGTTACCCAGAGAGGTAGCGGGGTCTCTCTCCCTGGAGACATTGAAAATCCAACTGGATATGATCCTAGTCAGCCAGATCTAGGTGTCACTCCTTGAACACAAGGAGTTGCACCAGCTGACCTCAAGGGTTCCCTTCCACCCTCATAATTTTTATGATTGCTACCAGTAGTCATTAACCTTTTTCCTACAACCATACCTCAGAGCTTATCCTAAGCTTACTTTTTATTCTGCTGTTGTGTTACCAGTATCAATATCTTATTTTGTAAGGCACTTGATGTTCAGGAGTTTTTTTATAGCTTTTTTTACAGTTAGAGTAAAAAGTGCAGAGAAGGTGTAAAACTACCTAGACTATTCACTTGCAAAACACTTTGGCATAATGAAATTAACTGCTATAGCTCTTTAGAGCAGCAGAAGTTGTCTTGATGAACCAAATATTTTAAAATAATTATTTGTACCTTAAAATAAGACTTTGTACCTTCTGTTCTTCCTAAGAGTAAAATTGGAGCCTGAGAGAAATGGAGCTATTCTCCTGCATAAGAATTTGTTCCTGAATCCTGTGTAAAAATACCTCCTAAAATGCTGATGAAATTTGAGGTCCAGTGTACATTCAGCCACATAGGCATATAGGTTATATGTAACTATGCAGAGACCTATAGTTTTCTATCATTTGAGATTCAAAATTTGAGCTTTGAACACATTTGTATGTGTCCTGTAGTCTGTGCATTTCTGAAATTTTGGAGTGTATTTCACCTTTCTGACATAAAAATCTTTGCTTTCATTGCCATTCAGTAGTGACAGTAGTCAAACATCTCGGGTAGAATTAAGGTTGACTGAGTTTCACTGTTATTTTTAAGCTGATTGGTACAATTTTTTTAATTTCTTTTTTTTCAACCTGAACTATTGAATGAGTTTAGAACTACATTAAGGATAAACTGAATAGGGGTTTTAATTTAGCTACTTTTTTCATCTTGTTACATAGACCAGGTCATTATGTTTTGTGTCAGGTGTGCAACTAGCGCAAGAAATAACTTGTAGATGCTTAGGTTCACCATTAAAAGTAAGGGAGTTTTATCCATCACCCTTACATTTTATGATCATTGCCTCATGACTTCAGAGCCTGAGTTTCTAGAAAAACCATGAAAAGTTACCCTAAAATTATTGCATGGACAATATTGAGCTAATGTGGAACAGATTCTGAGCTATGTAATGACAGTAAGTGAAGAATTCAGAATGTTCTTTTTCTTTCTCTGATGCTGTTATGAATTGTATTATATATGTAAGTTTATTTTAAATAAATGATAGAAGAGGGAATGCACAAGAGGAAATACTGAAGATATTGGCAAATAGAGATTCTGCTTTTTTAAGTGCAAATAATCTTCTTAGAAAGAATCATTCAGATACCCTGGGTCTGATATGGATTTTATGTCTTGTATCAAATGACTGATATTATTGCATTGATATGGGATTTGAAATTTCTCCCATGTCTTCCAGGTAGCCATAAATCTTTAGCTCTACTGACACATTTTTCTTTTTTGTGTGCACCTCAGCAGCTGTGTGCAGACACAGACTCCTCCATCTACACTAAGAACCATTTAGATCTGTCATCTGTCATGTGAACTGATCACATACATGTGCACTTCCTACTGCAATGCTGCTGCTGACCTGAAAGGGGAGGTAAAGGCTTGGAATCTTCCCCAACTTTTGCATCTGCACAGTTTCTCCTTTTCTATATGTTTGTCTGTCATGTCAAGAACTTCTCAGTATTATTTGGTAACCATAGAGGCTTAAAGCCTGCTAAATACAAATCCACAATGAACAGAAATCCACAGCCATCTTAAATATTCTTTTAAGATATGATTCTTTCTCTTAAAATTTCATGCTGGAAGATTACTTATTTAGCCTCATATTCTCGCCTCACTCTTTTTTACTGCTCATGAACTAGCAAAATCCAATCACAAAATGATTAATCTCTGAGATAATGAGCTTTTCAAGAACTTTGAACATCTGATAGTTATAAAACTACTAATGCCCCATCTAACCACACTAACCATAGTATGTTACATTAACACTCAAGAAGATTCTCAGTACAGCTCTTTGAACCAAAGAATAATTACAGCCATAGCGACCAGAGGAAGCTGGCTCTTACTGGATACAAAAAAGTTTAGTACTCCTGAGTAACATAAATAGATCTCATATCATGGTCAGTAACTAAATGTCAGTATAGCTTTTGTATTTCTAACACAAGAAAATGAGACTGTTTTTACTCAAAAAAACCTAGATACTCTTCTCCACACCAACCTACTATAAATAAATCTTGTATTTTTAAATATCTATCAGATGTCTGTAAAGGATTATCCAGGAGGCATTTTCAGTGCTCTGTAGATAAGAACACCTAGTTCTCCATTACTGAATGCCTCTCAGTTCTTGAACATTAGAATTTAATTTGGTCATTTTCAGTCAAGTCATGATAATCACCTAAAATAATAGAATCAACTAATACTGCCTTTCTCATTTTAGGACATGCATTCTTCTTAGTCTCCAAGTGCGAGAAATTTTCTTTTGGAGGTTTGTGGTTTTTGTGTGTGGCTTTTGTTTGTTTGTTTGTTTGTTTGTTTGGTTGGTTGGTTTTATCTGCAGAGAAATCTAATTATTCCTGAAGGACAATAATGCAGTCTTCAGTAGTGATATTGCCTCTGAAACTGCCTCTGAAATTTGTATTGCTAGAATTCCTCATATTAAAGTCACCAGTGGAAATAATAAATGGGATCAGTATCAAGGTCTGTTATTAAAGAACATATTTGGCATCTCTTATGTGATAACCTACCTTTCAACATAAGTCTTTTTTTCTGTTGTTGGGGTGTTTTAGTGTGTTTAGGGGTATTTGTTGTTGCTATTTTACAGTTTATATAAAATTTCTTGCTCTAAGTCAGTTCTATAAAACTTGGTCTCTTCTGAATTATAAAATAATTTTCCATGAGGCATTTCTCTCAGAGATTCTGTTTAAATTTAGATAAATTAGCATGGATACATTTCAATTGTCTGAGAAGAGTGCTAAAACAACAAAGGCACATTTTCATGTTCGAAAAAAATCTTGATTTAAGTTCATTTTCTTTCATGTACAATTACCTTTTCTTTATAATTTCTTCTCTGAGTTGTTTCTGAACCGTAATCAAGTAGGATTGTAGCAGTTGAGGCATTTTTCTTTCCTTTTTTGCCCCACCCCATACATACTTCTGACAGTAGGAAAAGCAGTGGGCTTTCTGTTTGTTAGTCCCAGGTTAAAACTTCTACATGAATGATTAATTGAATATTTGATACCAGAAATCTATAAATATCCAGTTTATGGGTTTTAATTTCTTTCAGTTTTAAACAAAAAAGCTTGCTTCTACAGCTGATGCAGTTATTTCCATTACCCTTTCTCTGGATAACTAATTTCATGTTATTTTAAATTCCTTAGAAAACTGAAGTTCAAATGTGCTTACGGATATTTGTATTTCTGACTTTGAATTGTGTAACTCATTGATCCTTTATCCACATGTTTATAGATATTTTCACTTTTAAAATTCTGGCTTTTCTGTTTATTTATCCAAGAAGACTGCCTGCCTTCTGATTTTCTCTTTTCTTTATGAGGACTCCAGATACTATGCTTCTATTTAAATTCAGTACCTCTACCTCCACATTCAAACCTTTCTGTTCTTCTGTTGACTTTATTTATCATCATCCTAATTTTTCTGTCTGCCATACTAATAAACCCAGTACCTTAGGTTTTTATCTGTTTCTTTCTTTGGTGTCAATTTGAAACAAAATGAATTATCTTGAAATCTTTCAACCAAAAGGTATTTTCACAGCACCTGGAGTATTTACTAGGGCAGCACAGATGAATTAGGAATTTACTACTTATTTATATTAAAGCATGACTGAGAATTACCATTGTGAATTGATAAAATTTGGAAGAGAAATGCTAAGAAATCAGTAGGAATCATAAAAGTAATGCTACTTTATATATTTTACATAAAGTTACAAAACCAAATTAACCATTTTTCAGCCCTGATGCAGAAGTATTAGCATATACCTGAAAAGTCTTCCCCCAAAAAAATGGATTTTTTTAAATTTATGGGGAATATTATCTTTATTTAATCAGTCACTTTTGTGAGTGCACAGTACTGTATCACCATTTTAAATTTTAATTCTATCCTTTCTAAACAGTTAATTCTTTCATCATGCTCTATCCCAGTTGCAAACTATCTTGTTTTGCATTCCCATTATGACTTTAATGAATGGTTTCATATCTTTCACACATATCTTTGAAAGAAGTTGTTTAACAGTGCTGAACTCAATGTGTTGGCAAACAGCTGTTTGAGTTGTTTCCCTTTGGCCTCATCATTGTTTTCAACTGGAGGTAGAGTTAATTTCTTGGTTGAAACTTCTTACAGAGTTATACTCGTAATAACAGAATGTTTATTTTTTTCCTTAGTGTTTCTTTCTCAACTGCCACATTATTTTTCAAGGGATTTATCTTCTGCTGTGCAGCTTTGAAATTTTAGCAGTCTTTCAAATTCTTCCCCTGCCCTCAGCTGCAACCCCACAAAGCGATGGTTTCTTTTGAATTAATTTGGCATTCAGTGTGTATTTGGTATCTCTTCCCCACTGCATTCCCAAAGTTTCCCTTGAGAAGCAGCCTAATCTTCAGCTGCAACTTTGGTTCTCCATTGATCTCTTTTGTGAAGTTTTCAAGTAGTAGTTCCTGCAGCTTACACTATTTACATCAAGTCAATATATTTATAATTTTATGATATTTGATTTGCTTCTATTCTTCTTTCTTATTGCCATTGTCACAGTGTTCCTCACCCAGGACAAGGGATGATGGCTTTACACTGCAGGAGGGTAGATGTACTTGATTGATTAAATATGAGTGAAACTTTTTGCAATGAGGGCTATGAAACATGAGAACAGGTTGCCCAGAGATGCTCCATCCCTGGACACATTCAAGGTCCAGTGTGATGGACTCTGATCAACCTCATAAAATCAAAGATGTCCCTGTTCACTGCAGGCAACTTGGACTAGATGACTTTTAATAGTCCCTTCCAGCCCAAACTGTTCTGTGATTTTCTTATTCTATTAAAAAGAAGGAGGGGAGGGGAAGAAAAAAAGAGAAGAAACCACCGAACCACATATTCTCTAAATATGTCTAAAGATTGGAATTCCTAGGAAGTAGAAAAACAGTTGTGTAAATATGCCAAATGAGAAATGGTGCAGGATTTAAATTTCCATTTCTAATTCTATGATTCTACCATTCTTATCACCCTATCATTGCTGAAGTTCTCTTTTAAGACATAAATATATCAAGATTAAAGGTTCCACAAAATAATATACAGATTTTTAATAATCTTTTCTCTTTTTTTAAAGCAGATGATTGCTACTGTACAACACCTGCCATGTTCCTTTCTTAAATTTCTCACTCAGCTTTTAAATAAGAGCTGATTTTGTTAAGATTTGAAAATGTGTTAAAATGAATACTATAATCTATTTTCCTATTTATAGCGATTATGATTCCTCTATCTTATTAGTACGTACTACTATTATAGTCAGTACAATAGAGAATATTATTACTACCGTAATAAATGAGTTATTGGTTATCATTTCTAGAGTACATGAATAGTTGCCAGTACTTTTTCACCTGCAGTGAGAACAGCAATTCTCTTCAAGACACTTCTAGAAGAATTGTAAAAAGCCTGTAACAAGGAATTGATTTTTGAATAAGTTGTAGCAGCTGTAGCTTTATCATTGTGTCAGTACGTACAGTGTAAAATCTGTCCTTATGATGTGCAACTAATACACCCGCTCTCTGCATTCTGTCTTTTCACAGGGGACTATATAGAAAGGGTTTTCTACTGGGAAGAAAAGTAAAGCAGCCTTGTTCTCCTACTTGTTAATTTGAATCAATGCATTCTGTATTAAATTCCTTGCAATATAAGGGCTTGACCTTCCTAGGTACTTGTGGTGCAGAGTCACATAAATAGTGTCTCTATAGAAATCTCTGCATCTTAAAAAAAAAAAAAAAAAAATTGAAATTTGCTTTGTGCAGTGTGTTACTTATTTCACACAACAGCTAGCATTTTTGTGAGAACTTGACTTAGCTAGAAATTTTAATTGTGGTAGGTTTGCAGCTTAAAGTGAGTTTTCCGACTGCGCTGTTTCACATGGTCTTCACATAGTCTTCTGTTATCAGTAGAATGTGAGTTTGTGGAAAGCTTTCTGTATTGGTCTTCAGTAGTTAAAATCAATAGTTTCTTACTAGAAAAGCAGATTTGATTTTAATCTTGTTATCTAAGGGACAGCAGTTAATTTGTCTACACTGTGAAACTAATCCTTACCTTGAACATTTTCTAAATCAAAGGAAAATTTCCAAAGGAACTGTATTATATGATTTAGTAAATTCATGAGCTTAAACAGCTCTTGTTTTACTTACTTTAAACCACATATAAAAGAAACAAATTTCACCTTACTAATTTATTTATAAATCATGCAGGTTGGCATAGCTTTTAATCCTACCTTTTGTTTCTGATATACTGGGTCATTTCAAATGAGCTATTTTATAGCTCAAAAAATTGCATCAAAACAAAAAACTTTATTATGTATTGAACTCTTAATGGGTTTGTGTGTGCAGACCACATATAATGTACTAATAAAGTTATATCCTCCTGCAGTCTCTGTCATCTAGCCAAACATTTAGACTGAATATTTCTTTATTTCTCTGTTTTATTTGGTCATGGTTTATTACATACATATTACCCGTATTGTATTGCAAGTATTATCGCACAGGTGAAAAAAGAATAATTATCTTTGTAAGCAAGCTGTTCACCCAGTTTTTATTCCAAGATTTTTTACTGCATAATAGGCAATAAAATATTTGTATAGTCTACTTCGCAACCTATGCCAAAATCAATACTGCTGACCTCTCTGTGAACTGACATAAGCCATCTTTGCCTGACTGCCTGCCAAAGAAGCCAAGCTAAATCTTTAAATTATCAAGTTGCAAATTTAGTTTATGTCTCAAGATTTACCTAAGCAATTAAGACTCTGTTCCTGCACACACTAAGTATATCCGACTTCCATGTGCATGAAGAACCATGTTTACTCTGAATATTTGCATACATGCCTTGTAATAGATGTTCCATTTTCATCAGCATCTGAGTGCAGTGGACCACAAATTCTGATGTAAAAAAGTCACTATTATACTTCAATTCTCTTCAGTTGCCACTGTTTGAATAGAGACTCTGCTTTTAGTCTGTATCTTTCATCCTTAACTAGCTTATCATCCTAATTCAAAAATTTGTACAAAGTGGATTCTCAAGTTATTTCCCTGAAAATAAAAGTTGTCTGGATATATTCTGCTAATGCATAACAGTTTCGAATGCAGATGTTCTGTTCTGCAAGTTAGATGCTTTACAGTGTGGTGTCAAGATGGTTTGTTGCTAATATCCCTTTGGTTTAGAAGAAAGCAGGATAGAGTAACAGGTTGAAAATTTCTCCTACTTTCTAAGACCAACAGTCATAGTTTTTACTTAGTTATTACATTGAATGGCATCCTAGAAGAGGGCAAGGACTAAGTCTGTGACCTCTGGATTTAAGTTCAAGCGAGATTCATCAGCTCAGTTGCCCTGTGAAACTGCAGCCAGAAGAGGACCCTCAGTGGGTCCACATATCAAGTTCTGCACTGTGGTTCATTCATCAAACAGGACTTGATCTTGTACTTTGAGGTAGCATGTAATTCAAACAACCACTTGTACACAAGTGTGCAGTGAAGGACTGAACATACTGTGCAATGATAGGCTACCATGTCTTTGAGAAGACAATATGATAAACAAAAAGAACTATTTGTACAGGGAAGGACAGGCTATGTCCAAGGAGTCATTGAAATCAGTCATTAAGTACACTGTATTAGCTAAGGAGCAAGTTATAACACTTTTTTTTCTATTTAGAATGCCTTTTTAGTATATTCTGACATCTGACTCACACTAATAACTAATCCTATGTCTAAAAAATTAAACTGTTACCTAATTTCATATTTTAATGACAACGTAGTAGGTGCTATTTCACTTAGTGTTTATCAAAATATTAACTTCTACTTTTCCCTGTTCTATTAAAAATCCATTAATATGGAGTCATTAAGTTCCACTAAAAAAATACCAGACATTTTCTCATGTCATTTCAGGTTAAAACAACTGAAGTAACAAAGACTAGCTACTGAATTTAGCAAACTAAGAGCTACTCATTCAAAAGTTCATGATAGTTCACTGATTTAAGTAGAAAGACTCCTAAATGAATAAAGCAAGTTCTACATTATATACTTGGTCACCTCCTGTGTTTTAGTTTTGCTGGCTCACTTATCTCTAACAGCAGAACCTTTGAATTGGAACATTTTTGGTCAGCACTCTCTGTCTTGAGGTATCCTGTCACAACATTAATGACCCAGATTCTGCCAGTATTTCAAAAGCGAGTGTATTTTTCTTCTGTGCATCCTGGTTTTATACAATCTATCTGGAACATATCTCAAATATAAGAAAGAAAAATATGTGTTAATGATGACTTTCCTTACCACTTACTTTTAGACACATGGATGTGGGGAAATGGAGCAGTAAACATTAGAACAGTCTTTGGGGAAGATATTATTTGTGGAGAAATGGGGTGCCACAGAGTGGAAGATAAATTATGCTTCAGAATAATAATGTGCCCAAGAGGTATCTGAGATACTTCATCATCTTCAAATTCCTAAGCACAGAATACAGCCTTGTGCCCAGGTTAACCTGAAATTATACCAGAGTGTACAATAACATTACTTTAATTGTGTTTTGCAGAGTGAGTATGTTCCCTGCAAGTCAGCAAACTGAAAAGAACCATGATTCCATAAATATTTAGGTCTAAATATCCATGTATACATAGAAATACTTGTTCCAAATGGAAATTTTATTTTGAAATTGTATGTATTGAAATGAGTCAGTCTCCTGCTTTGAACTGGAATATAGATTAGTGGTTTTCTTGTCTGAAATTCATTAAAATAAAATAATCTACAATTCAGAACATTTAGAATTGCATATTTAAAGTAAGTGATTTTAGCATAGTTCCATTCTTTTATGCTTGTGGTAGCCTGTCTGTCTAAAATCAGGACTGCCAAAAAGTTGTGCCACTAGCGAGTGATGAAAACTGTACATTGGTCTGATGTGTTGAAGATTTGTTTTCACTGTTTGTTTTCACTGAGAAAGGCATAGCTCAGGCTGCACTTCTCTATTAATCTCTTGATTCAATAAATAAATTTCATAATTTCTCACAGTATTCTGTCAGGTATATTTAAACTAATTCATATGATTTGCTCCTCACAGTGCAAAGGGATGTACCCAAAAGTGTGGATGTCATTGCTAGGTCACTCTCAATCATCTTTGCAAGGTCATGGTGATCAGGAGACTTGCCTGAGGACTAAAAGAAAAAAATTGTCACCTCGATGTACTAAAAGAGCAAGAAAGAGGGCCTGGGGAACTGCCAGCCTTCCAGCCTCTCCTCAGTCCCTGGAAGAGTGATGGAGCAGCTAATCCTGCAGGCCACCTTGAGGGGCATGGAAGATGAGATCGTCAGCAGTAGTCAACATGTATGCCAACCAAAATTAAATCATGCTTAATCAATCTTATTGCCTCCTATGACAGGACAGCTGGCTGGATAGATGAGGGAAGAGCAGTGGATGTTGTCTACCTCAACTTTAGCAAGGCTTCCAACACTATCTCTCACAATATCCTCAAAAGTAAACTCAGGAAGCGTGGGCTGGATAAGTGGACAGTGAATTGGATTGAGAATTGTCAGAATGGTCATGCCTGAGAGCTGTGATCAGTGCCGCAGAGTCTGGTTAGAGACCTGTCACTAGTAACGTCTCCCAGGGCTCAATGCTGGGCCCAGTATTGTTTAACTTCTTCACCAATGACTTGAATGAAGGGACAGGTGTCTCCTCAGCAAATTCCCTGATGGCACAAAGCTGGGAGGAGTAGCTGATACCCCAGAGGGCTGTGTGCAGCCCTTCAGAGGGACCCAAGCAGAGTGGAGAGATGGGCAAGAGAAGAACCTTCTGAAATCCAGCGAGGGCAAACCCAGTGTCCTGCCCCTCAGGAAGAATAACCCTGTGGACCAGGACAGGCTAGGAGCAGACCTGCTGGAAAGCAGCTCTGTGCTGAACTGCTGGGAGCCCTGGGAGCCCTGATGGACAACAAGCTGTCGATGAACCAGGATGTCATGGGGACCAAGAAGGTCAATAGGTATCCTGGGGTGCATTAAGAACAGCATTCCCAGTAGATTGAGGGAGGTGATCCTACACCTTTTCTCATCCCAGGTGAGGCCATGTCTGGAGTGCTGTGTCCAGCTCTGGGTTCCTCAGGACGAGAGAGACATGGAGCTCCTGGAGCAAGTCCAGGAGAGGTCTACAAAGATTATTAATGGACTGAAGCCCCTCTCTTATGAGGAAAGGCTGAGGGAGCTGGACTGTTTAGCCTGGAGAAGATTGAGAGGGGATCTTATCAAACAATGCATGTGAGTATTAGAAAGGCAGGTGTCAAGAGTATGTAACTCAGTGCTGCTGAGCCATGAGATGAGAGGCAATGGGCAGAAGCTGATAAATAGGGAGTTCCACCTGAATTGAGGAAGAACTTGTTTAATGAGTGGGTAACAGAACACTGGAACAAGCTGCCTCAAGAGGTTGTGGAGTCTGTTCCTTGGAGATATTCAAAAGCTGTCTGGACACAATCCTGAGTGATGTGATATGATGTGCTGCAAGGGAGATGGCTTGGGCAGGAAGGTTGGAGTAGATGACCTCCAGGGGTCTCTACCAACATTACCTATCCCAAGATTTTGTAATTCTGTCAGAAATTTAGATTTGGACTAGTATTTTGAATTATTTTGCTATGTAGCTATTCTGTCTTACAAGAGACTTGTAGGAATCTAAAAAGTTCTGTTTGTTACTGTTTTCTTTTATGTATAATGTAGTATAACCTGAACAAACTACTAAATATTAACTATTATATACTTCAGAGGAGGTGATTTTAGACCTCCTGTGTCTAGTTTCAGAAATTTCCTTTTGCTCTAGTAGATTAGGTTGCTCTAAAGATTCTGGCAATTTTGCTGTTGAGTTACCTTGTAATTTAGGGTTATGTGTGGCTTCATCTTGTCTATTCTTTCCCTGAATTTCAGATTTCACTATAGTCAGCAGAAAAAGAACAGAGATTGGGAGGCAGAATTGCCACAGATAGTATTTGGGTGTGGTCAAGAAGAATCTTAGATAAAAATTATGGTGCTTTGGGTAGGAATTCTCTCTTTAGGATGCTAATAAATGAATTTTAATTCCAAATCTCTTTGAGATGAAGTATGCCTATAACTAGCAATGGAAGACACGAAGGAAAAAAACAGGAAGAAGAACTTTGGTTTCTTTCCTCCTTCACCCTGCTCTCTTTGCATGCCAGAACAGTCCTAACACTTCTACATGAGGGAACACTTACTTCATCACTTCTGATGTCATGGGACTTATTTCATAAAGTGGCAGGGAACACTCATGAAGAAAAAAATAACTCCATCACTATTTTGAACCAATATATAAACCAGAGGACTACAAAATGAGTTGTTTTCCATTCACAACAAATCATAATCCACAGCAGGTGGTCCTGCTGGATAGTGTGGATAGAAATAAAAAGAGATTTTTCTAGTGAAATGAAGAATAATTGTGCCTCAGTATCCTATTGAGAGACTGGATCTTTTCTACAGTCCAAATCAAAACTGCATCATTGCAAATATTGAACCAGTGAGTATGTGCTCAGAGCATCAGAGTTTTGGGTTTTTTTATCTTATACAATAGTTTCAAATCAGAGAAAAAACTTTGCTAGATTTTTCTCTTTTTGTTTACATTGACTCTAAGCAAGAACTTGTGCCATGGACAATCACATCTTAGGGCACATAATTGGTTTGCAGTGCAGAGGTCACTTATGCCTCTGCTTTCCCAGTTTCCTTTTTCCTCCTACCAACCATTCTTAAAACACAGGTGCATTGCAGAGTCAAGAAAGGTGTCAAGATGGGTTCCTGAGGTGTCACAGACTAAATGAGGAAAAATATTAAAGTTATCATCCTAAGATAATTGATGTGATTAATCTTGTTCTTTATAACAAGTAATTATGTCTTTGAATAAATAGCTGGTTAGTATTTTCTTAAACCAACACATTACATTAATAAGCCAGTACACTGAATTTTCACAGGTGTTATTGCATCTATATGGCAATGAAAAGATATTTTCAGAAAGTTCATTTTCATTGTCCTTTCTTATGGGAACCTTAAAATGTTTACCTTCAAAATGCTTCTACTATTTGTATTGGATAGAAAAAGAAATCAACCTAAATAATGCAGTAATATTTTCTTCAAGATTTTTTTTTTCACCAGAGCATATGAATATCCTGGAAAATAAGCATGAAAATTTTCATCCTGAGGACTTATATATCCCTTCAATTTTTGATGCTTGGTCTAAATTCCAATACATGAAAAACTATTTGGGTGAAACAGTAATGTCTAAAAACAGAGACAAAAAATTGTCTCTGCTGGAATTGTGCCCTTTCCACTTGCCCAGTTATCTGTATCACTAGAATGAGAGAAGAGAAACAGCAAGTCAGTTTTAGGATATAAGCATGCTCTTCTGCTGAGTAGGACATAATAATTAAAAAAATCCAAAATCCTCATGAGTGTTTTGGGAATATCCCCATGAGAAGTACATATTGAATTATGTTTTATATCACTATTCCAACCTAAACTGGTTTTTTAAGTACTTCAGCAGCATGAAAGATCAAATAACTGCTACTGCGAATAAATAATAGAGATAATTGTACTTTGATTCCCAGCCCACACATAAACATGAAAACAGAATACAAACTTTCCTTTGGATTATTGGAATTTGTTTGAGTTAGAATGTGAAGCTTCAGGAAAATAGTTTGTACACAGCACCAATCTGAGGATTGTGGAATGTGATAGAGGAGCCACTTAACTTTCACTGGCACCACAAGTTCTTAACCAGCACTTGGACCTGCTCAGTTCCACTGCCATAGGACCTAGAAACATAGCAATAAGTTAGAAATATCTCAATTTCTTTTGCATGGCTATGCTGAGAACCTGTAACCAAATAAGAGCTTCAGTATATGCATCACACCTTCTCTGCAATTTTCCAAAGTCTGCCATGTGACACAGGCAAATAGAAGATTGTGATGGTCCAGGAGGAACTCTTGCTCAGGCAAGGAACACAGTAGAAGTCTTTTGTTAAATGTTACTGGAGCTTAGAATGATTTCTAACAGTTGCTTGCTTGGCAACCTTTGGAAGTCCACACTTCTCTTGGAAAGATTCAGCTTCTAAGTAGAGTGAAAACATGGAAATAATCCATCATGTCTTTCTATAAATTTCTCTGTACAGCTTAAAGCATCAGCTGAAAAAATGTGTCTTGTTCTTCTGTGCATAACTGTGCACATGAAAATCTATTGCATACTTACAGTCAAATAGTTTAAACATGCAGAGAAAAACTCTAGAGCAGTGGTGAGCTCTAAGAAAAATAAGTAGTTTCATTATAAATTGGCTACTCCCCCAAATCACTGAAAAAAACCCCACTGGTTTAGCCCATATTAGATAAGGTACAATAAGGTATAAGGTAGATAAGGTATAATAAGGAAGTATCACAATTCTGGCTGCTTGAGCAGATAGGAAGCTGGTTCCCACAGAGAGGTGAGACCAACTGAACCACAGGGTTATGTCTTCTTTTTGAAAATACTTGACTGTGGGCAGATTACTAGAAAAGATTTCACTGAAATCCATCAGCAAAACTACAATGTAATTATCTTGCTCTGAAATGGTTAAATTTACCAGACAAAACTCTTTCCTTTTTTGGCATACACTTTTTGATACTGGTTTCAATTCTGAGATGCAGGGCACAAATAACATCCTCTATTTTAGACCAATCTTGGTAAATCTGTTTTCTTATCATGGTTGATGCAATACTCAATATTGTCTGTTGGGATTCACGAATTCCTCTGGGAATGGTAATTATTTGGCAAATAATATGTGCACAGCAATTGCAGTGACATTATGTTTTGTAGCATAAGAAAAAGTAAGGAAAAGATCAGTGTCTGTACAATTTGAGGGTATATTGTGAAGGGGGAAATTAGAATGTGGAAAAGTTACTGCCAGAAGAGGAAGACACTACAAAATTAAGCAAAAGAAACCAGACATTTCTGGGGGAGATGGAAGGCAAAATTATCCTTATGGGATGAAAAAAATGATAATTTGAAATCTTAAGTACAGTCAGGTTTTAAAAATATAGTTTTAATTACAGTGCTGTCTTTTAACCACTCAGAAGAAAGGAATGAAAATGGAGTTAGAATACACCAGAAAAGGCAAGAAAACACATACAGGCTAGAAGAATCCAGATAGATTACGCTGTTTTAAGGCTGACCAAATTGAATGCAGAGGCTGTTGTCTGTTTTCAGCAAAACCAATGTTTCAGCAATGTGTACGATTGTATAAGGTCCAAATTAGGCCATCCCTACTCAGTTTCTTGTTGATTAGTGGTTTCATTGGTTTCAGTACATGTAGAGTAAAATATCGTATATGTGTGATGGATTGACCCTAAGATATTAAAAAGTACATTTTCAGAGTAAAAATGCCTAAAATAACTTTTGATTAAAAATATACTATCTCAGGTATATTTTAAGTATTATAGATAAACTGCAATCTTGTTCTTACACGAGCACAAACATTTCTAATGCTGTACAATGACAATAGAGACAAGGAATACGACTGATCATTACCTTGGAAATAAATACATTAAGCTATATACTTGGTTTATTTAGTCCAGCGCTCCCTGAAGCAGAAAAAATCTTCTGTAAATCTGATGCAGTAAAATCTCTCAGCTCTGTGGAGAAAGACAGGTTTTGCATTTGTTTGGTTTGGGTTTTTGGAAGGGGGTTTTGGTTATTTTGGTTTGTTTGTTGATTTTTTTGTTTATTTTTAAAGACTGAAATATCTGTCTAGAAGTCTTTGGTCGAGGTTTTAGTAAAAGGAGATAAACCTTTCCATTTTCCTTGTTTAAATATCCAGGTGGACCATGCAATAGGTTAAGGTAAGTTAAGTATGATTTACATAAGAGTCTTTTTTGTGTCATCATCAATGCAATGTGTATTTTCACTAGTTTGATTTTAATTTATTTTACTTTTTTTTTTTTTTAAATCTAATGTAAGACAGAAACTTTTCAGTGCAAGTGTTAAGTTCCTTTTTCCAGTGTCTTTGAAATTAGTTTTTGCTTTTAGCAGACTCCTAGCAGACTTAGCTGCCATCGTTAAAATGGTTGGTTACCATTATCCATTATTAAATCTCTGTCTGGATAACACGGATTGAAAGGTAAAAGATAGGATTGCCCTTATTCCTTGAACAATCTCCCTTGCCTCAGAACTGAGGAACAGTGGTGAAAGAGAACAGAGTAAAATGATTTGACCTATTTCCCAGCCTGATATTTGCAGGATAAATAGAACTGCTACAGCTAAACCCCAAACTTTTATGTTCCTTATGTGTTTGAGCCACAGGTCAGATTTGTTCAGCAGTTTTGGTGAAAGAATTGGAAATTTTAACTTCAAACCCCAATAATCTCTTTCCTCATATCTATCACCCATGAGGCTTTTTCTGCCAGTTAGAATAATCCACACTAAAATGAGCTCTGCAAGAAAACTTCATTGTACATAAGTATTTTTCATTCCACATAACATTCCTTGTTAACTGCAAAAAATTTTAGATAGACAGAAGTATCCCAAACTTCTGGAGTGAAACATTCTCCATTCCAAGAGAATGTTTTGTGAAGAGAAAATTGTGAGCCATGATTAGATAGGTGAAATGAAGCATCTGCTTCTGCTTGAATTTGCAGAGCCTGAAATAAAGCAAGCACAGGTCTAATCTCTGTGCAAACAGGGGTGACAGGGAAGTCAGTAAATGCCAATTATAAAAGATGGGTTCTATCTGCTTAGAAACATCAGAAAACATAAGTCTGCTGATAGAAGGAGTTAACCCAATAGGAAAAACTGCAACGCTCTTCCAGTCAACTGCCTAGATTTGAGATCCCAGGGGAAACAGATACACACCTTCTTAAAGAATCATTTAGGGCAGTGAATATAAATAAACAACTAATCATTTAACCACCTAAGGACACAGCAGCAGAGAAACAACTTTCTTGCTGCTGGGAAAGAGGAGGAATCTGGGAATTAATTGAGATACCTGCATGCAGGGGTTTTGCTGTCATGCCTTCTGAATCATGCCTGGGGCTCTTGTATATCATATCATATAATTTATTCTTAATAGGATACAGAGTGCCAGGAGTTAATGGATAGATAGAGCTCAAAATCTTTCTATAGGGCTCATATCATTCTCATGCTGACCTTCCACATTTCAGTAGGTGCATAAATTATTGGTGTGTTTGAATTTTTACAGAGGCTGATTAATTGAATTATTGACTGCTTAACGCTGTTCACTTGTTAAGATACTCTTTTCATATTATTCCTGGTAAAAGGCTTTTAAACTCTTTTTAGAAAAATTTAATTTCAGAAAAATGGAGTGCAGCCTAAATGGCATTGCTTATTTATGCTGCATTTATTTTGATCTCTGGAAAGGTGAGGTGGATGAGTCACAATTCCTCTTCTACTCTGCAATGGTGCAACAAACTGGAGTTGTACATAGGTTACGTACAGCATATGAAAAGGGATCTCACAATTCCTAAGATTACTCCCTAACATTGGGGAGTCATTGAAGATTTTTTTTCTCTATTTCTGGAGATGGAGCAGTTTGTGTAAGAAAGAGAACTCCTCCCCTCTCACTCAGCATCTTTGGCAGGATCCCTGACTGATGGGCTCAGATTTGAGAAGGTCTGAGGGAAAACTGGCAAAATAATGGTAAGAGCCAGAATGAACTTTGCAAAAGCTGATTTCAGAGAAAAAAAAAAAAAAGTAGGATTTTTTTGTGTGTGTGTTTTCCCTGAATTTCTCTATCACAAAATGAAACATTTTTATCCTAATACTTGCATGATGCAGAGACATGTATGATATGCAGTAGTTAAATGAGTAAATGTATTTCTCTACAATTTTTTACTGCTGACTTTCAGTTTTGCACATCTCTGTCATGATATGGATTATCAAAATGAACATCAGAAACTTTCCATAAAACCTTTATTTCTGTGACTGATTATTCATTCTCTCCTTTATAAAGAAGAGAAGGCTTTGGAGTGACCTAGTTGTGGCCTTCTAGTATTGAAGAGAGCCTACAAGAAAGATAGAGAGAGACGTATTACAAGGGCATGTAGTGACAGGGTTTAGATTGAAAGAAACTAGGTTTAGGTTAGATATTAGGAAGAAATTCCTTACTCTAAGGGTGGTGAGACAATGGAACAGGTTGCCCAGAGAAGTTGTGGAAGCCCCATCTCTGGAAGTGCTCAAGACCAGGTTTGGATGGGGCTCTGAGCAACCTGGTCTAGTGGAAGGTGTCCCTGCTCATGTCACAGGGTCTCAAAATAGGTGATCTTTAAGGTCCCACCCAACAAAAAACATTTTATGATTCTATGATTCCATGAAAAATGGCTGATTATATTATGACAGAAAATACCCACACTAATAGCTCTTCTGCCCAGAGGTGAGGAAGAGAAATTAAGTCTAACTTATGCCAGGGTTTACCAAATTTCTGTTGTTTGTACTTAGAGAAGGAGAAAAGACTATTTTATGCTAATAAATCTTCTGTTAGAATTTGATATTTATTGTTCTTTTTGAGTTCTTAGATTTAACTCCCTCTGGAGGATCAAGTGAAAAGGAGTATGCTTGATATTTAAATTTAGCAATTCATCAGACAAGATGAGAAGATAAAAAGAAGAAAAAATAACTTTTGGATACCAGTGTTCAAACTGGCAGAAGAGCACAGGGGAATAAGGGGACAGGTCTCAGCCCAGTTCCTTGTAGAGAGAAACTAATCTAACCAGACTGTAACAATAACCACTTCTGTTATAAGGCTTAATGCATGTCTTAGGTAAAAAGCAGAATTCATGGGTTTGTTGTGTTTAAGTGAATTAAACATGCAAAAGCAGAGGAATTATTTCACCATTTATAACATTGTTGTGAGTCTTAACTCTACAAAAGTCACTATTATTTTATATTTGTTAAGAACACAGGAGTTTTTCCTTTTAAAAATAATCTGGATTAAAGGCTTTCCAGAGAGCTGGAAAGCTTGTTTGACTGTTATTTGAAGTTTTTTCAATGAACCTCAGTAGGAGCAAAATCAGACCTTTCAGATTACCAAATGTTTGTGACTGGAAAAGCTGAGAGAAATAATGTTCTTAGGATAAAAGGAGCAGAGAGAGTCCATGATATTTTGTGCTGGAATTTCTATTACACAAAAATGTCAGAGGGCATGAAGTATTTGAAGAAGGAAAAGAAAGAAATATAATGTCAGGTAATACTGGATCTAAAAGCCAAAAAGAAAGTGTGCACTCTGTAAGGACATTTAAATCCTAAATTATTCTAGAGTTTAATGAATAGCCCTGTTAACATTCTTTATAGGTTAAATAAATCTTCTTAGAATTCTTCACAAATCTCAGCTACTTTTAAAAAATTACTTTCTTTTGACAGTTATTTTAACATATGTCTCTTCATAAAAGAGTCATTTTGAGTATTTGCAATGTAATATTGGGATATACATTATAAAAAAAAAAGATGAGAGAGCCTAGAAATATAATCTTCTTCTTGTAATCCTGTATTAATCCATTCTGTACTGCTAAAGTTTTTAATTTGAATGTGGAGCTCACAAAGATTCTGGCAGAAGCAAAAAAAAAAGAGAAAGAAAATGAAGAGTATTCTGTATATAAATCCCCAGAGCTACACCTATAAAGAATTTTTGCAATCTGCAAAGAAAGGAATAGCCCTAGGAGCTAATCTCTTATTGCATGGATTTCTCTCTTTTTGTCCTGACCTTGGCTCTTCCACAGCCCCAGTAAATGTGCTTCTGCCTCGTGATGAACTGGCTGCTGCTACTCCTGTCTCTCAGGGCATGCCTCTGCAGCATCAACTTGCTGTTTAACTAATCCCACACTGAGATCATTCAAACACTTAAAAGGGGTTTAGTTTCACTACCAGATAGGCCTGCAGAGGTAACAAATCAATTGTTTTCGTGGCACGTGATGAAAATGCTAATGTTTAATTATCAATGCAGTTAGTAAACTTCAGACTGGGGTCTGATCTAAGCAGCAAGAGGATCACACACCATTTCCTTGGATCTTCAGCCTACTTTAAAACCTAAGAATACAAGAATATGTTTGCCTCTAGTATTTCTGTAAATACCGGCTTAAGGAAGGCTAGCAAGGAGAAAAATCTGTTTTTTCTTCTGAAGTTTGAATTAACAATTTCAGTATTAGAAATGGACCAGGTTTAAATCTCAAAGTGATAAGTCTGAGAAGTTGTTCCTAAGGATAGGTAATATTCTAATTCTTATTTTCAAAGTCTCTTTCCAACTGTCATGGACTGTAATTCTAAATACTACTGTTGCTATTATTTATACTACTTTTATAAACAAATCATCTATTTATTTTACCATAGTGCAAAACACATCTGGAGACTGAAGTACATGAGTGGACACCTTGGCCAAAGCAGGAATTACAACAGTCTTAAATTTGAAGCATTTTTATACTTATTCTTTCATTTCTTCCACTGCTCATTCACATTTCTGCTTTTTCACAACTTTAGATTTCATCAAAAGTATTTATTGAATATATTGTTTTCTCTCTCAGACATGAAAATAATTATTTCCTCTCTGGAAACCAGGCTTATTTCAGTTCTTGGGTCAGAGCTGCCTGCTGCTCTGAATTTTGCTATGGAACTATATTCACAGACCTCACATTTCCTGTGTGGCTCTGACAACAGCTTCTCTCCATCCCCTTTTCTTGCCATTCTATATTAATTCAAGGGACAGAAGACTGCAGAGACATTCTGCTTGTACCAGCCAGTAGCTTGTCATATCTCTGGCTTCACAATTGACTTTTCTTCCAGTGTACTGGGTAATTTTGATCATCTCACAAAATGTCTGCATTTTGTTAGACCATGATACCCTCACCAGTGGCATTTGCCATGGTATCATAGCAAAAGTGACATCACAAGCTGTCAAAAATATAAATTTAAAATGAAATTTTATATCTAAAACCAGTCATTAAATGTGCAGATTTACATATTATATATTTGTGCCTTTGCTGCTGCCAACAACATTGTATTTAAACAATCTCTGTATTTGTTAATTGTATTTTCATATTAACACTGGTACCTCCTAATTTCTTAGCATCAGGTTTTAATGTTTGCTCAAGAGGACTGCTTCATATTATTCCCCAGGTTCACAAGTGAAGACTATGGAAGGTTTCTCAGCAACTACTTTTCTCCTACTTTTAGCTCTATTTTTCAATTTTCTGAGAGTGGGCACTATTCAGGGTTTGGATATTTTTAGGACAAATCTTCTTGACATTAGTTTTTGGAGCTTGGCAAACAATGCTGCATTTCTAAAATTATCCTTATGCTGCTTGCTGTTCATGGGCTGATCCTTTTGTAAGTTTTTTCAAGTACCTTCCTGTGTTTGATATTTGCACTTTATGTTCCTTTCACTAGATGTTTTTTATTCTATGATTTTTTTGTTTACTAGGATTTAGCTGACCCTACAAATTTAGAACTTTAATGAATAATTTAATCCTATTGTGAACTTTAGATATATATTAATAGGAGTAAGTGTGCACATTATTTTCCAGAATTGAGTCATTGCTGGTGCATAAAATAAAGATGAGGTGAACAGTTTGAATCATAAAAATCCTTCTAATCCTTGCTGCAACTTACTTGTGTAGAACCCACTGTCTTTTTCTTTGCTTGTTGGTTTGAAAGTGCTGAATAAGAAAACAAAGTTTAGTCTTACAGCTACAACACTTTCTATGAACAGTAACAGTGGGAACATTTTCTCATTTATCTAATTTTAAAAGGTCAGAAATTTCCAACTGTATTTATGGAGCATGTGTGATTCTTAGTTCAGTAATGTTAGTTCATTTTGATAACTGTATTTACAACTTTATTATTTTTTATATGATATATATATGATATATTTCCAATATATATGAAATATGTTAGAAGTTAACAAAAAAAAAGCCTATGATATACTTCTCTATCCACCCTGTTGCTGAAGACTACTAGCTTATATATATAATTTGTACATAGCTCATTTAGGGTTTAAAATAATTATTCTTTGTAATTGTTAACAGAAAAATACAGCATAATGAGGGGGAAATGTAGTATGTATTTTAAAAAAAAACTTGATTTCATTCAGTTTTGATTTATCTTCATCTCAACGACTTTATTAAAACAGTGACTTCTCATAAAGGGGGAGATTTGAACAGATGGGCTTAATAGAGATTCTGCAGTATATCTGCCACAAATGGTTGAGCAGTGCTACTAAACCAGGACTAAGATATGACTGAGAATAAAGGACATTCAGATGGTTTGAGGTCTCAGTAAAGGAGTTTTAGAATAAGAAACAAAGGTTGTGATGTAAATGAACATAATTTTAAGAAGACACATAATAGAAATTTCAGTGTGCTGCAATGGGAAAGAAGCAAATCCTGCATTGTTCGAGGGGGGGGTTGTTTGTTTTTTTTTCTATTGCCACTCCTAGTTGAGATATGTTTTCCCCTCTTTTGTATAAAACAATTTAAAAAAACATTGGTGTTTTACACCAAAAAAAAAATGCTATTGGAGCTTTAAATTTTCATAATATCCGTCTTATGAATCCTTGTGCAAGGTCAGAAGTTGCTGACATTCTTTCTCTGCTATTGACTTTTTTCTTCACAGTAATGCATGAAAAAAGTGAAGGAAGTGTTTGCAGCACCATGTTTGAAAGGACAAATCACTTCAAATATGTAGTTATTGAATAAAAGGTGCCACAATTAAGACATTTTTTCCTAAATTCCACAATATGCTGATAGATCTAAACTGGTTAAATATAAACTTTGCTGTTGTCTAAAACCTAGAGAAAGACGAAATTCAGCTCATCTGCACATTTAAACATTAATAGTCAGGGAATTAGACAAGAAACATCATATAGTTTTAGTCTCTATACTTTGATGAAGAGTTCCCTGCCCAGGAGAATTACAAAAGAGTACTTCAGCATATCTTTGACTTGGCTTTCATTCCAGGTAAAACTTGGCAAGTAAAACTGGGTAGCATTGTGGGTTTCTTTGTATTGAATGCTGAGATGCAACTTGAAGTGTTTTCTTCCACAAAAACACCTATTTTCTCTGTATGCAAAAATGTCCATTATGGTCACACCTTCAAAATTTGTAACAAGGCCTTGCTTTATACAGAGAAAAAGGATACTATTGAAATTCAGAATACTTTGTGAATAACTTTGAAGCAGATCTTTTTTTTAGTTATTCCAGTTCTTTTATTTAGAGCACTCCTACTAAAGTATTTGGTTTGAAAAGTTTAACTTTTTTATTTTTAAAATATGTTCAGTATGAGTTTTGTTATTTCCTCAAATACAGATATTTCTTTAGATATTGAGTTTAAATCTTCTGGAGATATGATTAATAAGTGCCTAGTCCCAGTTACCAAGTTTAGTTTATATGGAGAACAATGTTTATTGATGTATTTTCACTTTATTTTCACATTTTATTTTGTTTTACACAAATCTAAATCTAACAGTTTTACAGCAACAGACAAATGCTGTTATCTTATTCAAAACATGGATATATGCAGATAGTCATCTGTTGCACCTTGTATTTACATGGAGTGCCAGCACACAAAACTTGACAACTTTGCAGCAGCAAAGCTCCACTTTTAGAAAATTCTGTTTGGTCTTTGTTTTTTATTTAACGTACCAGCTGCCTACAAAACCTGAAAAGAAATCTGGAAATCTGGAAATTCTTGCTCTATGGTCTTATACTTCATGCAGTTCTGTGATTCCTGAAGTATATTTGAGAGTACGATGCCCTTCTCCCCTGTAAGAGTTTGGCTTATTTTTGGAGGCTGTCCCGCTGAAAAGGCCTCTTGTGAAGGAGCAGTCAGAAGAAGACCTAGTAGCAACTCCCTCTGCCTGTGCTTGGGGCAGTGACCAAGACTGGAGCGTCCTGTACTTGATCCCCATCTGAGCTAGCCTCTGGACACACTGATGCTCCATCTGTACCCCATCTCGCCCCTCCCTTGTCCCGATCTTCATCCCAGCCTGATGACTTGGCTTTCTGCTTTGACCTTGGCCCTTTCTCTGGCTATGGACTTGATGGGTATTTTCTGGATCCTGGCTGACCCTGGTTACCATCACTGGGCCTGATCCTGACCCTGGCTTACTGACTTGGTTTCCTGGCCCCATTTCAGGGTGGCTGCTACCCGTGCTTGCCTTGTGATGCTCAACTCCTATCTTGCCTTCTACAGGGCAACCTGTCCTTGCTGCTTCCTGATAGGGCTAAAGGAAAAGAATCGCAGTGCTCTCTAAACCCCACTTTGTGTATTATTTTGCCTAAGTTTCTGCTCTTTGCTGCTGTCACACAATCACTGAATTTGTCGGCTTGTAAGTGACCTTGGAGCTGCATGAGCAAATACTTATGGGTATTTATGTTCTCCCTGTTCCCTGCATCCCACGTTTAAATCACTGCATCCATCATGGAAGTGCATGTCACTTCACACTAATGGTTATTTGATTAGCAGCAAATTGAAATTATCTGGATGAATTGTCAGTGGCAATGATTTAGGTATAAATCAGTGTTAACACCAGGGTGAAAGATAAGGGGGATGGAGCATTGAGGCTGCAGTGGGCTCTTGAAGAATGATCAGAATGAAGGATATGACCATTACTCTCAACTTCCCAGCACCTTTATTGGAATGAGGCAAAGAGAGTTTAACTGGTTTGAATACTGCTATCATTTTGGGATGCTGAATCCTTAATTTAAAAATGGTCATTAAGAATTAAGCAGCTAGTCCAGTTGCAGTGATTCTCCTAGGAGGAGGCTTTATTATCTGAATTACTGTGCAGGAAAATGTGCAATTAAAAATGCAAATGTTCTCGTGCTCTTGATTCATTTGAGTATTTCTAGTGAAGGCACAATGCTGAATATAAAGAAGTAAACAAGAAAAAAGAAAATATGTTTATAAATAAAACATAGAGGAAAAATAGCTTAATTCCTTCCAAGCTCGGGTAGTCTATTCCATCAGACATTTAAAATTAGCAACTTTGAGACAGGAGATATTTTAAGAAAAAGGACATATGTCTACATTCTTAAGATATTAAATTTTAAATGTTTTTTCCTTTGCCATGAATATCTATGTGATACGTCTTTTTAAAAGCTCTTTAAAACCTTTATTGAATTCAAGGACAGAGAAATAATTTGTATTCAGTCTACAAGGTAGAGAGATTATATGTATTTATTTGCATAATACAGAAGCATAAAAACCAAGACCATATTCTGTCATAAACAAAATAAGATTGTACAGCTATTAGTAACGGGTGAATACAGGACCAAAGTATGTACAGGTACTTTATGGAGGAGGAATTATATGCTTGAGTGTAGCTGAATGGAATAATAAAAGGGAGTTTCTGCTAGGATTATACCTACAAATGTGTCTTTTTAGCTGTCAGCTTATGAGTAGAGAAAAATACAGAAAGATAAAAAATTCTAAAGACGTTTATCCAGTGATTTCAACACAGCTAAATAGGGGTCAGGATTTTTCATTTTGAGAAGTAGAAGGTTGGGGCAGAAGCAGGGTACCCTTGGAACCTCATGTGGTCCCTGTGAAGACTGCCCACAAGTCCACACCCAAGTCCTACCAGCTCATGCTGCCAAAGGCAGTTGGGTGAGCAGGGCAGAGAGCAGGGAAGCAAAGAGAATTCTAGGAGGAAAGAAAGAATTTGGAAAGTCTTTCTATGGCATTGATCGACAGAGAGGAGATGATATCTGATAGCCCAGCATTTCAGGGATGAATTGCAGCTAAGTAACAGAGAATCCCTGGTTTTGCTGGCACTGCAGAGCACAGTTGTGGCTTAATGCACACAGAAAGATAACAGTACTGAAATCAATAGTGTTTTTGTTAACATTTCCAGATACCATAGGATGAATCAGAAATGTGTCTAAAAAATAAATTAAATTTACTTAAATAAAAATGAAAAGCAAGAGATGAAAAGTGCCCATTTAAATCTAGGAAAAATCAAAGAAGGAAGTGAATACATCAACATGAAGGATAGAAACCCCAATCTGAATTTACCTGGGAACCTTCAGAAATGTGAAAGAGTCTCCTTCTCTTTGTTTATGATTTTTGTACCCTGCCTGTTCAAACACCATCTCTCTGATTAAATCTGCTGCAAGACCTATGTTCCATGGTAAGGTCCTGTGCCACAGTATATGGAATGCAAGTTAAAACATTCACAAACTTATTTTACAAAATCTCCCATTCAAAATGTTGAGAGGAACACATTTCTGTTTTAAAGGTAGCATAGAAAAATCTGAGTACATTCTCTTTTGAAATCTAAAGACTGGTTAATACAGCCTGAGGATAGGTGTTAACATATCAATGTGTCAACTGTGTGATGAGGATAAACAGAATCAAATAGGTCAGAAAAGGTCCTCCAATTCAGAGAAGTTGTTGAAAAAGAAGTCTGAAGGAGCTTACAGTCTTATCCACATTCTTCCTAATCATTTGACTTTATTAGGACAAGGCAGAAAGCGTGGATTTCCGTTCATTTTTCAAGGTCTTATATGTGTTTATCTTAGTGAGCTTTGTAGGATTAAGCTACTGACGTAGTGATGTTGACCTGATCACAAACTATTTAACTATAATTCTGTAGAAGGACTAAACTTAACTAAGTTTAAAGTAATTTACTAAATATGTTTTATGTACTAATTACATAATTAATCTGTGAAGCTGCTAAGGTTTTGAGAAAATTATGAAGAGGAGGATTTGGCAAACGGTTGCAAAAAAGAATGCAATATTATGTTAAAAAAATCCCTTTTTATGCGAAAAAAAAGGCTTTGATTATTCATAGGACTGCTCAAACAAAGCATATGTTTTTCAGGTAATGGGCCGGTGATCTCAAGACTGCTTTTTCTTCTTTCTTTGAGTCCTCAGATCTGTGTGAATATGTTCTTTGTACATGACTGTAGGCAGAAGGAAAAAGCTACATACGTATAAGAATACACATACAGGATTTTTTTTTTTTTTCTGGTGAAGAGGTGTTAGTAATTGCTTTTACTAACCCTGTTTTTGTGCTGAGATTTGTGTAAAGTATTATCTCATCAAAGCAAAGAAACTGAGACAGAAAACTCACTTCTAAAGCTTGAGTGAGCAGTCATTTGCCTTTGAAGATTACTCAAGATATACATTTTAGGTGCCAGTTAAGGAGCAATTAATTATAATGTAATGGGGGCAAATAGAATAGATCTTAGTAAAAATGTCAATGAGTTCATAAACATATACATGTATCTGAATGCTGCTACACAGATTACATCTGGAGAAATCACACAGATAACACAGACACAGCGGCAAGAGCTGAGCTAAGGGCAAAGTCATTTGCTTTTTTCTGAAACTCAGTAACATTCCTTTCATATTTGTTGTTTTGGCGGGGCAGGGAAAACTTATGAGGTCTTTATTGTACATGGGGAATTGATGACACGTGGATTTAAAAGAGCTGATTTAGTTTTATTTTTTTCAAGCACTCACAAGAGCACTTTCATCATTGCAAATCATATCTGAAACAAATGCCAAAAAAGGTATCTGGTTATATAATATCAGTGTTCATTTCAGCTTTTCTTTTTATTCAGTTCTGCTCATTTTCTAGACTAGAGTGAGGTTCTCAGATTTTCTGACTAACAGGTGAGCTAACTGCTCTGGTGGTTTTTTTGTTTTGTTTTTTTTGGTTTTTTTTTATTTGGTTGGTTGGTTGTTTGTTTTTTGGTGCTGTTGGGGTTGACAGCCTTACCTATGAGTTTGTTTTGTTTGGAGACCCTGAAGTGACCACAGACTAGCATAATTTTAACATGATACTAAGACTCAATACACGTGGTTAAGTCAAATCTGGTCTTGATTTCAAGTATACTATATTCATTCATGTATTGCAGGTGGAATTTGTTCTTGCTGGCAGAGTAAAATTTATTTTGCTATAAAATTACATCATTTTATTATATACATTACCTATAACCTTGAAAAAATATTGATTTATTAACAGAAATAACATATTATATATTTCCCAGATTGATTAATTTTCTAATATAAAAAGGTCAGTGAAACATAAATTTAATAAAACTTAATTTAAGTTTAAATAATTTAAAATTTAATAAAAGATTCAAGTAAATATCTTTAAAATCTATGTTTTGGTAACCATAATTTGGCAGTTTGAAATAATTAAAGTTTTAAACATTTTTACAATCCTCTGAAGGAATTTAGTTACTAAGTATCAAATATAGAGACAGCTGAATTGAAGTAATAATGGTCATCAGGACCTCAGCTTTATTTTGTTATTACTGACCTTGCTGTGTGAGAAGATAAATAGACTGAATAACTGTGTATTCAAACATGTAATCTCTTCCTTTTCCAGTAGTCTGCAGTAGTGGGGACCATCTGTATCTGTTTATGTTTTAATGTGCGTGTATATGTGAAAGAAAATTTGTTAAAATTTAAATTTTAGCTTCAGATTAAGAAATATTTCTCTTTTTTCTCAAACATCCTTGAACTCAAAAAGATTCTTAAAGGTTTTCAATGCTAAATGCTCTGTTGGCATATGATTTTACAAAAGTTGGGGAATTTTTTGCTGAAGTTTGATTACTCTTTGGGTCCAAGGGACAAAAATTTGAGGGAAAGAAGGGGAAGTATATAATATTATAACATAATATCATAATACTATAATTAATTTAATACTATGTATATTATAATATGACTACCAAAGCAGAATGACTGGTCACATTTAGCCAGGAAGAGCCCAAACAATAGTAAATGGCAACAAAAATAATTTTGATTTGTTAATAACTTCAAAATGTTAATCTTAGTTGCTCTTAGCAGTTATGATCCACCAACATGTACATGTTAATCCTTATTCTGCTATGTGACAATACATACATACATATATTGAAAAAGTAGCTTGAAATATGGTCAATTGGCTATGAGTCTAAGACTGCAATATATTTTTTCAATGCCTGAGATGTGATCCGTGTGAAATAGATAAATCAGTATAAAATCTCTATATGCACCTTCCCACTTCTGACTACCCTGTGTTGTGGACAGCCAACACTCCTCTGTAGTGCAAAGAGTAGTCTTTGGATCTTCAGCCTCGTACACACCAGGTATGGAGCTTCCTGTATTTACCTGTGGAATACTAGTCTGATTAACAACCTGGACTTTGTGTTTTAAAATTTTATCATATATTGTACTGAGAGATCTTTATTTCTTTGCTTTCTTGAACTGTGTTCCCATGTCACAGCCAGAGACCAATACAGTCTAATCCCACAGCTCCTGGTATTTCTTTTCCTGTGAAGAGACTCATGTCTCATTTCTCTTTTGCAGTATTGCAACATGTACATATTGTCTAGAGCTTTAGGCTTCAGAGTTATCTGTCACTTATCCTTTGCCCTGTTACCATGGCAAATAACAGCCAATAGTTTTAAACCTTTTGAAGAGATGGTAATTTAAGTATAGAACTTGAAAACTGCAAAAAAAGTTTTCCTTTTATTGACCTCCCTCTTTATTTTTTCCTTTACCCTCTTACAAATGTTGTAGGGTAAACTTTCTCAGTTACTTTTAGTTAGCATTAAGCCATGAATTTTTCTTTCCAGCCAGTGAGGATGATGAAGTACATTAGAGATGTTACCTGTGTGTGAAGCTGCATCTTCAGAAGGGGCAACAGCAGATATGAAACTTTGCCTATCATTAGAAATAGAATTATATATTGCACTTTCAGTATATCACATTTGGAAATATAGAGAACTACCACTAATGAGTTGTTTAAAGCATGACTTTTGCTGCTTTGTGAGCTCAGGCTAGTGCTTTTGTTTGGTTCTTAATTGGTTAAGGTTTGGCTATAGCCAAACAAAATGGATGGCACCAAAAAGTGATGATAAAAGTGAGCTCTTCCTACATGCATTCAAGTTAAATTAAGGATTTTAGAAAAGAATTATGGTCAGAACAATTAATTTTATTTTATTCAGAAAAATTCTCTTGCACTGAAATTTCTTTCTCAGTTTCAAACTGCAAACATGTAGTCTACAACAACCCTCTGTTATGGTATTGCTTCATCTCTGTGCTAAATTCAATTTAGTCTCTCTAATTTTTGATATAGTTTATGAAAAAGACAGTGATAGTTTCATGTCACAATGAAATTTTAAGCCTCTGCAAGGCCCAATGTCTTTTCTTTATGAATTCTGCATTTTTATGTTATTTCCTACTCACCTAAAATCCTCTAATCTTCACAAAGATTTTTTGGTCCATTGTACAAAAGCCTATTTTATTACCCAAATACAGATGAATGATGCCACACTTCTCTGCATGTAAGCAGAGATTTTTGTGTCCTTGTAAGAATAAAGGACAATTCATTTCTGAACCAGAATGATAGGGTTATATCAATTAGTTAACTTGTTTATACCTGTTTCTGGTTAGATAAGGAATTCTAGCTAAAGTGATGAAGGTTTTTGGACTCTGCATGTGAAGTAATTGATTGTCTCCCCTTTCACGAAGCTCACACCTCAGGTAGGGAACTAACCTGTTTCAATAGCTCAAACTGAGTCAGATGGAGTGTCCATAGATCTGATCTGACAGAACAGAGCTCTTTGGGACTTTTTTCTTCATTAACTAAAATTGATTTCCAGATTAAAATAACTAGCCAGCAGCTAAAGGCTCTCAGAGTCAATTTGCTTTGTAGCAATAGCAGAAGCTGCCTCCCCAAAGTTCCATTTTTAGTTCAGAAAATATGTTACATGGAATTATAAAGAACAAGATCTAGAGCTGATGGAATCTTGTTTTGTTCTAATGAATCAGGAAAGCAGATATTCTACAAAAAGTATTAATGTACATTTTGGACTAGATTCTAATATCTGGAATCAGGACAGTTGGGCACATATGTGCCCATCCAGGGCCACAGCTGCTTTAATGTTTTAGGTATCTTTGGATGTTTTCTAAATAAGATAAATTTAAACCTCTTGCACTAAATATTTTCCATATTCTCAGAAAAAAAAAAAAAAAAACAAAAACCCACATGTATTTTCAGCTTGGCATTTGATTTTCAGTAGGATAATAAAAAGGTAACAAGACTATAAAAACTTTCTTCTTCAGTGTCTGTATTAGAATTAAGCTGAGAGGAACATCTTTCTTCCAAAGAGTACTGATTTTCTAAAAATTAGAAGGTTCTTATGTCTTTATTCTCATTTACAGTTCACAAGCAATCTTCATCCTAAATTCCAAATCCATATCTATTGCACTGATGGGCTCACCAGAAGTTTGCCTCTTGGATTTTTTAAATGAGTGCAGAGGTGTTCCTCCATGTCTGAAGAAAAAGCAGAACAAACAGTACCTTTGAAGTTTCTGAGTTAACAATTCATGCACTTCTGATTAATTCTCTTATGTGAAGGCCAGTGGACACAAGCCACTAAGAAAATTTCAGTGAGATTTGTCAATTCCTAGTCCTGGCATTGGTACATTTGAAGTTGTAGACAAGGGGAGAAGCTTGGTTTGGAGGAGCTCTCTGGGGATCACCTGCTTCTGTCTGCACAGAGTGGAGCTGTCCTCCAAGTCAGGGTGAGCACCATAGGCAGGATATTTCCTGGCTGTGCTGGGAAGTCCTCAGGACAGAGATTCCAGCATCTGTCCCAATGCCCTGCTCCCCACAAGGAGGCACTGCTGGCTCCTCTGCAGATGTGCTGCAAAGAAAAGGTTGTGCTTTTTTCAGTGAAACTCTGAAAAAAAATGGCTTTAAATGCTTGAAATCTGTATATTTTATTTATTTTGAGTTAAAAAGATGTAAAAAAAAAATCTCATTTTCTGTTTATAAAAAAATTCATACTGATGTTTATCATTAGCAAGTGCTGACTGAAACAGGTGTAGCAGGTAATATTTCAGGTCTGATTTATTACTAAAATTACCTTAAGACTTACTTTCTTGAACTTTGTAAGAAAAGTATTTAAAACATAGCTTTTTGCTATATTAAAAATTTACAGATTGCCATCATTCACCTAGAATTTGATTACTATAATTTTAAGCTTAGTCAATTCTGATTTATCATGAAGACCCTTATACAAATCTAATGCAACATAAGAAATGTTTTTGAGTTCTGAATGCTTATCATGCATGTCAAGAAGGAAGTTTGGTACATAAAAAAATGGTAAATAAAGTTATCATCTAGACATTTTTTATTAAACTTTTTGAAGTATGTCTTATCTGGTATTTTACTTCTGTTTGCTCACTCAGGTTTTCTGATTTTTTTTTTTTTTCTAAGAAACACCTGTATGTGTTTTCCTTTATTGCAAACAATGAAGGTGGAAAAGAATAAAAATTGCTTGATGACTGGCTTCAGTAAAAGGTCTTTTAATACAAACACATAAAAATATTTCTTCTAAATATGGAAGGTAACAGAAGGAAACAAGGATCTTTCTAGCCCATTTATTACATTTTCTGTACTGCAAGAAAAAAAAAAAAGTTGTGTTTACACAAAAACAAGCCTTTAAAGATTGTATGACTTTATTATTACAGTCAGAAGAAAAAACAAACTGGAAGAGAGCTCAGGTAATTAATTTTAAAGCAGTAGTTTCTTAAGGTATTACCTCTGTAATACCTCCAACTTCCCTCATTTTAAAGCACTGATCTATTCAGTTGATGAACTACAAAACACAAAACAGTACAACATGCTTTTAGTAATCAGAAATTGTCTCTTACAAATAGTCAAAATAAAGCAGATATTTCTTAAGTCTTAGTGTCCATGAACCATGCCTTTCTGCTTTTCACTGTTCTTGTTTCTGGACTAAAGGATTGATTAAGGAGCCAGGATTTGGTATTTAGTTTGGAAATTCAGCCCCCAATTTGTGTCTGTAAAAGGTGTTCAACACTTAATTTCTTTGGTATATCTTTCTATTCTTTACTTCCAGCTCTTTAAGGCAGAACTTAATACAGTAAGGACCTTCTTTTTATTTTATGCTTTTTTAATGTTTTCTGACTTCCAGTATAATAATCATTAAAAGTACTAAGCTCACTTTTTACAATGTCTTCAAATTCCTGGTGATGTAAAAGTGAAATATTGTTGTTCTCAAAGATCAAGATACCTCTGTCAGAAGTGCATGAAAGTGACCACCTCTGACAAAGTTTTCAGTGAAAATATAAAAAATGACTAAAATAAAGCCCAAACCCCATTGTCTGTTCAGAGAAAAACGTCACGCAATATAATTTGAAGAGCTAAATGAGTGAGCAGGGTGAGTTTCAGAAAAGGTTTCATCTTGCTGTGAACATAAACAATCTTTACACTTCTCCTCTTACAAAGATCAGTAAAGTTTTTGTTTCATTGTCCTGCTCCCTGGAAAGGTATCTTTTATGGAAAAACTCTTTCTAATGCCTTGAAAAAATGTGTCCACCAGACTGAACTTCTCTATACCTCACTGTTATTGTTACTTCAATAAATCTTTAAAACACAAAAAAATTGCGAGATTTCTGTTTATTGGTCTCTTTTTGTTGAAAAAACACAAAAATCTAGTTATTAAAAGATTAATTGGGTTTTGGAGATTGAAGAAAAGTCTTCTAACATTCATGATTCCAAACAGAATCAATTTAATTCTAAAATTCCAAAACTTTCTTTGCATCCAAAATAAAGACATAAATAAAAATCCAGGGACAATTTAGAGTTCAATGTTTATGGGAATCTAACCTTCTTTTTAGTGTTATTGTTATTGTGGCAGTTTTTTTGGTTTTGGGGTGTTTCTGTGTTTTTTTGCTTTGTTTGTTTTGTGTGTGTATGTGTGTGTGTGTGTGTGTGTGTGTGTGTGTGTGTATGTTTGGTCTTGTTTTTGTGGATTTAGATTTTTTTCTTAGTATCTGAATGTAGATTTAGGAAGCTTTATGTTGAAAAAAAAGAAATTTGGGCAGCTTCATGGGAAAAACAATGTATATAAGACAGAAAGTCATATAAATACCTTAGTCTTATATAGATATATATTATCTTATATAGATATCTTAGCATTAGTTATATATCACAGCATAGCAGTGAAAGTAGGTTCTGACCTCAGTCTCAGACTTCCATCCTTGTTCATCCGTCCTTCTTTTGTTCTATTCATTTGTTATTTTCACAAAGAAAAATGTTAAAACATAACAAATAAATAAGCAATTCTCACTGAAATTGTGCAGAACTTGGTTCAAATTCAAATTAGGTTTGCCTTAAAGTGACAAATGCTTCTGATAACCATATCAAACTGACAATGACCTTTTTGTTTTCATAAGGTAATATATAATATAAGAATAGGTTGTTCTTGTAGGTGATAGGAATAGTAGCACAAATAGGATTCTGTCAATGTCACTCCTTTCTAGAGCACTTGAAAATTCTCTATGCCTGTATTTGATTCCTCTCCAAACTCACCAACTGCCAATGTAAATTCTCAGAGCATGGAATCAGTTACTATTTTACAAAACATCTAGAGACTAATTTATATGTTTGATAGTAATTTGCACACAGATTGCTCATTGAAGAAAAGTATCTCTTGTAGGCCTTGTAGAGTTGTAAGTACATTTGTGGCAGTTCCAAACAGTTAAAACAGAAGGGTGTACACATCTTGTTTTCATCCTTTGCATATTGATTTTCCCTTGAGTTCATATGGATTCAGTAGGAAGAGATTAATATCTCTAGAAAGGAAATTCAGATCCATTATCTTGCCATTATCTTCTCTAAGAGTTTGCTGTTGTTTTATACCACTGTCTAGTAAGGTTACTGGATTTCCTTTGCACAGAAGAAAATTGCTATAGATTATAAGTATGGGTTACCATTTAGAATCTGAAGAGTCAGGTGGTCATTGCCAGTTTAGTAGAAAATTTGATTATAAATAAGAATTTGGCCTCAAAATACAGTTCTAATGGCCAAAAGTAAGATTTTTTTTCCCATATAGAAATATTTAATTCCCATATGCACACAGCTTGGGAGTTTCAGAGCCGAAATGCTTTTAGTATCTACTCTTTTGAGGTATCTTTATTGATATGGAATGCACAGCTTTCATTGCTATCCAAGCTGTTGTGCTAAAGTCAGGTTAGTCAGGCACTCTTATGGTTAAAATCTCTCATTGCAGACTAGGCACAAAAACCTTCACATGAAAAACATATTCCTGGAAGGTAAAAAATAAAGCTGAAAAAAAAAATTGTTACTGTGTATAAAGTATATAGTCTAAGATTTCTGGAGAAAGAGAAATGCAAAAATATTGCATAAAACAGAGACGAAACTGTGAAGTTTGAATGAGTCATGTTCTCTGGATTATTTAAATATTTGTTTCACTAGGGAAAGTTAATTAGTCTATAAATTCAGATGTAGAAAAATTTCTGACAGATGAGAAACTAAATATCCATAAAAAAATCAACTTGAGTTTTTTGTCTCAATGTATCAAAACAACCATCCTCTCCAGCTTATATAATATGTAAGTAGTCTATCCATTGTGGTGAAACCACAGGAGATAAATCTAAATCTATAGTGGTTTAATATGCCATCAGCATGATGCTGATTCATTCATACAGTGTATCAAAACCTGGTTTCATTTGGAGATACAAATTTAACCCTGAAAATACTTCCTCTATTTCTCCTCCTAGTTTAGTTGTTGTTGCATTTACCTTGTGAAAGCTCCTGGTTTAGCCTTTCCCTTGTGGTATTTCACAGATGGTATTACTATTATTCACCCCAAAGAAACTGGAAATTATTTTGCAGTTTTCATTTATTCTGGTTTATGGTATATACTGCATGACAAAATATGTCAGAATTAGAAAAAATAAAATTTAAAAGTGTTTTATATTCATAATTTCAGCTGAAACTACTTGGTCAGCTACTTTGACACAAATTTTGGAGGACTTTTCTGTGACCTTTAAGTTCAGGTCTGTGTACTTCTTTCTGTATCTGTCAGTCAAGGATGTCACTAGACAGTTGGAGTTAACCTTGGCAACAAAATGCTCAGCCTGGAAAAAGGTTTAAAACTGCTTAAGCATACTCTTTTTGCTCTCCTTGCTGCCTCCCCATTTCTGTCATTTGAGTTAAGCTCCAAGAAACTATAATTGTGACCCAGGGTGGCATCAAGTGACACTAATTTGAGCCCTTGTTCCTGCAGTCTTGACTTAATGCAGCTGGGGACCCTCGCTCTGGCCATAGGGTAGTGGTCAGGATTAAATTCAGGATTATATCTGCATCATACAGACAGACATAGGAAAGGAAAAGTAGCACATGATGCCTCCTATCCTCTTCCTCATTCTTCTGAATTAAGATGCCGAGTTTCTTGCAGCCTCAAGGCAGGAGGAAAGGAGCTGAGGGCTCACTCTGCTCTATTTAGTATCAGGTATTCAGTGATTGGGAGGAGGGATACCTGGGATCTAGCTCTACAGGGATGACTCAGTGTGTAACACTAAAGAGAGTCTGCCTGCCAGACAGCACTCCATCCAAGGGTGTGGGTGTATATATTCAATTGAGAGAAGAGTGGTTACATGCACAGAGGTTTGGATGTAGGATAACAAAAGTTGTTGGTCTCCTAGTGAATACACGAAAGGATTCAACGGTTCAACAGGAACAATATTTAGGAGTTTAGCTTTGTAAATACATCTCAATATACAGACACCTGAAGCTTAAGAAAGACACAGTTATATATGGGGATATAATGTTTTGTGCGGTTGCAATGAGTTGTCTCTCAACAGAGGCAGATGTGGACTTTCTAAACAGGTAATCAGAGGATTTAGCCATTTGCTGAGCAACTAATTTGACTCGTATGTTCATCATTGTCAGACGGAAGTGTATGGTTGTCCTGGGTTGATGTTGCAACGCTTTGTATCCCCAAACCGTGTGGTGTTTATACTTGGAAGGTTTGTTTTGCCTAGCTGGCTGCCGCTGCCGCTAGCTAGGGGCTGCTGCGCTCCTCCCCGCTCCCTCTCCCCCCGCCCCGGCTCACTCCGGCTGCTCGCCTTGCTGGCTTGGCTGCTGCTTGCTTGGCTTAGCTGCTTTTAGCTGCTTTTTTCTTTTGCATCTTTTTCCCTTATATAGCTAAGAATACCATCCGAACCTGATCCAGACTCCACCTGACCTGGACACCAAGAAACCCCGAACGCTGCCTGTTCGTGTGACAAGAAATACGCGTGTCTGCCCTCCCCGGCAACAGAGACGTCCTGAGATTTTACACCTACTCAAGACGGGTGACAAATTCCTTTGGCATCCGTGGCTGTTTGTTTCTTGTGTTGGGGAGTGGGTTTTTTCCCTGTATGTTTGCTAAATAAACAAGCTTTTTCCACTTCTCCTCAGAGGAAGTTCTTCCCAAACCCGGTAGTGGGAGAGGGGAGGAGTTCTGGGAGTTTCCTAGGGGGACTTTTTCCCCGAATTTTGTCCTAAACCGGGACAATGGTACAGAAGTTTTAAGATACCACAGAGTAAGTATTTATAGCTGTAAAAAGTCATGTCAAATGTAACTAATGCTTGTTCATTTTTTTTAAGGTGCTGGATTTATTGTTAGAAATAAAGTTAATTTTATTACCTCTACCAATAAAGATCATTGATTATAACAGTTTTTCCTTCTTCTTTCCTCAACCATCAACACTGGACCGTTTATTAAAAGGGACAAACAGTATAGAGATAAATATTTTTGTCACCAGTTTTGCATAGACAACATATAACTTCATGTCCATCAGCTTATTGATGGCAGAAGTGTAGTGCCACTGCTTTAATGGTATTGTCACAAAGAAGCAGGCTGAGAGCAGCGTTAGAAGCAGTAGAATAGTGTATTCTCCTGTCTCTTTCTAATCCATATTAACTACACCATGTGCTGACTTCATTAAGAAATTCAACATAGGTCATGCAGACAAAAGTTTTGTTCTTTACAATTCTCTTGGCTTTTCCCATGCCACCCTTCCTCCTGTTCCACCTTGTGGCAAGAATTCTGGGTATAATCTTCTATGTGAGTTCAGCTGAATTATTAAGAGAAGTCATAGTTGTGGGGTCCCCTAGAAGGGTCTTAATGGCCAAACTATGATCAGATGTTATTTAATTAATGGCTCAATGAAAGTCAAATGGCAATCAAATGGTGATTGTGCAATATTTTATTTTTAATCAAGCAATGATTTAACAACAATATGACAATTATTTAAATTATAATTTAAGCAGTAACTAGATGATGACAGACAATGATTTGGACAGCTGTCACACTATTACTTCCTCCACTTCTAATAGTTAAGTTTATCTCTGGCTGTATAAAAATGTTAGTAACTATATAATCTACATAGGTCTAATGTAAACTGTCACTTACTTCATTATAGGTATCAGATGTCAGGAAGGGGCCTCTCAGTCTCAAGGGACAACCTTGAGAGGAGTTCCTTGTTAAGGGGAGTTCACCAGTGTGCAGCCTGCTGCCTGGTATCAGTGATAGCCTGATGGGCTCAGAAAGGCTGCAGATTTTGTACCATAAAAGTGATTGATTGATAGTCAACCTCCTCAATTTGGTGTGTGTGCAGGGGTACAGCTGTAGCAGTTTTAGCTCCATGTGTTCCCAGCTTGAGTTCATATTGTTGACTGCTGCTAAGACACAAATTCCTTAGTTCCTGAGAAGAGGCAGATCTCACAGTTTGCACAGCAGGGATGATTTCAATCAGGACCACTTGTCAGTGAGGACTGAACCACAGCACCAGGCACTTGGGTGGGTCTGTCACACTGGTCATGTAATTAGAGACCCTGTAAAATGGCTCATCAAGGTTAATTATGAAGCATTAGGATTACTTTTGGTATATAATTTAAAAGCCCAGTAATAGGAGAAGTTTGTGCTTCTGAAATAACTATTATTATTACTGTCAATTGATATGCAAAGGCTTTTGGTATGTCATCATTATAACAGTTTAATATTTACTTTATTGTTCATTATAGCTGTGGTAAACATACAGGGATGAAGTTGACCTCAGTGGATGTGAACATGATATTATTGACATAAAAATGAATTATTGACTTGAGTAGAGCTGTACTGTCTTACTACTACATCTGACTATTGCTACATCTGTAGTATATGTGTGGGCTAACCTTGTTATACTGGTGTAATTTCCTTTAGAAACACAATACTCTAGTGATTTTCCCATTTAAAATTGTCACCACAGAATATTTCTCCAATTGAACATTTCTTTACACAATAGCATGATTTACACTACTGGAAATAAAATTTAAAGTTTCATTAGTATATAATTTTGAAGCTTCTTTATATTCAAGTTTCCTTTTGTTTATAAAAAGGAGAAAAAAACTAGAAGATGAAAAGCATTACTCCAATAGTCATTAACTTTATAGTGGTACTTTAATATTGAGATTATGTGTATAATACGTATTTTATTATACAAGGTGTACCCCTATTAGAGTGGTGTATTCTTATCTATTAATAAATACTATGCAAAAGCTTGATTTAGTGAAATATTTCATTGTTTTGAAAAGTTTCTTTATAAGCTGTTAACTGTACGTATTCCCTAAGATACTACCATTAAATACATTGTTCTTAGAAAACCTTGACATATCATACATCCAAAGAGCATAGGATTAATTTTGATGCTCCTAAAGTTTTTTCAAAAGTAGTAGAGTGTAACCTCTCTTAATTAAAACTTTATTGCTTATGTTCACTCAGTCCTTTCTTGTTTTAAAAGAAAGAGATAGAATATTTTTATTTCCCCAGGAAAAAAACCCAAACAGTCTTGCTGTCAAATAACAATACATGGGACAGCTCATCTGAAGTTTCTGCTGGAATATATTCTTTCATACTTTGAAAACTCACTTTAAGAAAATGCTCTGTGAGCTCAATTTTCTTGTTTCCATCTAGTTTTCACTTCCAGTTCTGGCCAGAAACTGAAATTATATCTCTTGGAATTTGCAAGTTATTTGAGTAGTTCTATGATATGAACAAGCTGATCAAAAAGGTGGCCAAATATGCTCTTTTACAGTTTTGTCTTGTCTTAGAGGTATTTCTTAGCAAGCAGCTTTGCAAGAGAAAACAAGTTAAAGAGAAATTGTAAAACACTGCAGAGGTTTTCTTCCTATCAATTTCTTCACTGTAGGCAATAATAATACCAAGAACAAAGTAGTGACATAATTTTTTAAATAGGAATGCACAAGGGATGGTTGCCCTTTGGCTTTTTTTGCTTTGTAACATTTATCTTCTGAATATATATATTTTTAAAACAAACCACAAACAACCAACATTTCCAAAATCATAACCCCAGGAGGATTTGAAGCAGTGATACAGTAAATTTTGCCTTCTATGATTGTTTCTATGTTGAGAAAAAAGATTTCCTCCAAGCAAACAGTGAATGGCTTCACAATGAAAATTATCTTTACAACCCTTCTAAAGTAAAAAGCTGTCCAGAAAATATGTGACTACTGAAAAAAAATTATTCAGATGTGTTTTCTGATACTAAGGTGGTGATTATTTTGTAGTCATTGCTTCTTTTGTGAAGTAATCCAATTTATTTCTGGTTTTGCCAATAATGTTCTCTTAATTAGTATGCCAAAGATTTGCTGAAAACAACAAAATCCCCTCATGCATAGTTTTATTCTTGCCTATAAAAGTTGTTACATCAAAATTACATATATAGCCATTATATCAAAATTAAATAATGCAAAACCTTTAAACTGGTGTTAGATATTCTGTCTATAGTAAACCTATTCGCATTTTTTTATTTCTAATCTTAACAATGTATTTAATGATATTCCAAGTTTTTTAGATGAAACCTGGCATGTTTTGAAGTTTTTAGTTGTCTGCCTCACTTTTACACTTATGATAATTTTTTTCTACGTCTGCTACTACACTTTAATTCCCTATTGAACAGATTTAAATGTTTGCTGGAGATGTTTGTCATTTCATGTGCCAGTTTTTCCAGGTCTCTGGAGATTGTCTTTTTTAAATTTATTTTCATTATCTTCCCTTAATTTTCCCAGGATAAGCACTTTCAGTTTTTTATTCCAGTTTGGATATGAAAATTCACATCCACAAGTTTCTGTAGTTACTCTGCCTTTGCTCTAGTGTTAAATACTGTTGTTAAGAGAAAAAAATTCTTAATTGTAGGGTCATGAGTAGAGATCTCTCATCTCTCATCTTTAGTGTATTAATCTCACAAAATAAATCAAGTTTAGCTCTTATATTTGTTTATATAATCAAAAGACTTTGCAGGTAAGAAAAAAAGACAGAGAAAAACTTGTTCTTAGTTCAACCTCCATTTTGATATATATGCTTCTCATTTGAATACAAATTTTTTTTTAATTTTAATTTATAAAATGTATCTTTCCCCATTTCATATAAGCACTATGGTTGTTCTGAGGTTGGGATTCATACACCTTCATATTCTCCAAATCTTTTCCTTCCCCTTTTCCTCACTACCTGAATTTTATTCAAGTTTTCTGATTTTAACGTAAAGATGTTAGAAACCTATTTCACAAACACACACACATATATATATATATAGTTTGTATCTTTCAGTCCTAAATATTTGATGTTTGGAAACTTTAAACCTTATGCAGTGTGGGAGCCCAGGGCGTACCCCTGGCCTCCTTGGGGGTCTCAAAACCCCCCTGGCGAGGGTCTCAAAAACCCCTGAGTGAGACCCAGGTGTCTCTGGCACTGAACTCAAACCCTTGAGGAAAATTACCAACACAGAGGGAAGAGAAGCAAGCCACAAAAGTTAGTAAAGTGTAAATTAGACT
>JAOTQP010001286.1:74150301-74178060 GCA_026413545.1 Cichladusa arquata | reverse complement strand
GTTAGCTGGACAAAGCATTCCTGAGATAAGAAATAATAAACAACCATGAAAACCTCTAAGAACAGCCTCCTGCAGTCTTTCATCGGCAGGCATCGGAAAGAGCTGGGTTCCAGACCACCTGCATGTCCTCCTGAAGTGATCTCAGGTCTAAGGAGACACCTCGGGCTGTGACAATGCAGATTCAGTTTTGATGCCTTTCAATCAGGTTTTTGAGATTATGTGTCAGGATTTTAAAGCATGGTTCACTTTCCATGTATTTAGGATAAATAAAGGCTTCTGGTACAATGTGTGGATGTGTAATGTTCATGTTAGAAATCACACAAGTAACCGAGATTTCGGGTTATCCTGCCATCCTTTCCTTCCTTGTGTGTTCCTTTCTCGGACCTTTCCTACCTCCATGGAGTATGAGCAGTTTGAACAGATCCAGAGGTTGACTGCAGTAGAAACCAGACAAGCCACTGTTCTTTGTTATATCTTTCCTCAAGATCTTCTAAAATCTAAAATAATTTTAATCTACCTACTAGATATAATAACTGCATTTTTGTTCTCTTTTTCTTTTTTCTTTTTTTTCTTTTTTTAATTAAAAAAAAATCCAAATATTTCCTAGATAGAAATGTAGAGAAAACAATTCAAAATATTAAGAGAAGAGAAAGAGTAAACAAATACTAGGAGCCACTGCAGCCATTCTGGATAGGAAGAGTGAAGAGAAATGAATTTAAAAAGGAGTAGTAACAGAACCAGAGGATAAAAATAGGAAGAAGAAGAAGAAGAAGAAGAAGAAGAAGAAGAAGAAGAAGAAGAAGAAGAAGAAGAAGAACAAGAACAAGAACAAGAACAAGAACAAGAACAAGAACAAGAACAAGAAAATGTACCTGGATCGTTAGGAATCCTACAACATTATTTGTAGAGTGAAATTAAAACAAAATTGTTTTGGAAAACACAATAATCACACATTAATACAGATTTAAAGTATATCTCAAATGTGTGCAGTTTTGAAGAGAGGCTTTATTTTCTATGCACAACACTCAAAAAATGCTATAATAAGGACTGTTGTATTCTCTGTCTTAAGTGTAACACTTAAATGGACATTTAACAAAAGTATAGTACAAGGAGCTTGTTTTCTTGGTTCTTAAGAACAATAGTAATGCATGTGACAACTCTTACTCTGTAGATATAAATGGAAAAAGCTAAACAAGCAGTTTTTTGGGGGGTTTTGTTTGTTTGATTTTGTTTTTGTTGGCTTTTTTTGGTTGTTTTTTGTTGTTTTGTTTTGCTTTGTTTTGTTTTGTTTTGTTTTGTTTTTTGGGGTTTTTTTGTTTGTTTTGTTTTGTTTTGTTTTTTGGGGGTTTTTTTGGGTTGTTTTTTTTTTCTTTCAGTGATCATAGCTTGGCAGCTTTTCTGTAAAATTCTAGTTATGCACATACAAGTCACATACATTACTCAGCTGAATTCTGCAAAACAAACAAACAAACAGCCAGACCACAAAACCTCCCACAACTCATTAACATGTACAAAACAACAGAGACATCATTACCAGGCTTTGCAAAAATACATCCTGGACACAGCTACAGTGTACTATTCAAATGGATCATAGCAAAATTAATAAAAGGAGTTATTAAATTAAAAAGCAGTATAACTTCCAGTCTGGTAAAATTTTTCCACCACTGATAGGGGCTGAGATTTTCTGCTGACACTGTTTATGAACATAACTCAAATAATTCTACTTTAATTTTGCACTTCACTTCCAGAGTGATTTCTTACAGTTTTACATACATCATGCATAAGATTTTTAAAAATCTAAAGCCAACATCATAAAATATGCAGTAACCAAGGATCTTTTAAATTAATTATCACAGTTTATTACTTTCAAAAACTAGAAGAATACAAACAAACAAACAAAAAAACCAAAAAATGTGCATTCCAAATGTACTGTGCAGGCTTCTGTTTATTTTTTCTGAAATCATAAACTTCTAAAAAGACTTGTAAGACCATAGAAAGAATATTTCCATGATTTAATAATTAATTGATCTGAACTACCTGTGGGAGTTTTGTTGTTGTTGTTTTGTTTGTTTGTGGTTTGTTTCCTTTGCTTTTGGTTGAGTTGTTTGGTCTTTTTGTTTTGTTTTGTTTGTTTGTTTGTTTGTTTGTTTTTTGGTGTTTGTTTTTTTTTTTTTTTTTCTTTTTAACAACCTACAATAAAAGCCTCCTTTGGGAGAAGGAAAATACTCCCTGTGTGGGAGGATTGTATAAAATCCACTTAAGTAGTCTTGACATTAGATACTTTATTCTTTCTGGCATTTAGGCCCAGGGACTAAGAGAAGCACAACAGTTTCATGGATGTCTTTATGCATAGAAGCATAACTGATTTAATTAGAAGATATGTTACACTGTAATCTTTTGGGGTGATGTGGATATGTTTAACACATTATAGGCATTACTGGGACACAGCTCACAGTAAAAAAGAAAAACCTAATGAAAAGAAAGGTAGAATTTCTGTTTACTGAAATTAAGTTGCCAGTTGTTACCTAAAAGTACTTCTGTCTCTGCAGGAAATAGATATTTTAGTGCTAGATTCATCTGACCTCTTTTATCTGTCTACTTCATTATGAGCTGAATCATGTCTGAAGAGTTCAATGACTTATGGGAGAACTTCATCAGACAGCTCGGATGTGTGCATACATATTTTGTCAGATCAAATTGTAATGAGAACAGACAGACAAACCTGAATTGGTTGAGTTTGTGTTGAAATTATTCTTACTTGTGCAGGAATACCAGGGTAGAAGAGTGGGAGGTGGTGGACAGCAGTGACACAACTTATAAGTGGAATTTTAGCGTTGCATAAAAGGATTTAACAAAAATAGCCCTCACAAGCCAACCCAGAAAGAAGATATGGCAGTTTTCCCAAACTAGCATTCAGCAGACACCGAGTGACCCTTCAAAGGCAGTGACCACAGAGATGCCCTGAGTGAAATAGGGGTCTATTTTAGAGTGAAGAAACTTCACTGACAACTTAAAAAAAGGAGATGAGTATCATAGCCCTAGCGGCCTGAGGAAATTAAAAGAATCATCATGTGTAGAGAAAGTCAAGGTCTGCTCAATCAGATCTGCTGAGCACGACACTCATATCTTTACCTGTTACTTGGAGGAATAGATATCGTTTATCCCAACCAGGGATAGATTTGTCCAACAGTCCAAGACTGTTTGTGCAGGTGAGAGCTGGCATTACCTTGGTGGGAAGCAGTGGTAGGTGTTGTAATCCAGGAGATTACAGCCTTTAGACATCTGGGTTTATTTAGCCTTCGGAGGAAAACTGCCTGTTGCTGCTTTCTGATCCTGTAGCCACCTGTCAGAGGTCTGACTAAAGCTATTTCTTTACTTTGCTAACAGTAGCTGTGTCACTGAGCTGGGATGTGTTTCTGAAGAGTATGGTTGACCACTGAAAAAACTTCAAATTCAACGATGTTATTAAAGCTGCTACAGTTTAAGTTGTAGTAATTTTCCATCTTTTCCTGCTGTTATTCCCCTCCTATGAAAAAAAATTGTAAAATCTCTGATAGAGGTTAGAGAAAGAGCCATTCACAGGAGCTGACAGGAAATATTTGAAAGAGAAATAATCAAATATTTAAACCTGCAAGAGTGAAAATTACACTGTGTCCCACTGAACATGTGGCAACAAGCAATTTGCAGAGTACAGGCACTTTTTCACAACAGATTACAAATTTTTTCTTAGTTCCAGATGAGAGTGAAAATAGAATGTTTTACATTCACAATTGTCGTGGTTTAATCTCTGCTGGCAGCTGAGCCCCATCCAGATGCTCACTCACTTCCTTCTGCTGAGATGGGGGAAAGAATCAGAGGGTAAAGGGAAGAAATCTTGTGGGTTGAGATAAAGACAGTTAATGGGGACAGCAAAAGCTCTGCACACAAGCAAAGCAAACCAAGGAATTAATTCACTGCTTCCCAAGGAGTGCTGGATTTACCTGGGGTAGAGTCAATTGTCTCCACAATGCCTGGTGTGGGGCTGTGTTTTGGATTTGTGCTGAACACAGGGTCGATAAGACAAACATGTTTTTGTTGCTATTGAGCAGGGCTCACACAGAGCCCAGGCCTTTTCTGCTTTCTGTGATGCCACAATGGTGAAGAAGCTGGGGGTGGCTGGGAGCCTGGGAGGAGACACATCTGGGACTGGTGACCCAAACTGACCAAAGGGATGTTCCACACCATATGGCACCATCATGCTCAGTGTGTAAAGTGGGAGGAAGATGAAGGAAGTTGGGAATATTTGGAATTATGATGTTTGTGTTCCCAAGTAATAGTTACATGCTATGGGGACTTGTTTTCCGGGAGATAATTGATATCGTTCGTTAAAAAAAAACAAAAACAAAAACAAAAACAAAAACAAAAACAAAAACAAAAACAAAAACAAAAACAAAAACAAAAACAAACTAATAATGCATGGATATAATCAATTTAATTTTAGTGTTTCTACTTCTGCCGGGTAAATAACCAATATCATTCTTTCTCAGACCTACATCCATAAGTTTTTCTCATATTAATGTGTTCTTCCATTAAATGAATGGGATAATACTTGTATTTGCCATTTTCATTATGTGGTGATACCTTTTATTAATCAAGAGAAAAGTGATAATTTGGTTTAAAATAGGTATTACTATTAATATTTTACTCATACATTAAGAGGACCACAAGGACAGCTTTTAATAATGGTCCATTAAATCTGTACATTGGTTGACTGACATGAGTTTCCCCCCTGTTTTTTTGACCACAGAAACCTCATGAATATCTGAGTCCCAAGGAAAGACATATTTTAGTCTGTTTCAGCATACTGTATGGACATACATGGGATAGGTGGAATATAGCTCTGCTTGGCAAAGTAGTAAAGCTTTCACTCTTCCATAGAGGAAAGTATACATTTTCATGGCTAATAACATTAAAAATAGAATTTTAGCTCTCACTGAACACAGAGATAGTCAGTAGAATGACATTGCATATCTTTTGCATCTAAGCACTGTTTCATGACCTTTTATTTTATGCAGTGAATACTTGAAATGTCCATTCAAATGACAGTGTAGCACAATTTAATGGATGTGAAATACATCCTTTTCCAATATAGTGAATATTATAGACAGTAGCTCTAAAATATTGCTGTCTATTTAAATGTGAGTTTTATTCAAGATGAAATTGAGTAATTTGCATTTAAATGCAGTGTAATAAAAAAACTTACCAACTGGATTCTGCATTCAGTTGCATGAGTGTGAAATCTTTCTGGAACTTCAGTGAACTCAAGTAAGTCTGTCAGTGGAAGCATCAATGCCCATCAGATCATTAGTGTTCAGCTTTTCTTAAAAAGCAGTTTTTGGAGAACAAATAATGAAATAGAAAATTAAAAAAACCCAACAAAACAAAAAAACACCCAGATCAAAAAACCCAAAATATTTGCTAGTGGAAATTGGCTCTAAAACTTTACATCAGCTGAAGTCTCTGTCCCTTTTCATATTTAGAGGGTTTGCATTCTGAAGTCATGTCCTTGTCAACCACTTCTTAAGCTCTTTAGCAAAGTTAAATATTTTCAAAATGTTGAAAAGTCTTTTTATTAGCAGTAATGAAACTTCAAAAGTGAGCTTCAGAAATATAATCAACTGTTTTCAAAATCTTCATTAATTGAAAGAGTTTTCCCCAAGATTATGCCATAGACATTAGTAATATGACATTGGTTAAAAACATATTTAGAAAACATACAAACTTTCCCTAACATTTCCAATGTTTATATCTTCAAAAGAATTAATCATCAAGAAAAACTTAAAAAATAAAAACAAATAACTCTAGTGCTATGTCTAGGAGAAATGAAGTCTGAAATCAATATTCGAAGAACTATCATAGCTACCATTCAATGGAGCAAATGAATTAAAAAGATTTCCATTTCCTCTATTCTCTTTCCCATAGTTTTTACTCAGTCTTTACTTGTGCAAAACCCACATTATTATCTATAATGAGGGCATCTGAAGTAAGGATGAAGCTGCAGAATCATTACGCTTTTATTAACCCTGAATATTCAGCAATACATCTTCAATACTTGCATTTTTAAAAATGTAACTCACTACATGCTTTTGCTGTTTTTAATGCTGAACCATCTAAAAAATTTTTGTTATCTTGCTCCTTAGGTTCAAAGTAAAGCTGGAAGAATAATTGTTCTCTTTCAAGTTGATGGTCGAACTGCAAAATAGGTCAAAATTAGTTCAAATGGAACCAAATTATTTTTAGTATTATCTTTGCAAAAGTGAAAAACCTTGCCAAAATAACAATGCTAATTTTTCAATCAAGTTTATATACTTTTTTTTCTAGTTGCTATAGTAAGTATGCAAAACCTGTTAGCAAATGAATTTTTAAAATGACAGGAGAGAAAATATAACTTTCAAAGGAAATGTTGAAAAGTTTATGTAAAATTGTTTTGATGTTTTCAAGTGAGCACTTTTTCTCCTTTAAAATCTCTTTTTCCAGGTCTTCTTCTGCCTACCACTACTCAAAAAAAACCAATATTTATGATGATTAAACTCTTCTCAAATGTCCAGTTTTTGGGAGAAAGAACTCTTGTCTCATCTAGTGCTAGCAAAGTTTTGAAACTCCTATGTAATATCAATGGTTTCTAATCCTGTGGAATTTTGATCTTTTTATGTTGTGAGTAAGAATTTATGTGAGATTTCAGTGTTCTTCCTAAAAAAAAAATTGCCAGAGTAATTTTTAAATAAGATTTAATACACAAACTCTCTAGACTTTCATATGATGAAAGATAATAAAGAAAAAATACAGAGAAATGGAGTAAGCTAAAATCTATGTACAGAACACCTACAAAAACTCCTACAAAATAATCCAAGTCTCCACAGAAATTTGTAGGAAATATCAGCATCAGGAAGGCTGGTAGGAATTTTCCTTATGACTATAAAAAACCATGCCACCATAAGAATATACCTTAGCATTCAAACTAAATTACAAACTTTCCACAAAAGAAATTGCCATTTCCACTAATTTTTTCCCTGAGCAAAATCTTTGGTTCCTCTTCAGAACTCAGGAATGCAAAACCCACTATTTTTTGTGGAGTTAGAAAGATAATGATAAGGATGTGCAAGACTGGGAGACACAGGTTGGCAATATTTTGAAAGAGGAGCATTAAATAAATAAATAAATAAACAAACACAAAAAACCCCGAACATAACACCACTTACTCTGACATGCTGTTTATATTCATCACCTGACAACTTTAAGGAACTCTGATTTTAAACAAGAAGTATAAGAATTTTTTTTGCTATCTGGGACTGCTCTCTGCTTTTCTCAAAGGCTATGAACTACTTTTGATTACCAAGTATGATAAGTAGCTTAATATTTTGAATAATTGTTGTAGTCTCCAAAACTGTCCATAAATATATATATATATATATATATTTTCTGATTAAATTTCTGATTAGCTTCTTAAATTTAAAGTTCTTGAAATTTTATCTTAATTTTCTAAACTTGCCCTTTTACCTTCTCTCTGTGTTTGGGAGCACATGTGTTTGTATGTGTGCATGTGTACAGATATCTTCATGCTTAAATGAATATGTCTTCTGTTTGTGAGGAAATCTAGATCTCTGCAACAAAAAATCCACAAGTTATTTGACTTATTATGACAAACATTTTCCTGTAACCTTTCTCAAAACTTAGATGTCATAGAGACTCTGCCACGAGCTCCTGAATTTTGCCTTTTAACTAACCCATATGCTGTCATATTTCATTAACTGTCTTGACTGAGATGATTATTCTTCCGGAGCCAAACTCTAGTCTGTTAGAAATTCTGGTATGTGTAAATCACATGAGTTCTCTGAACTAGTTGCAGGTTATTTATACATGTCCTGATACCAGATAACCTAACCCTGATAGTTTGATTAAAATATTTAATTATTACATTGTATGACATAAATTAAAATTCACCTGGAAGTACAGAGATGGAGAACAACTATTTGTTGCAACTTACACCCCCAGTATATCCATATTTTTTTTAATTTTTAGATCTTTGCATTTCTGATAAAAAAAAGGCATAGTCTCGGTCCTCATTTTTAACATAATACTTTATTTATATCCAGGAATCAAAGGCTACAACAGACGTTCTGGACTTATCAAGTTGCTGTCTTGATAGTGCAGACAATCATGTGGTGTAAATCCAAGAGAAACAATACATAGAGGTATCCAGTCTCTCTGGTGCACTGTTGCCTTGGTCTGGGTGAAAGTAGAGTATCAAGTCTAGCACTGCCTCAAACGCTGGACTCTTAAAGGAAGGGTGGGTAGTGAAAACCAAGTTTTTTTTTTTTAATCTGGGGGGGTTTGGGAGGCGTTTTTTGGTTGTTTTGAACTTCTTATTTTGGGGAAAATATCCCCTGCTCTTCTTTCATGTGTGTCACTGGCTGGTGGCTGACAGCAATAAGAATACTCTGAAGCTCTCTTAACTTAATCATTTCTTCTACCCTGTAAAATCTTTTTAGACTGGCCACATTTTCCTAGTGCAAATTTCCATATTCATTTATTTTCTTCATCTTATGTAATGATTAATTATTTGCTTTAAATGATGTGAGGGAGTTGACTCTCTAAGGAGAAAAACTTGTAGACTCTACTCTGGTATGATGAAGGAGCTATTACTAACATGTTTTGGTAACACTTCCATCTTCCTATCACATTTTGAAAATTGAAATGTCTTTTGTGGAATACTAATGGAAAAAGAACAAAAGAAAAGCAAACATAACTAAACTGTAAATTAGTTTTAATGTTTATCAAAATATTTTGCAGAAAGCTGTTTGCACCAGTCATCTAGCTGAGAGCATTAGTCATATCAATATTAGTCATTGAGGGATGTTTTTGAGTCATGTTCTAGGAAGCTGGAGTGGAATCACTTATTTTACAGTTTCTCTTGGAAAATGAGGTCAATTTCGTGACATTTTTTTTCCTTTCCTGACTCATCTTTTGAACTTTGCTCTAGACTATGATAGTTTAGATTCATATAGTTTTTTTTCTTTTTGCTTTTTTTAAGGGAATGACAGCCTCCAGTATCCCCCCACATATTTCCCATTCTAATTCTACTGTAAAACACCCTAATATCCTGCTTATTTTTTTTTTTTTCTTGGCTATAATAACAATATTGCTTTGTTTTATATTTTATTTTTAATTATCTTGCTCAAATTACATATAGCAAGACATTTGTTCATCTTTTCACTATCTATCATAATTGTTAACTGAGTCTAGATAGACCATGAGAAGCACAGCTGAAAAAATAGTTTTCCCATTCTCACTCAGAAAGAATAGATAAATCTGAATTATATGAAGAGGTTTTAACCCCAGTTAAACCCCCTTAACAAAGAGGCCGGTTTAGTCCTGATCCTGGATAGAATGATTTAATCTATAGATCTTTCCAACCACCTATGTTTGATTTTTGGGGGTTTTTCTTCCTATACTATAGAATACTGTTGTAAAACATATCTTTTAACAAAACAAATCTTTCATAATGACAATATCCCTATATATAGAGTGTTGTCATAAAAGAATCCTCTATGTTATGACATTCCATGGATTCTTATGGAACTACTTGCTTCCCATTTTATGAATTCACAGCTGCACATAATAAACCCAAGTCATCACATGCCATGAACTTCTAAAAAAAGTGAGCTGAAGTACAAGGTGCACTGGGTGAGAAAGAGTCCTTGCATTGAAAAACTTGCATCAAAACTATCAGAAAATTACAGGGATGAGGTCACTTCTGTTTCTCATTTCCAAAGTTGCAGTATATTTAGATTTCATTGGAAACAGCACAAGTATATGTACAAACGCAACCTGGCTAGGCAGTGCAACACATTTTGTGGAGAAATAGATTTTTAAATATGTACCTATCAATGTAACACTGTAAGATAAAACCTTGGAGATCCGTTGAGGCTTCTCCTGTGGACATTTCACTGGTCCAATGAAAACATTCATTTTGTTTACCTCTTCTCAAACCTCCCTCTATATTTGGAAGACTACCAAGGTGACAATATGACTGCTACATGAATTTAAACTTCTGTCTACTGAAGAAACTTGCACTGAACATGCTTATTATAGTAAAAAGGGGAAGAAAATAGTGTTTCAGGATATCTGCCTCATGAAAATGCAATTCTTTCTAAACTCAGTAACATTTTAGTAAGCCATTAGTTTTTAAGGTATGATCTTAGACAAGTGATATATTCTAAGAAAGATTATTACTGGAATAAAAAGCATATGATAGAGTCCATTACTAATTAAATTCATACCATATAATTTTTTGTAGCATTGCAAAAATTAGAATTTTTTTGCAAATTTTTTGGTTGCTGCTAAGATGAGCAACACTTGTTTTTAGGTCTTGATCAGTCTTCTGTGTTTCCCAGCATCACTGAATATTGGAACAGAAAGTGTTCTCAAATTTAAATTCCAGCCTCTGGTGAAGAGGGGAATAAATATGCAAGATAATGCAATAAGATTTTATAAAATTTCATCTTGACTTTTCTTAAAACTGTTCAATCAGGAAGTTCAACTATGGTGTTTTAGTAAGAAAAAATAAGAAAAAATGCAATTAAGAAATTGATGCAATTGATGCAATTAAGAAATATGACAATTTTAAGTGTATGTGAGAATAAAAGCTATAACATTAATCTGATGGAAGATACATTTGCAAAATAATTGTTCTATAAGTAACACATAGCATAGCATAAATGTCAGGAAACAACATCAGCGTGGGAAAGTGAAAGAAAGTAATGACGTGTTCCCAAATGTTTACACTTGCTGTTTTGATGTGCTTAAGTAATTCTCTTTTGGTGTTCTCATTGCCTGACAGAGGTAGAAATAACAGAAGAAAATGATGATTTCTTAACTACTTCTTATACTTCAGGAGGGAAATAGACATTCTCACTCTTTGTGTCGTACATTGTCAGAACAAGATGTATTTGAAAAGAGGAAAATGAATTAAATACTCAGATTCCCCAGAGTTTCATTCAGAGTTACTGGTTTATTGTTACTTGGAAAGACGAGGGAGATCATCAGTGTTGTACTGTAGACATTGGGAAAACTGGGATGCTGTGTTGACACAAAGTGGTAAAATCATACAGGGAGTTTTTTCCCTACTGAAGTGTTTTCTTGTTGCCTCTGTTATAATGGGAAGAAGGTCACATATTAAAGCTGGATTATTTCCTTTGGCAATTAAGTTATTTATTAAAATTATTCAGAGAAAACCCCAAAAAGAGATATTTATTTTAAAGAAGGACAAAGTACAGCAAGATATCTAGCAAGATTCAGGTTTTAACATCAACTGATTGCTGATGAAAGTACATTGGTATATTGTCACTTACAGGTACAAGGTTTCCATGCAAGGACAAAGGACTTGTTCCTTGAAATGGCAGATTCTCAAAAGTACTTGAGTGAGAATAAGTATATGAAACATCTCTGACATGAATGTGAGACCTTTCCATCGATGTTATGAGAGAAAATGAACAGAAACCTAGTAAACATTAAATCCTTTTTTATCATAGCTACAAAGAGTAGAGTAACCAAATCAGAAGTTAAATGAACAATAGATTGGCTAATATTTTGAGTGGCAGCTATTGTGGCAGGACAAGATGCTTCAAGGGCACAGAGTAAGGGTTCCACTTAAATACAGTCTAATACGTAAATTAAAACTCGCATAATAAACTCAGATTCTCATTCTTCAGCCAATGCTTTTCAGTCTGTGTCCTCACTTACCTTTTATGTCGTATCTTTCTTTGCTACAAAGATGTAACAAAGAGGAATATTTTGGAATATTTTGTTTTCTACTCTCTTTATTATTAGGCAGTTCTTCACTCCTCCTTTTCCTCTTCAACCTCTTCCCTCTCTCAAGCCTTGCTCCAATAAACTGGATCTTCGTTTTTTTTGCACTCTGATTTAGATATCTAAGTCTCAAAATAAAGCTGGGATAATCACTTTTTCTTCTATGTACTGGTACTTTTCAACTGTAGCTTTTTCACCCATGGACTTAAATAACCAAACATCCTGCTGGTTTAAAATCCCTGCTTGTTATCTTTTATATAGAAAAAAAAGGCAGATATAGAATGTTCTGAACTAAATAATTTAATAGACAACAAGAAAACAAGTCCACACATATATGCACAACAAAGACATTGCAAGGAATGGGGTAAAATATATTTTGAAATAAAAATAATTCAATGCCTTTTCCATACCTCTTGCTATCATGAAAAAGATGTTTGGATGAATTATGGCCATTAACCCCCACTTGAAGTAAGCAGATAGATTGCTCCTATGAGGATCAGAACTGTTATTTGTAACTAAGCTGTCAAACTAATGAGGGTACTTGAAACCATGACAATACATTTATAGTGATATTTATAAATTGTGAATTTGACATGATCACGGTTCATCACTGGTAAGGAGAAAAGATATTATAAATACTATGAATTAAGAGAGAGCCTAAAACAAGCTGGTTTTGTTTCTTTCATCATGATTCTGACCAAGTTAAAAAAGGACTGGCAAAGCAGTATCTGATTCTGACCCTGTCCATAATAAACGACATACTTCCTTAGGCCAGCTTCTGATTTTCAGCTTCCTACAGTGCAACCAAGATCAAAGTAGGATTATTATAGCACCAATGTTAGATAACAAGCATTAGAAAATGCTACAAACAACAGTCTTTATACACAGGGCAGACAATTCACCCTCTATATGGAAAAAAAAAATTAGAAACCCTAATGTTTTTGAAAAATTAAAACAGGGTCAGACAGGAAGTCTCATTTGAACTTTTGCACTCAGACTATGCAATATAATCATAGATTATGAAAGAATGAAGCTCATTTGTGAGCTTCTGCTCATTCTTGCTTTGTTTTCAAAGTCCTGCTGGCCAAGAAGGTAACAGAAAGGCACTGAGTGAATTTTGTTTACATAGGAGAACTTTCCTACTGAGACTAATAAGATTCTGTTTAGACACTTTTATTAAAAATGTAACCCTATATAACGATCATTTAAACTGCATCCTACCCAATGTAAACCAAGGTGGAAAGAAATATTGCTCATATCAGTAAGGTATTTTACACAATCTATTTCACCTAAGCCTTGAGGACAGTTCAAATGCAGACATCCATTGGGAAACAGAACTATCTAGGCTAGTGCCTTTTCATCACAAATTTCTCTCCTAAGAACATTGTACATGCCATGGATTAGTAAGGGACACAATCAGTCATGCCCAGTGACTTGTCTGTGGTGAATTGTAACTCTGTGACATATTTTGTGGCCCTCCTGAGCTTTAATATAGTTGAAAAAGAGATTAGCTCAGAACTTGGTATTTATATTAACTGAAGATTTTAACAATCTTTTGCATGTATTTAGGACCTAGAGGATTTTCTCCCAGTAGTTTCATCTCTTACTGGACTGCTCAAGACACTTCAAGAATTCTTCAATTCACATTAATATTCTCCATAGGTTCTCCTTCTGTTTAAATAATTAGTAATGTTGAATTCTGAGAAATGTGATGGTTTTGTTCCTCTATGCCTTTCCAATTTGTCAACCGATAGATACAAGGGCTATGAGTAAGGGAAAGATCTTTCTATTGTTCTTCATTGTTCCTCCACAGAACTATTTCAGAAAAAAAAAGGAAGGTAACTACTGAGGGCTATGAAAGTCCAAATGTAGTTGCAATGACGGTGGGATATAAAAATGTACATAGGAGTGATAGAATACTTTGCCCAAAAAAGCTGTAGTGTGTGAATCTACACCATGAAGGAATAATGGATGTTCATGTGCAATTTCTCCTGCAGTGTCATTTCAAAAACCCTAGCCCATTAAGATTTTTGATTTATGGCATTGCTGTTTGTCCAAAGTGGACATATAGCAAGATATATAGCAAGATCGGAATTCATTTATTATTGGATTGCTCTGTAAAACAGTATCAAATCTATGTTTGTTGAGAGGCCCTTCAAAAATGTTTGTTTTGGAGAAGCCAGTCCTTATAGTATGTAGCTATCTTCAACTTCATGAAAGAGGATATTTTGTAATACTATGAGAAAAATGCAGAACAGCAGATAGACAAAAACTCTCCCAAAATATCAAAAACTTTATTCTGAGCTTGGCTTCTCCTTAAAGAATTAAACCCAGTAATTTAAACAAATTAACAAGAAAACTAAGGCCAGCCCATATTTTGACAGAAGCTGTAAAACCACCCTCTGCTCTCATTGTATCATGTCTTTGCTGCACTGAATCAGCAGCATCTCTTGTCACTTTTTCAAAAAAAGTCTTACTGTTGCAGATTTTTCAGCAGAGCAAGGTATGTAAAAGGGATAATGGGAGGCCTTTGAAGAGTTATAAAAAGCAATCTAAAACAAAAGGGAGATCAACAAAAGAAGCTAGAAGAGAATACAAAAGTGAAGGCACAGGGTAGGCTGATGGGAAATAAAGAAAACTGCATAGGTGGGAAATGATTAATTTTGTGACAGTTTATAAAAATAGGTTGTGAATCTGAAAAGAAATCATGATTGAGACAGCTGAGGAAAACTCATGTACCTTTTTGCATGTTATTTGTGAAGCATTTTAAAGATAAATTCCTTCATTTCAGACATTGAGATTCCCTAAGACGGGGGTAGCCTCTCCATCTGCATGTTGCATCTCTGTGCAAAATACTGAAAAATGCAATTGAGTTCAGGAGCAGTTATTCTCTGTCACTCTCCTATCTTACTGTGAAATTTAACCATTTTATTAATTGTAATCCAGATGGGTAATAAGGAAAATATTTTTATAATTACATTTTTTAGAATAGAAATTTGTTAGTTTTTTGTTCTTAATAAAAATTCAAAAGCAACCCATCTGAAAGTGTCTGCAACTTTATAACAGAACTCATACACTAATTTGTGAAGTTTGCCTTTTATTTCTCAAGTTTCCCTTGTACCAAGAAACTTAAGCTTTAAAGGCATTAGGTGTCATTGTTCTTCAGTGTTGCTGGTATGTTTGAACTATATTCTTTTAAATTTGTTCCATATTTGGTTTTCCTTGAGGAATTAAATGAGAAGCCCACAGGTGCTTTGGTATCAGTAATATCAGAATCATATCTGGACACTGGATTACAGGAGATTGAGGTCAGAGGCGGACAAGGGGTCGACTGAGCCACCACATACAAGATTGTGTAGGATCTAGAAAGTGATGCTGCAGCACTACAGGTGAACTTGCAAAATCTGACAGAAGATGAGTGCACTTTCAGCCAGTGAGGAGCACATCAGTCTTGTCTAGATGTCCTCTTTCCTCTTGCAGCCCAGATTTCCTGACAGTACTGAACACGTCAGACCTTTATGTTATGCCAGAAGATAGTACACCCAGGAGCAAGTGCTGAAGTCTATTACATAGAGGTACTGCATCCCTAAATTATATTGTGGCAAGAATTGGCCTTCATGACTAGGATATAAAAATGGTTTTAATTTTATTACGGTATGTTTCAAGGCAGCTTGGGAACCTACTTACAGGATACTTCAGTGTCCTGAGTATCTTACTTTGACAGTTTGTGTTCTTTTTGAGCTCTAAGTTGTTCTCCTTCATCTTTCTCTAGCATTTATTGCCACTTGTTTTATTTAAAGTATGCATATGAGAGACAATGGTGCCTTCTGAAAGAGAAAACCATACAATACCTTCAGTCAACAATATCACATGATCCATAGTTTGCTGTCAGTTTTTTCTTTACTGTGCATATTTCATTATACCAGTTACATTGTTTTTTACCACTAGTCCTAGCACAGGCAAGAATTTAAATAACTGCTAATTTAAGAATGTATTGAGTCCCATTTACTACGGAATAACAAATATTTCCTTGAAACAAAGTATCTGCTAAGTGCTGCTATGAAGCTGCATCTGAGGCTGGTCACTTTGTTAGGCTTCTTTAAAATGCAACCTAGTAATTCAGGGAAAAACCTGGTCTTTTATGTGCAGAAATTTGAGAAAATGAACTCCAATAAAGCCAAAAATAGAGAGTATTCCTGGACAGTGAGTGTATTAAAAACAAATGGGGTCTACTAGATTTTAGTCAGTATCTTAAATTCTTGATGCTATATGGCACGTTTTGATTAATTTTTCTGTTGAGTTTAAATAGAATTACTTGATTCTCAGAATTTCCAGAATTACTGACATCAGATAAAGAAAACAAACAAAAAAAGCAAACATTCTCATTAACTCTAAAATAGCATGGAAACCATGATAAAGGGATGTAATGGAGCAATGAGGAGTCTCCAGGAACGGGATGAAAGAAAGAGTCTTGAGAAAGAGAATTCTATAAATTGTTATTTGTTTGATAACCACTTGTTTAAACAGATTCAAGCAGAAACTCTAATAGAGTATAAGGTTAAGTAATAACTTAGCAGTAGTTGATATGATGGAAATTATACCTCAAGTTACCAAAGATGACTAAAAAACACTCACATGGGGAAATTTATATGTGTAAATGATAGTATAATGAACTGCAACAAAACCCCTGTTGCACGTTAAGAATTTTTTTATAGAATAATGAGTAACAAACCACCTGTTCAGCAAGATTCTTTGTTAACTTTTTTTTTTTAAAAGACTGTGCTTTCCCTCCTTAGAGAGGGTGCCAGCTTTGTTAGATGCCTGTCAGCCTATTCTAAAGAATGATAATAAAATTTAAATTTGATGCATATGTGCTGAAAAATGTTTGTATACAACAAAAAAAACATCATGTTTGTATGGAACATAAAAAGCAGGATAGAAAGTCTGTTTGTGTCATCTGTTTGGATCCTACCTATAATACCATTATACCCTTTTTGTCATTGATTTCAAGTGGCTCACTCAGGTTTTTATTAGATACTCATTAACTTTTCTGTAAGTCAAATAATGCAGTTTTGTGGCTCTGCTTCTCCCTTTATTCATGCTGTGAACTTCCATGTATTGGTTATAGAATAGGCCATGAATCAGAAGTCATTTTTTCATTAGAAAAATGAGGCCAGATCCTTGAGTTCATTTCTAAATTCTGAGATTTTTAGCAAATCTTAAAGAAGCAAGACAATCAGTGTCCTGACAGTCAAGTAGTAATTTGATCAGAGATTTTTTCCAGTCTGCTGGTTCTCAGAAATGCTTAATTACTTCATGACATCACAATGCAAGTGATGGTGGTGCATGATGCAATTAGAGTGTTATTAAACTATTTTTCTACAATTATTTTTGCTATTGTATTAGAGAAATGTCAAATTTAAAACAAAAATGAAAATTGAAAACAAAATTTAAATCCATACAATTTAAACAACTGTATCAATATTTTTGAAAGGTTGAATTCTTAATAAGTATTTCAGAAACTGTACTTAATTAAAAGGAATTCCTTGAATAGTCTAGGTTATACTCAGCAACTCACAGTGAGATGTTGATAAAGCCTTTTGCACACTTTCTGTTCTTTACATATTTGGCAAGGAAGTACTTTCATTTATAACTCTCCAGTATAAAGTTTTAATCTCTTGAAGCATGAGCTTTCTCACTGCACAGTGGGACTGACACTACTTAACCTGTTTACTGTCTGTGAGACAGTATACAAAATTTAGTAGTAATAATATATTTTAATTAAAATAACTTAGTCTTGCTTACTTGTATATATTCCACATGACATGAACCGAGGACCTGAACCATTGCAAAGTGAGTTGATGGGAATGTAAGCATATACTAATATATGTATGATTCTAATAATGTTGATACTGTATTAAAAGGACTTGAAATCAAGAAATTGAAAGGTCATAGTTAATACAACATTCATAAAATTTTTGTATAATATTCTTAAACTTAGTTTAAAATCCTTATAACCACCTTTGAAGGAATTCTTAGGTCATTACTGTTCCACTCTGAATGTACTTACAAACATCCATGAACAGTAACCAAGTTCATTTCATTGAGGCCCTTGTTGCTTATGCTGAATAATCTTGTATTCAGAAAGACACTCATGTTCACAAAGCTCAGAAAACCGACAATCTTTTTCCAGTTCAGTGCTTGCAGACTATCTCTAATCTTTACCAATAAATGGCAATACTCCATAAATCAGTGGCAATGATTAGGTGTATTTTGGGCTCTGTGTTAAGGGCACTGGAAAAGAAGAAATAAAGTTGCCAAATTGCCCTGTATTGAGAGGCACATCTATCTCAGTCTCATCTTCCAATGAAATCTACAAATGTGTACCTTTTTATAGCTATGGAGCTCCCTCACACTCTTCAGAGTGCTGTCTCCTGCCTTCTTTCCTGCTGGATTGCTACTGTTTCATGTCCTGTGAATCAGCAATATGGACAAGGTGAGATGGTTTTGTGACTGTTTTACTGCTGGTTTATAAGGAAATGAGCCAAATCTGTGTTTAGTGCAAGATGGGTGTATTGTGACAAACCAGTTGGTCTGTGTGAAGATTATTGAGTGTATAGAAGTCACTTTGCCTTGTTATCCTCACAGGGAGAGACAGGAGTCCATAACAGCATTATTATTGGAAGAAAACAATTTCCAGACAAGTTGTGATAAGAAGAATGAGGAGAGCAGCCTGAGTTCTTAGAACAATATTAATGAAAATGATGGCCTATGTCAGTAAACCTGCATATAGTTATTTTTAGAAGCCTTGGGGAAGATAGAAAATGGTTCTGAGCATCTCTCTTTTATAGAGTTAAGCAGTATCCTGTGCACTGTTCATTCTGCCAGCAGCCAGTTATTGCTAGGGGATAGCTTTTTAACAGGCAACTACTCCTACAGAAGCCATAAAGGTGCTCCCTGTGGAACATGTCAGAACATGTCAGAATTTGTCATGAAGGAAAATGAAGATATGGGAATAGACCATAATCTGAGAAATGTGATGGATACTGGGGAGTAAACTGTCACACTAACATTTTGTCTCATTTGAAAACAAAAATGTGTGTGAATAAGAGAGTAAAATCCCCTCTATGCATTCAGAATAGAACACGGTTTTAGATCAAGGGAAAATATCTCTACAAGGTAACACCTAAGGGCACAATTAAAGCACACAATCTGAATAAGAAGAGATTAAAAGTTGTGGTTTATAGGTTTTTATTCTGGATAAAAATTAAATTCAAAAAGTATTTATTTGGAAGCTAAATGCTTCCAAATAAGCATGAACAGGCATGCCTTATAACAGGACAGAAGTTTAAATGTAAGATGGGGTATGATGGACATATGGAGTGGGGGTCCCACTGTGAACAAATTCAGAAAAAAAGCATAGATTTCTGCCTTCTGCATCTTCCTGAGTTCATATTATTATAGGCAAGGGAAGACCTTACCTTTCACAGAGCTACCACCCTGTTGGGAAGGATGAACCAGGAAAACTTTACCAATATGAATGCCCAGATTCTGAAAATATAGAAACCATAAGAGAGATTGAAATGAAAGCCATCTTTGAGATACCGAACCTCAGTTACTAAATAACTATAAAACAATAGGATAGCCGGCTGAAAGTAATCCCCTCTTCATGGAATAAATGCCTCCTGCTGGAGAAGCAAGTCCAAAGGTCAGAGAGGACCCTGCTAGGTCCAAAGAGCAGTTTTTAAAGTATAACACATTATGGTAATGTAATAGTTCTCATAGGCTGTATGTAAATGTTATAGAATTTTATCTTGTATCTTGTGTTAGATTAGTTAGTGGAAATTAGAATATTCAACATAGAAGGAGATTTAATGTATTGTAAACGGGAAAATCGCTCTCTTACTTTGCTCTCTTAGCTCTCTTACTTTTCCTCCTCTCACTCTTCTCTCTTCTCCCTCTTCCTGTTACTATCTCTCCCTCTCTCCATCCTGCTCTGAGCTGCAGCTGGCAGCTCTTAGCAGGACTGCGTACCCACGCCCTAATAATAAACTGTAACTTTGAGATCAGCTTATACAGAGCACCTGAGTTTGTCCCTGAGAACTGTCCTGACACAAAGACTCCCACACCTGCTGTATCATATTTAATTGCAAATAAATGTCTGCTGTCTGCAGTCAAAAAACAAAAACAAACAAACAAACAAACCCCCAAAAAACAAAACCCCCAAAAACCTCAACAAAATGAACAAAGAGAGAGATGATATCTTGTAAAAAGCACATAAATACAGAGTTGTTTTTAAAGTTTGTTCAATTAGTAATTGCTACAGTGAAAATAATATGCCTCCTATTGCAGTATTTAATGAAACACTGATTAAAAATTATAATCCTAATTATGTCTATAATTAAAAAGAATTTCATGATTAAAAGAGAAACTGGTTACTTTATACCTACACTTCCAAGTAGTCCACCAAAAAAATTACATTAAATTGTTCTTCTAGATAGCTGCTTTCTAAAACTTGGCATTCAAATTACCTGGATAGATGCCTCACAAGATGTAAGTAACTTAATATCTGTCAAATCATATTAAACTACTTTAATTAAATTAATTTATTTTTGAGCAACAGATTTGCCCAGTGCTCTGTGGTTAATTACAAATTAAATCTGAAGCCTGGTCTGTATTAAAATACCCTGTCTACACAGCCCCAGCAAAACCCTACATGTGCAAGCCCACAGGCAGTGGATTCAAGATTTATAAAAAAAATAAAAAGTTTCAATTGGATTGGAATGAATTGCTAATTTCAATGGTCTTGGTAATACACTGCCAGATTACTGCTTTTATTTTGAATCAAAAACTGCTGAAACCCTCTGTCCAGACTGGAATTAGTCAAATATCATCTTGAATTGGCATCTTAAATGCCAATACAGGGTTCTGGAATTAGACTTATAAAGTCAAATAATTAGGCAGGTAGATGTACATCTACTAGAACTAAGGAGAAAGTGACTAAACATTTACAATAATTTGTGCTCTCTTCCCTATCACACAGAATCCAAATTTTGAACTTTGTGACTCACAGTTTTACCTAAAAAACTCCTCTGATTTTGCTTACTGTTTCCATAATACTGAATTTCAGTAGTTTGCATAAAAAAGGCCCACAAAATATGTTTCAGCTTCCTTTCTCGGCACTTTTGAAAACTGGGTCTTACTCTTGAGTTATACATTAATGATGAACAACCTGTCTTCTTGCAGGAAAAAGGCTGGAAATTTATATTATTTTAAAATAATATTTAATTGATTTAAATATTAAGTTATCTAAAACTATTATATTTATCATATCTTTTTATTTTAATGGCTTGACAATTTTATGTTCAGTTGCTATAACAATTTGGCATATTTTAACTACATTAAAGAATCATTAAATGTAAACAACAACAAAAAATATTATTATAAAATATACAAGTTATGTGCAACTGTTTATTCTATATTAAACTGGCCTCTCTGCCCTTGAGGAAGTCGACAGCTCCTCCCAGTTTAGTATCTCTGACAAACTTACTTGGCATTCCTTTGAGTCCAGTTGTTTAAATATTCCCTAAATTGTCCCTTCTCCACTGGGAACAAGGTATCCTTATTCCAGAATTTCCTTTTGATTGTAGAGAACTGTGATTACTGAGGGCTGGTCTTACAATGGATGAAAGACTAATTTGTGATTTGTGCCTTTAAACACATGAATAGCATATATGAATAGCATATATTGCATCCTTATAATCTTACATCCTTATAATTCTTACATCCTTACACTTTATATGTGTTTTTTTTTATTTAGCTTTTATTAAATTACTGTTTACTTACTCTTGAGTTGTTCAGAGCTCACAGAGTAGCTAATAGAAATCTCAATACTGGTTTTGGCATCTTCATATTAAAATGGATGATTGCCAGTAGAGTTACAGAGCTTTGCATTTCTCTTCTAAATTATGCTGCCATTGAAACGAATGAGAATATTGATAGTAATCAAATTATTTTTTAATTAATTAAGTAATCAGTGAGAGACTGAAATGGTTAATGGCTTAAACATTGCTAAAATCATCTGAGAACCTCTGCACAGCTGTCCATCTGTGCCCACTGAAGCCCATTCCTCCCCAAACATGGCTAGGCACTGGAATTTGGACTGTAGTGGGAACTTGGGATAAGATAAAGGTGGTACTATGGTCTCGTCACCCCAAGTTTAGGGAGAAAAATGTTTCCATAAGCAATAGGGGAAGACTGGGATGCTGGTGGCTCAAACATTCTTATTTTACACATACTTTCTTCTCACAGGGCCGCTCATAGAAAGACCCCTTTGTGCTGTTGGTTACTGTGGTGAAAAGGACAGCCCAAGAGCCTCCTCAGAACAGAAGTGATGTACCCTTTGCCCATGACCCAAAGCAGTGGGACAGTATCAGATAAAAAACATTAATACAGAAAAACTCTGTTTGAAAACACCCTTTGTAACTTAGAGGTACTGAAATTTTTTAACATAAGAAGACAGACCGGGGGAATATGTTTCATATAATAACAGGCAGACTTCTCATTTTAATTTTGGGTTTTGATATTTCCAATATTTTCACAAATATCATCACTATGGAAAAATTCATCACTTTGAAACAGGCTTACCAAAGGCCAATATAATGAAGTAATGTTTTACGATTTATAATATAATTTTCAACATGCAAATGTGAAAAGCATCCACTTTAGTGTATGAGACTTGAATTAATTTTCAGAACATCTGCTGGGTCAGCAAACTGAGAAAAAGTTTACAACAAGATAGAGATGGAGAACCTTGCACAAAGACATATTCTACAAATCTAGAATGTGAAAGGTTTTCAAATTTGAGCTACAATGGGCAGCAGAAAACCACAATTAACTCACAGAGTATCAGATTCTCCGCACTGTGTATGTAAGTCCAGCATTTAAGAATTGGGGAATTACTCAGGAATTTATAAAGTTATGTTCTGACAGGATCGGATAGCTGTTAAATACTTTTCTATGGAATAAATAGGAGTGAGTATCTGGGCTTCACACAAAATTTAAAATTGTGTTTAGATGAAGTAGATGAAGTATATGCAAGTAACATTTGCACCTACAAAAGAGAGAAAAATTTCTCCTATTTATACAGGAGTTAATAGGAATACATAGAGATTTTGAAGCTCCTATGTTGTGTTGGTGAACAGGAGTAGACAGGTTAGCTAGATATAAGGATCTATTTTTCAATATATGGGATTAATTTTCAAGTGAAACATTTCCTAGACATTGGCAGAAATATATATTTAAGGAATGTTCTTTTTCAGTACTGGAAAAAATCACATAGTAAGCCATGACAAATGCTAACCTCACACATTATAATAATCCCAAAAGCATTGGAAGAGCTGGGAAACAAAATAAATATTAAATTAGCATTTTCAATATTACTTTTTTTTCCTGCAACATCTCCCTGTATTTATTTCATGATCATCCAGCATGACAAAACAAACAGGATTCAAGTGCTATGAAATATTCTTCCTGTAAACTAGCCTGAGGCAGTTTCTCTGCCTCTGCTAGCACTCATGCTAATGATACAATAACAGCTTTAGAATAATCCCCTTCGTCCTCAGAAACACAAACAATCTTGTATAAACAGAAGAGAAAGGTTCTCAGAATTTTTCCTAAGGCAGTTGTAGGCATGAGTCAACACGTTTCACACAATTGTCTTGTGTGCAGTGGACACATTATTCAGGCATTGACAAGAGCATCTCTTAGCAGCAGCAGCACTGGCCTTGCCGTAAAACATGGCAAACAACAAAAATCAAATTCAGGGGACTCTTTATCTAAATTCAGCAAAATATACATCTATTTAAAATAATTAGAGTCATCACTAATTCACTAGTGTAATCACTGATGGGATTCTTTGGTGAAACAAATGCTTGTTGAAGTAATCAAGTTGAATTGACCTTAGCTCTAATAGCAAAGATGTACCTGTCAGAGGTTGTGGATTCTGAGAGACAGGAACATAGCATGGTGCACTCACATTTTCACTGACATTATGATTATGACACATGATTATATGTCTACTTTACAGGTCACTGTCTTTAAAACTAGACAAGTACAAAAACCTCACTTGCAAATATTCAAGTGATTATTTACATAAGATATTGAAAATAATAGAAAAAATAAATTTTAACTCTTCAGCTTTTCAACGGACATAATCTTCTAGTCTTCTTACTGAAAAAAAAAATACTAATTACATGTTTCACTCCCAGTTCCTTCCTCATACTAGCTTTAATCCAGAATAATTTCACTATTCTTGAGTGTGTCATTCAGATAAAAAGATACTGCACCTATGTAAAAAAAAAAATATTTACATTTCAATGCTCGTAGACAACTCAGAATATTTTAATGGAATATATGGCATAGGACAGCTGTCTAGGACAGTTCAGTTACCTGGGTAATACCTTGCGAGGCCAGTGGCACTACCAAAAACCTGCCACAATAAAGTGGGGTCCTCTTCCCTGTTCCGCTTGAACACATCATCCAGCGCTGCAGTCCAGTTGAGTTCATTTAACACTATGGTTGCTGTCAAAGACAAAACAAATTTTTATTAGAAAGTCACGTCCTAACATGCAAAGCAATGGCTACAAAAAGCGAGGTGGAATATTGAGAAAGTGATAAGATTTAATTTAACTAATCCAGAAATTAAATTTTACGAAAAAACATTTCTTTTCCTTGGGCATTTTCTTTAAATTCCTCACACTCTCCTGGTTACATTATTTTCATGCCATGACTCTTGGTTTCTTTCCACAGGCAATATCTTCTCCAAATACTTCCTTTCTGAGATGTCTCACTAATTGCACTTCCCAATCGTAGAGAAGACTGCTTATAGAAGAATAAATGCAAGCGTATAAAGTTGATGCTTGCTAATTTCAGTGCACTGCAATAAGGACATGCAGAATGACATGAACAAAATTAGGTGTAATATAAACGTAACAAAGATGTGCCTTTCAAAATGGATTATATGGGAAAAATACATTGATGCCTTAGTGCTACTTTTAAGGTGGGGCTGCATGAACAGCAGTGCTCATTAGCACACACTCAAAAGATCTCAATGTTCATAGATCTGGGCCCTGGCAGTAAAGGACTGCAAAGCTAATGTTAACATTTATGAGTTAACTCCAAAATTAACTTAAAAGACAAGAAAATTCACATTTCAGCTAGACACTATGTTGCCATTTACACATAAACTTACATTTATAAAGTTGTCCTGTACCAATACTTGTTTTAATCAATCCAGCAGTTTATATAATGAAACCAATATGGAATATTTTAACATGTTCTATACCTTCTTGAGAAAGAAGGTATATATATTCCAGTATATTGGGAAACATTAAAATTGAACATTAAACGATGAACACTGCTACACTAAAGAATCAATGGGCTAGACTCAGTAATCAATTAAATTGTATCGAGATACAAAACACCCTATGATATAGCTTATGATAAATCATGTTTTTCACCTCAATCAGTTGTAAGTATCTAATTAATTCTCTCCTGCTTCCCAATTTTAGGCAATTTCAAATGCACAGTTATTTTTGAAAAGCAAGGGCTTTTTGATGATTTAGTCACTAATTCTTTCTTTTGTGTTGCATACTGGGATTGTAAGCAATGTTTCTTAAATTGAAGCACCTAGATAAGCAAGCCAAGAGTGCAAAAGAACCTAGAGGAAAAAAACTTTCAAAAAGAGCTAAAGATGTAGGTATAAATCCAATAAAAACTGGCACTTGTGACAGAGATCCTGCTTACGTTAGGGGATTGCACACAGGAAAGAAAATTCATCTTCTCTTGCAAATGGGCAAGTCAGGCTGAAATAAAAACAGTTCACATTTAAGGGACCTGAGTGGCATAACAGAGCAAAATTTGGTACGTAGGTCCACATTCTAGCCTCCTGCTACAATGAAAAAAGAAGATAAAAATAAGGATGGATTGAAAGTTAACAGTTTACAGCCCATTTCCAAAGTAAGGCTCCTAATAGGTACTAGAGAAATAAGATCACAACATCAAATTTTATAGGCTTGTTTTTAAAGGTTAAGGAGAAAATTGCTACACCGTGTATTTTGCAAAAAGGTTTATCTGTTTTTTTTTTTCAGAGTACTTTTAAGATATTACTCTCTCCAAAGAGAGCTTTTTGAAGAAATATCAAATTAAATTTCCAACTCTTGAGATTTCCTGTAAGCAATAACCTTGTATAATACACCTCTCTTTTTGTCAAGTAGATAATTAGAAATAAATATATGTTTACTTAAAGAAGAAAATTCCCTGAGGCACCATGAGATGTTAATTATAATTTTTAAATGGTTACTGTTTAATTAGGTCTTAGATCCCATTTGACCTGCTGTGCAATTAAAGATTATGTATGGACTTTCTAAACTTGATTTTGTGTCGGATCTTGCTTCCAGAAGTGACTCCATTAAGTCATTAGAAGCACATTAGAAGTGACGGCACTTAGGTAGACAAGATATTTTCAGCTTGATTTTGTTTCTTTTCATGTTACTGTTTCCTATTTGTAGGGACAGGTACAAATCTTTTCCCTCCAGCGACCAGTGACAGGACTGGAAAAGAAAGCAGGGAGCTGTGTCAGGGAAGGTTTAGGTTTGGTATCAGGGAAAGGTTCTTCACCCAGAGGGTGGCTGAGCACTGGAACAGGCTCCCCAGGGATGTGATTACAGCACCAAGCCTGGCAGAGCTCAAGGAGCATCTGGACACTGCTCTAAAGGCACACAGTGTGGGGCCAGGAGCTGGACTTAATGATCCTGATGAGTCCCTTCCCACTAAGCATGTTTTATGATTCTATGATGGTGACATCACCCAAAAATGTATTGCAAAGAATTACATATGGATGCACACACCTCTGCCATACACACTTGTATATATGCAAATACATATCCCAAATAAGCACATACAAAAAAAAGATATTGTCTACAGATAGTAAAATAACTAAATACTGAAGTGCCAAATCCATACATTAGAACTGATAATTTTAGCACTTTATTAGACTTGTTGAGATTAGGCTATAAAGTAAGAGATAAGGATTACTAGATCTTGTGTGCTTTACAGTGAGATTTAAGTTTTATGATATTATTTATGTCCCACTTTCCCCTTCCTCCTCCTACTCTATAACTTTATCCTGGAGACAAAAGCAACAGCTGAAAAAATCCAAGAATTTGAAGCAAGGGGAAAAAATCAAAACCCTCAAATGGCCCACGACATGAAGCTGGAATTAAAAAAAATAAATAATGTAGAATTCAAGAATGGCAGCAAGAACAGAGCACCTTAACAGAAAGAAACTGTAATAAATCTGTGAAAAGGCTACTAACAGTTTGTAATATAACATATGTGTTCTTAGGGACTGAAAAACAGATATTCCTGCACCCCAGAAATTCACAGTTAAGTGCCCAAGTCTCATTTCTCTAATAAACCATAGCACATGACAGGTTCAACCTTCCTCTTAATTCACTTTCTCATTATGACAAAAAAAAAAAAGTGTTTGGAAAAGAAATACAGTTTATTTGGTGGGTCTGATACACAAATAAATGATTGTATGATTCTTAAAACAATCATTCCTGGAGCAGTTTGTATTTGTAATTCAAACTAGCCCTGTTCATTCTGTTTTGGTTTTATTTGTTTGTTTGGTTTTGGATTTTTTTTTTTTTTGGTGTTTTTGTTGTTGTTTTGTTGTTTGTTTGCTTGTTTTTGGGGGGGGTTATATTTTGGTGTTGGTTTTTTTGTTTGTTTGCTTTTTGTTTTTTGGTTGGGTTTTTTCATTCTTTCTAAAAGAATACTTGATGTAGAATGCACCACAACTGTGTTAACTACTCCAGTAATTAGTAAATGAGGAAGAGGGTGCTGGGA
>JAOTQP010001286.1:74128739-74142734 GCA_026413545.1 Cichladusa arquata | reverse complement strand
AGCTCCATTGGCATGATAATGGGAAAAATTCTTCAAATTGACACAGTAACAGAAAAAAACACTCAACCCCCAACACTATTCTACATAAAAGACTGGATCTGAAGACCCCTTCAAATCTCTTCCAAAGTGATTTATTCTATGATTCTGTGGTTCTATTAGAGCAGGAAAAAATAAACAAAGGAAGCAGGGAGATAGCCATCTGAATATATGGGGGAAAAATTATAGTGGAAATCTAACTTTTCATTCCTCCTTTTTTTAAATCTCAAAATGGGAACAAACATCTGGGTGGATTTTCTGCTATAGTAAAAATTGATTACTAGCTATATTATTGTATGCCAGACTTCTTTTGTATTATCTGAGACTTTAGGTTTAGTCCTTTTTAAAGTACATATCCACACTGCACACAATTTAATTTGCTCAAGATGAAAAATGAAAATTAAGAACATTCATCAAAAACAAAAGAAAACAGTCCTAGGAAATAGCAATAATACTGTGAATAGGTTTGACCTTTGTTTACTTCACCTTTGTAGCTATACAACTGTAGCAGCTTTTTCACAAGCAGTTTCCATGTAATAAAGTCACTTCTTCCAAAAATCTGGAATAACATTATGGTGAATCTAGTTCAAAAGGGACTTTTTAATCTACTTTACAGGACAGGATCAGGTCCATAAATCATAGCAACTCTGAAGGAAAAAAAGATTTTCCAATGTCATACACATTCCTAATAGAATGAATTGCCTAAGGAAGGTATTTATGAAAACACTAACCAAAAGTGTGAGCCAGAAGAAATCTTCTGTTGAAATTGGAGTAATATATCAAAGTGACAGAAATAAGACAGTGGGGTTTCTTTTAATCAGTGAGTTCTATGTAATTAAATGTGGTGTAACCAAAGAGACTTTTACTGCAAATAAATGAAAATATAGACGTGTTTACATGTTTGCTTCACGCGTTGTTGGTGAGAGTGAAAATAAAATTACAATGAATTAAAAAATATATGTGTTTTCTTCATGTGCAAAGCACAACCTAGTTTTGTTCTGTGCATGTTGTTAGAACCAGTCAATGCTCTATTCAATTAGGAATTCTGTAGTTATAAAACAAAACAAGTTAGAGGTAACACATCGTTTCACTTCTGAGATCACCTAAGACAGAAGCAGAGCCTCAAAGAGGTGTGAATGTTCCCATGTATTTGATAATTATGTTGCAGTTCACAGGTGAAGTTCAGCGTGAAATAAACAAAATACATGGAATATTTCACAGTTATCCTCGAAATTCAGCAACAAATCTGAATGAAAAGTAATTTTTGGCAAAGCGTTAAAAATGCCATGCTCCAAATCATTGCCTTAAAAGCTGAACAGTTCGGTCATGAGAGCTAAAAGACATAGCAGGATGAAAAGCACTGCAGCACGTGCATAAAATAGATGTCTGTTATTGTATAGCATTCTGTCTTGAAGCAAACACCGGATTTGAGGGTGTTTCAAATATAGTCTCTTGAACTGATATGCAGCGTAGAATGTTGATTCATGTAGTGAGTTTGATGTGATATTCAAGTGTTTCTATTGCTGCTAAAACAAATAAAACCCAGAAAAAACATTTTTATAGTCAACAAAAATTCAACTTTCATGAGGTCCTAAGATTACAAACCACCTTGACATCTGCCTGGCCCTGAAATACCATCTGATTTCCATGAATGTCTGAATGTATCTCATTTCATATTCTACGCTTCTAAGGATGATCATTAAACCCTCTAAAAAGATTTTTTTGTCAAAACTTAGAGCCCTGTCTTCCCAAGTGTAAATTCCCAAGTCAATATGTAAATAGTCTGAAGACTAGCTGCAAGATTTAACTCCTTCTATTCTAGCTTGTTTACAGTGAAGACAGCTCTCTGCAGTGCTTCCTAAGTTGTTCCCTTAGCAGTTGTCTACCCCAATTCCTCTCCAATGACTTGAATATAAATAGTAAAAGAGAAGAGAGATATGCAACATTTTCATACTGATTCATAGGTAGGAAAGCAAATATTTCAGTGCCATCTCCCAAGGGCTGAAGTCTTTCACCTCTACTTATCTTTTAGCTTTGTATGCTGATGGGGAAACAATAGTGAGAATGTGAGTTAATACATAAATATAAGCCAGGATCAGTCTGGGAAGCTGGCAACCACATTCTCTATTCAGACAGCTATTTCAGAGTACTGTTGGTTCAGGAAGCCGGCAGTGATGGATGCCTTTGATTAACATCGAGCCTGATGCTCTCAACTGCTAAAGCAGACTGTAGACTTGCGCTAGGATGTTTTCAGCCTTTGTCTATCTCAAAGCAAACTGTGTAGCTCCTGGTAAAGAACCATGAAGTTTACATTCTACTGGACTAAAAATTACTTCAGGAATGCTCCAGAATGTAAAGTTGTGTATGTCCTCCCATTTGTTCATTGGAATCTTGATAACTGAACAAATCCACCAGCTGGTGCGCATAACACACAAATATAGTGCTCAGTCTCTTTGGAGTACTATTTACCAGGATTTTTCACAGCCTGCAGTTTTAGGACACTCTCTTTAAAGGAAAAGATCCTATTACCTGGTATAAAAACTTATCATTTTCCAAGTATGAAAAGCAACATCTGCTCTCACAAGCCTAGATATCTGAACTTCATTAATCCTCTACATCCCCTCTGGGTGTATTTGAAGAATGTTGAAATAAAACTTTTATAGCCTTTATTTAAGAGAATTCTACCCCATCAGAAAATTCTATGATCAAGTTTGGAGCATGTTAACCTTTACATTGAGACTTATGAGGAAAATAGTAAAATTTTTGGCCTTGATTTGAAGAGAGTGCGGTCAGGTCTATCAAAAGTGCTAGGAATGCTGAGTTTCCAGTTGTATGTGAATATCTGTGGGAGTTGGACATTTTAAGAATTCTGTACCTCAGAAATTACTATAGGTTTATATTATAGTTTGAGTCACTACTGTGAATCATTGTAGCTCTTTGTTTGCACTTGTGCACTCCTCACAACAAGTTACTTATAGCACTCAACGCCTGCATTTAGGTTGCTGTTTGACAGCTTCATTTGTCCCCAGATTCTTTTAGCATTGCTTTGTACAGGTGGGCTTGCAGAATTTTGTCCACAGGCTGCATCTTGAATGGAATTGTCCTAGAGGAAAGGACTTCAGCTGAATTTAACTATGAATGAGATGTAATAGCCTGTGAAAATCTTCCACATTATCTAAAGACTAAAATGATAACGTGTATTTGTGGGCAATAGTGCACTTTTGTATGAACAGGAACAAAAACTGTCTCACCAGAAATCACATTTTATACTATGATTTGAACCCACAAAGGAATCAGGATGTCTCTATCTACTTTGAAGTCACCTTCTCTGCAAACACAGATGCCACAAAAAGCCACCATCCGGTCAGAAAAGCCTACTAACAGGCCCAAAAGAATTGCCTACTAACCTGGCTAAGATTAGTAGAAGTCCAAAGCCCTATATTATGCATTCTGTGTTTAGCCCCTAGTGGCAGGAACAGGAGTGGAAGGGGAAATGAAAATAAAGCAATAGGAGCTAAGTCAACATAATGATTTATGGGCATAATGTGTCAGATGGTATAAAAACAGAGATTTCCTTGAATTGTATTGGCAATAAAATTCACAACATGTATTTCAATGTGTAGATTTTTACCACTTTACTATCAGCTTTAAATCTGCAGTATTTTTTTCTTAAGGAAACTTTCTGTTTGTCTTAGTATGTCTATTAGTGGGATGTTTCTGCTTAATTGATCAAATTAATGTCATATCTAGATTCCTAATTGTCATTTGTATTTAATAATGTATTGATAGGAAAATTCATGATTCAAAGATATGGTTTTTGTAGTATATCTACAGGCCAAGTAAGACTTTTAAACTTTAAATCTGATTAGCAGTGTTTCAAAGCCATGAAACATATACAATGTCTTCATATTTTTCTGCTATTTCTCCTGGTAGTAATATTATATTGACACATCATACAAGAAGCGTGTAAAAGGTGTTGGCTTTGGTCAAATAATTGAAGAAAAGGTATTCTCAGTCAACGGAACTTAGTCTAAACCTACTTTTTAAAAGAAATATTATTAAGCTCAGTTGACTTTCACTAAGAAACAGAGCACCCTGTAAAAAAGTCTCTAAAAGCTTGTTTTCATTAGCTGTCATATTCATCAACAAAGGAAGACTTTGTGGAATATATTACCATCATAAATTATGTAGGAGGCTTTTTGAATGTTTAAGGAAGGTGAGGTCTTCTTTACTTACTAAAGACAGGCTATATATATCCTCATACAAAGACCATAAAAAACATAGATAAGGTGGAAAGAAACCTCCTTCATTGTTAGAGTTCATGATCAATTATTTGTTTAGGCAAGTCTCTGTGGTTCCTTAACATATAAACACTAATATTTCTTTTCTATGTTGCTGTGTGTGTTAAAAGAGAGAAGAAGCAAAAATTATCAGAGGGATTTAAAACTTTATTTTAAGAAAAATAGCTTCTATATCACAATTCAGAGCTTTGTTAAAGTAATGTTCAGAAGTAGATGGTGAGATAATTCCCTATGATGCCTACTGCTTTGTCTGGTTTAATATTATCATAACTTTTTATACAAAGTGATAAAGATCAGGCTTTAAGAAGTTTTTGGGGGAGAGAAAGGGTATCAAATGTTCTGACAAAGCCCTCCCTTCCTTTAAGAATTGAATTTGGGATTTTTCTCTAATCTTTTTATCATTACAATTATCATTACAATTTATCATATTATTTTAACAGCAAAATTTATTAATAAAAAACTATTTAATCAACTTTTCAGCATAAATATTTTGAACAGACATGTCTGCAGCACACAGACTACTTTGTGTCTTGAAATGACTGTAAATGGTTTCTGTGTGACATTATTCTGTTTGAAATTTTAGGATGCAGCTCACTACCTAGAATTACCTGTCAGATTTTTGTACATTGGAATGACCTTGGTTTGTAGTCCACCTGTGTAGCTTCTGACACAGAAAACTGTATCAGTATGGACTTGTGCAGGAATGCAAACATGGACAAGGTGGTTTGTGTTCTTCAGCATGGCAATAATAGGGTATTTTGTCACAGAGCTGCTTAGCCTTTCTTTCCAAAAACCTTCCCTCTGCAAGGGTAAATTCAGACTCCTTTTTTCCATGGTTTTCACATCAGCAACTGTTCTCTAATTGGGTTCTTAGTACAGTGGCTTTCCAGTCTGCCATTTGTCATCACAAAATCAGGAAAAGAGAGTAGATTAATTGCAGTGCTGGCTCTTGACTTATGGCTTATCCAGTTCATTGCACCAGTAAGTAATTCCCACAGAGTATTCACAGAGTAAAGCTACATATTTTATGAGGCCACTTTCTCAGATTCCTTTAAAAATTTCTGTTATCAGATCGCTTACTTATGCTATTTTTGCTAGACACAACAGCAAATTCTACTTTTTATTGTATTGTAAGAAAAATCTCAGAGTACAATCTAAGCACAGAAGCATGTCCATGCAGATTTTCACATTCCCCAATGCTTTATGTTAATATGTATGAACCCACATTTTGAGATTGCATGAGATCAGTTTTAAATATATGGCAATATAGGAATTGTTCACAGGAAGTCTCTTGGGGTTTTGATTCTTGTGTAATTGTAGAAGTTTATTGTGAATCTGGTGGAAAGTTTTGTTCTCACATAACCTTTATTACTTCCCTTTTTCTGTGGTAAAAGAATGCATAATAATTTCCTTTTTGTTATTGCCCTCTCTGATCTGACCTTCAAATGTCAGGCTTTCTGCTTTTTGATCATGCATATAATATGCACCTTGACTCACTTATGTGAAGCTATATAAGACAAAGGTCCTTTCATGATTCAAGCTTTGAGTGAAGTAATCATATTATATCCATCATTTACATCAAAAGAGCAGATATTTCATCCAAATTTAGCATGTTTCCTACTGATGTAAAATAGAAGTGACAGAAATAAAAAAAAATGCAGCTTAAAGCACAAAACAAATGTAATATATGCTCCTTTTCAGACACTACTGCTTGAGCAACATCATATTGGATTGTTTAGAAGCTAAAGTAATTGTCTTCCAAGTACACTTCAGTCTTTAGGCTACATTGTATTTCACGCTACAAGTGTTTTCAGAAATGGCTCAATGCTTGCAAAATGCACGTAGTACCATTAATCTCTCCAATTATTGTTTGATTGCATAAAAAGCCAAAACATTTTCTTCCTTCCGTAATTATTTAGCACCAATGACTGCAAATTATGAAGCATCAGGTGTTTTTAATTTGCTTAATTATCAGTTGCATTTCTCTATATCAGTTGAAAGCTTTATATAACCCAGTAAGAAATTCTCATTTGTTCCCAGGGTAGGTCAGCATAATGTTGTTTCTGATTTTGAAAACTGGAAGACATTAAAGATAGATGGCTAACAGGGGAAGCCTATGCATAAAATCAATTTTTTTTGAGGAATTGAGTATTTTCAAAGACAATGAAGTCTGTATAGAATTCTCTAAATGAGAAAAAACAATGAAGGAGAGCTTAGAAGGCCTCATTTTCTCCATCTATTTAGCAGTCTAAATCAGAAATTGCATGCTTTACTGAAGTCAAATGAGTTACACAGATGCAATGTCGTTGTGAATGAAACCCAATTCTTGCATAATTTGAATTTTTTTAGTATTTATTACTATTGCTTCCCTTAAAATTTCTTTACAAGTGACATCTGTTCCACAAAATCTTGACAATTATGATTTCTTTAATCATGATAGAGAATCACATTCAAGAGCTTTCACAATAAAGTATTTGTATGGGTCAAAACAACACCTAAAGTTATATGATCAGTATTGATTTTTCTCCTTATTGGCAAAAAAGGAAAGAAAAAACTTCTTCAGCATCACCAAGCTTTACACACTGTAAAGATACAACAAATTCTATTACTAAGTAACTAGAGGATTTTTTTTTTTTTAATTCATATAGAGAGATATATTGAGAGCTGGAGGGCCCTGCAGTGAGACTACATGATGGGATAGAAATGCCAGTCTTTGAATGATTCCACATCATTTCCGTTTGGGATGAAATCTGGTCTCTTCGCCTATAGATGAAAGTAGTATTTTATTTTCCAACCAACATACCCATATGAAACCAACATACCCAGGCTGTTGCAATCTGCTCTTGGGAATCTCCTGCTGAGGATATCTGGAAGCCAGAGACTGAGGAACATCACACAGTTCCCAGCAGTCTCTAGTTTTATGTACTAACTAGTGCAGGACAGGGTTTCACAAGAATCTCCTCCCAGCATTATAGCCAACTGATGTAAAGAGAATGGCTACTGAAGTGTAACAGTCTCCTCCAACTTGCTTTCTCACAGAATTTATTGTTGGTATGGCTCTTCTATCTTGGAAATTTTTAACCAGAAAATGTTAGTAGACTTGGATCTTTCTATCTTCCTCTTTTAAACATTTTTTTAAAGAAGGGAGGGAAAAAACCAACCTAGTTGTTAAGAAACTAGTTTATTTTTAAAACACTGTGTATAACTTTACACTGTTGCAGTCTTTATTCCTCGTGTTTTCAAACATTTTTCATTTATATTGCTTCCACTAATTGTATGCTTGGATTGATGGTTTTCATTAAAAATTATTGTTAAAGTTTTGTGAATGATGATTGATTCCTTTTTCTCTTAGGAAGGAAACTCTGATGAATTTTATCTGAATTTTTGAAATTTTTTTTGAAGCGCATGTGAGTGACTGTGTCATAATAAACATGTCATTACTCAGTTTGTGGAAAATTTCTGCTTGGGGAGAACTGTGATACCTCAGTGGTTTATGATTTCCCAGAAATAATAAGCTTGTAGGCAAGAAAGGCTATGCAATTAGTGCTTTTGTCAGAAAGCTTTCTAGTGGAAGAATAGCTTTAAGCTAAATATAGGAGGAATAGAATCGACATGTATGTCCTTAAACCACAGTGAAAAAACTAGACTGCTTTAAAGATTTTGTCCTTTCAAGATGTCACGGTCAGGACATTTATTTCACCTTAGACTGGAGAACTGAGTGTTTGAAATAACAGGTGGAGATTCCTCTTTCACAATTTTCAAAATAATCTGTTTTTAAAAATGGATTTAGGCACTTTACTATTGTCCTGGTTACAGGGTTAATTTTTGCGAGAGACAGGAGGGGGCATGGCTAAGACAGTGAAGTTATTCTATACCACCTCAGGTCATTGCCAGGTGCAGGGAAGGGGGATTTGGGAGACAGAGAAACTCTCTTCTGAGGACAAGGGTTTGCTTCAGTTAGGCTGGGTTCCCAAGCATTTCGCACGTGAATTGCCCTCTCTTTCATGCACTTTTGTTCTTAATACAGTTGTCATTGCTGTTTCTTTTCTTATCTTACTGCTTTTTCCAGTAAATTGCATCTTATCTTGTTATCTCAACTAGTGATCTTTGCCTTTTTTGACACCACCTCTCAGGCCACTTGAGGGCTGGGGTGGGGTGGAGGGGCTGAAGATGGCAAGAGGCAGTGAGGAAGTGGCAGTGTGGCTTGGAGGGTCTCGGTGGGGGGAACTAAATTGGGAAGTACCATCCCTAAACCATGAAAAAACTATGAAACAAGTCAGCAAAACTTAGAAATAACGTCTTACTACTGATAATCTCGGTAAACAATTCAGATGTGAATCTTTAACTTGTTTCATAATCACAAAACTAAATAGAACAAAAATAACAGAAAAACGTGAATAGCTTTTTTGGTATTTCTTTACATTGGCTCTTTTGAAAGAGAGTTTTTAGAAGGAGAGTTTATCTGTAGTTTGAGAGGCAATTTGTTACAATACTGCATGCTGGTTTTCCCTTATTATCAACTAAGGGTTTCCTACTTTTTTGAAATATGCTTTGTGAGGAATAATGTGCTAATTTCTTTCTCTACGTTTGGTAAACTACACATTACACCTTATTGAACTCTATCATGCAACCTATAAGTTCTAGGAGATTATTACACAACTTCCACTGCAACAGGATTGCTCATGTGCCAGGGAGAGCAGGCCTTTGTGTATCTGCAGAGAAAAACAATATCACTGACAGGAGTTTATCATGAGAGAAACCAAGGTTTTTAAGGTATAGGGTGAATTACTCAAGAAAAAATAAACTCTTGCTGAAAATTTGAAATGCTGTATCTATTTTAGCTTGCCAAAAGAAGTCCAAGAGAAGGTTTACAGCTTCCGTACAGTCAAAATTGGGAGTAGCTGGTGGTATGTCTTCACTCAGACAGAATTCTTGCAGGGAATGCAGCAGTCAAGTCTGTGGCAGCAAGGAGTAATAGGATGCCTCTCCAGGGACACCAGCAGCAGAGGTTGATCACAGGAGCTGCAGGGGAAATGGAGTGGACTGTGTGCTATTAAGGGGAATGAACATGATCTTGACAAGGGCTTCACAAAGAACACTGAAGAGGGAAGATCGGAGCCATTTGATGCAGGGAAGGAGGGACCGATATAGACTGTGCTTGAATGAGTGAGGGATAAAGGCTCACGAGATTGGAGAGGCATCAATCTTGTGACCTCTGGCAGCAAAAGAATGACTCCTTATCTACCCTCAGATCTGAACTCACAGGATTAATAGTAATATCTTGTGTAAGGGAGCAAGTTCCATTCGGAGGGACCTCAAGTGAACTGAGTATGCACAGAGCACCAGCACAAAGGTGAAGTGCAGGGTAGTGATGGTTGGATGTCCCTTTCTGCAGGGTGGGAGCACATCTGACCAGAGATCTTAGGGCACACTGGCTTTTCATGAGATTTGCTGTTTGCAAACATCCTGGACTGGGGCAGGAAGGAGTGTTCAGGTGAGACTGCCATGGGATTCCCAACTCCGAGGCTCCTGTTCATTTTGTCCATGTGCGTCACTTCTGAGGGAGACCTGGGAAGAAATCAGGAAGGGCTGCAGTAGTCTGGAGATAAAGATAGGGACATGGGAGGCTAAATGGTGTTTCTATCAGTTCTGCTACTGAAGGAGCAGGACTCGGGTAGGAGTGGATACACACTGTGAATTAGCAAGTGCCCGGTGTCATGGGTACTGTCTTGGGTTTTTTAACCACAGGTCTCTTTTTGAGGAATGAGAAGCAAGCAAGAGACGCTAACAAGAGATGGGACTCACTAGACAGTAATGGCCTAAAAGCATCTTTGCCCCAGTCTTGCCTATCTGTTGAAGAGAATATTAAACCAGGTACACTGAGAATGATGATGACAGTTTGGAGGTAAAGGAAGAAGTGGAAATCAAGGGGTAATAAGCATATGGAACATGGTGATGGGAGTACAAGGGCTTTTGGAAAGGACGAAGCAAGTCTCAAAAGGCACTTCTGAAGTTCCTGCACACAAATGCACATAGCCTGGAAAACCAGCAGGAGGACCACATGCGGTATGTGTGATTGAAAAACTAAGATGTGATTGCAATAATTGAGATGGGGACAGCCTGTGTGTCTGAAGGGCTGAAGTGGATTGATGTCTGGATACAGACTCCTTAGGGACAGGGAGTAGGGAAAAGGAGATGGAGTTGCTAGTGCACTAAGGAGCTCTTCAGCTCTTCAGACAGGTGACAAATTTATTGAGGGTCTGGGGGTCAGAAGCAGAGAACAATGCAGCAGGGGCAACATTGTCATTATGAACTGCCTCACCAAAGTGAGCAAGAGACCAAAGTCATCTTTATTTGGCTCAGATGACAAAATCCTTCCTTTGATATGCTACGCAAGGAAATCTAAGGCAAACTCAGCCTGTAGCAGCATAGGAAATGAAGGGGTTAAGTTCAGTGTTAATTTACTGCTGTTAGAATAGAGAATAAAACTAGAAAATAAAAATATGCTCGAATGTTCTAGAATTCTTGACAATTTTAATATAATTGTTGTTTATTCATATTCATATGTTGTCTTTTCTTGGAAGTAGGATGCCAAGATAATAGAGTTCATGTTTTACTTTATAAAAACCATATGAATGTCCTGGAAGTAATTTTTCCTTTCTTCCTATGCCAATTTTTTGTACAGCATTAACATGACCATTGGCCAGTTAAGTCATTCATTATTCCAGTTTTACATCACACCATTGTTGATGAGAAAAGGTTCACTTTCTTAAACTCTGAACTTTCCATCTCCTTATTAAATAAAGCAGAAACTTCAGCTTCACTAATGCAAGCAATATTTATGGTATTATATTCCCAGGGATTTTGCATAAATGATGACTGACATTTGGAGATATTAGCAAGTAGTTAGATCTCAAATTAGAAAAGATTAACTAGTATTAGCAAGAAATTTTGTCACATATTGACCTCTTAATCCAATGCATTGAACAAATCAAAGCAAATCTAGTACAAGATGTAGATATAATAGGCATATATATATACCTTGAAAATTAAATAAAACAATTCTATAAGTAAATAATACCTTGAGTGTTCTAATTTTTTAATTATATGAAGCATTTGCCTGTTATCTGCATTAAGTGCATTACAACATTTTGAACGGCCATGTTCTTTTAACAAATCATTTGTGTATTTCATCCATGTCCCTCCCATTACAACATTGTTCCTGCTTTTCCAGTAGAGGATTTAATATTCAAATTAAGCTGTGTTAGTTTGGTCAAAAGCTGGTGGTTCAGGAACCCATTAGCAATCAGTTCAGATATTCCTGCTTCAGGAGTGGTACTACCTGCAAGGGTTTGACAATTGAAGCCTATATCGGTAATATCCTGTAACATACCTCAGGAATTTGGGCTAAACCATTTAAAGAATGCAGTCAATTGTTAATGTATTAGTATTTATCTCTCCTAACCTTCATACTAACTTATTTGTTCTACTTCTTGTTGTTCAGGGCAAACTTTTATTCATACAAGATTGATGATAAAGTGATATGTAGATGACAATTTATAATCCATAAAGAGGGTTGATTTTGTTAATAAAGATGTCAATATAATCTAAAAATGTAAAACTATGTAAAAGCAATAGAAAAACTATATGAGTGTATGAACACCAAACTGCTTAATGGAATATTTAAGATGAAGAAAGTACATTTTTGAAATGGTTTCAAAAACACCCTTCAAATTTACTGTCGCCTGTTAATAATTTGTGTACGAATGCCTAGGTCTTTTCTAAGACAGAGTCTGCCTGAAGCTTACTTTGAAACCTGGGGTTTTTTGCTCCTTTTTTGTGTGCATTTTATTAGAAATTTTCATGTGGAGAGGCGTATATATTTCACAATTTCTTTTTTAATTGTTTATTGGAACAAACCCATCATTTTCTGACGGCTGATGTGTTTTGAAGCAATGAGAAGATTAAAACTAAATTTGTTCATCAAAGTCTTGTTATTTCCAGATGCCAGACAAGTTTTGAATAAAAACTAGGACCAAAGTAAACTACTTGGCTACTTCTTGGCAGAGAAAACCTTTACAGAATAATTCAGGAATTACTGCTTTTAAAAAGCTGTTTGAAAAGCAGGACTTTTCATTAAATTATTCCATTCAAAACTTTAACAAACACAGACTTTCCCAAGTCCACCTCCTCTCTCTGATAAGGGATTGCATTTGCAATTAATGCAGATAAATTTACAAGCATAACTAAACAACGTGAACTAAGGATGGATATAAAATTTAAGAGAGATTTATTTTTAAATCACGATTCTTCATCAGTTTGATATAGTAAAGGGTTTGGGGGGGAATTTCAGTACAGAAATCCAACTGTTAGACAGGAAGAAACACTCTAGATTGTCATCTAGAAAACAGACCTACAGTCTCTTCTTTGGCTGTTTCTAGCCAGGGTTAATCTGGATTTTTGAAGTAAGTGGACACTCAGCTATCTGCTCTTATTTCTCTTTTCTGAATTTTTGCTTAGGATGTATTTGTTAGCTCTCTGAAAATTCCTCTTCCTTTTCCTCCTCTCCTCTCCTCTCTTTTATTAGATCCTCAGAACCGGAAAATGATTTGGTGTTATTGTCTAAAGTAAGGCTGCCACCTAATAGGGGAATGATTGCCTGTCAAGATGATGTTGTGAATGCTTCTTAGTATCCTGTGGAAAAGTGAGTATCTAGGATTTGTGAAATAAAGCAGTAGTTAATGACTTTGTTTAAAATCCAACCTTCTTTCTACTTGCATTAACCCAGCTTCAAAGCTTCAAGTGCATTGGTTTGTTTGGTGAATAGTGTTGTCATTTCAGTGGTGTTCATTTCAGCTGAGATTGTCCTTAGTAGCTGATGGCTTTTTAATGTTCTAATTATCGAATGTTTGCTGGTTACTGTCACAGACTGCCCAATAATAGAGTGCATTTAATTTTCATATTTGTATGCAATGGAGGCCACTCTGATAGGCATTAGCATTTTGCAGCTTTGTTCTTGTTTTAAAGGAAATATTATCTATTAGATCACAATTTATTACTTTACCTCTTCATTTCTATTTTTTTCCAATTTTTTCTATTGTCCAAAGCATCACAAGCAATTGGTCCTTTCTTTTCCCAATAACTTATTTCTCTCTGCAACCTTGCCTTTCTATATTGATTATGTGCCACTGGAACAGTAAACTGCTGTCTACAGTGGAAGATTTGGATGTACAGACAAATTAATTCATATGAGCTAGACTTGGACTGGTATTGTGAGGTTGGGAAACAAAATCAGCAGCAACTGACCTTGTCTTAATGTCTGGAGGCTTTGTTTTCAACTGATGAAGGAAGGAGAACAAAAGCACATCCCGCAGCAATTTCAAAGCCGTGGGCTCCCTCTCGTCTATTCCTCTACTCAATTTCAGGAAAGCACACAAATTAGTTTCCTGCTCTGAGCTGCATTTACAGCCACCTCACACACTGTTCAAAGGACTGGAGATCCTCCTTGAGCTGAGGGGGAACTTTCCTTGTCTCCCTCCTTCCCTCCCTCCCTCCCTCCCTCCCTATGTCCCTCCTGTTCTCCTATTCATTGCTCTCCATAGATCAGCAATCCCAAGGAAGCAATAGCCCTTGACTCTCCACTTAGGGCTTAAAAGTT
>JAOTQP010001286.1:74109820-74123725 GCA_026413545.1 Cichladusa arquata | reverse complement strand
AAAAGAAGACTCTTCAGAAGGTGAAGTGCAATGAACTTTTCTTTTATACTTTGTGCAGTGCCAGTCTAGCCAGTAACATGTTTGTAAAAATTTGTGTTAGCAGGAAACCCACAGGAAGGAGCTTATTCCAGATTCTGAATATCTAGTGTAAAACTGAAAAGCAGAAGTTGCATCAACCTTCAGTCAAACACATGTACATTGCCATCTCTTCTTCATCTCTGCAGCAGTCTTCACACAACCCTTGTTTTATGTCTGCATCCATTTTACTGTTATCCATTCAATATCCTATGATTTCTAGACTGCTGTGTGAACAGAATAGTACTGTTGATTTTACTGCAAATTCAGTGCCACTCATAGTGTAAACATGGAGGTTTGAATAATATAATCCTCCAGGAAGTTCTCAGAATATGACTCCTAAAATAAATTAAGATAGCTGAACCCCTTGGGTGCTATGCAGGAAATGTTTAATGTTTATAAAGTGCCTAACAGGTGATTAACTGCTAATATGTCCACTCACAGCCCTAGAGTGAGTTCAGCTATAGTAAATAAGCAAGAAGTGGCTGTCTATTCACAATTTTTTTTTTGCTTTTTTTGAACTGAGTTGATGTGTGTACTTTCTATGTTTCAAGAGCTATCCTTCAGATAGGTCAGTTTTTCCCACTGTTGGAGTGGCAAGAAAGACTCAGATCTGATGGCATTTTGAAGTTGTATTACTATTCATTACAAAGATTATATATATTTTTGAGATCACCATAAATTTTCGTTCATGGAACAGCCTCAGGGATTTTACATCATTGCTTGAATTTAATCTAAAAAATTATCTGTTGCCTTCCTTCAATTCTTGCTCTTTCAGCTAATAATTATTATTTTTAAAGTTGGTTTAACTTGTAATGATACAGTATAGAAGAGATACTTCCAAACGCTAAAATAATATTGGCCAGTGTTATGTTTGACAGGATTAATTGTCAATGGAGAGAAAAACTGTACTTTATAAATTTTAGTGTTGGATAAATGCACAGTTACTAAAGTTTGTTTCTTCTGGAGAGAGATATTCTCATTGGTTATGCTTTATAATAAGTGTTGGGAGGAAAAGCAAAACGTTTAAACTCATGCTTAAAACTTATGTTTACCACACTGTAAATATAAAACTTGTGTTTACCATACCGTAGCTATAATTAATTAATTAGAACATCATTATCACTGAATAGTCCCAACTGTCTTCAAATGATACATCCCAGTGCAGCATCTCTTTTCAAACTTTGTTCAATCTGCATGGTTAACTCTCCAGTAATACTAGTACTCCTTCCATGTGTATGAACTGACAAATCAATCTGGGAATTGAAATATTACATAAAAATTAAGCATCTTGACCAGCAACAGGACATCTTGTGCTCAGTGACCTCTGCCAGAATCCCATGGCTGAATGAAAGAAATGGTTTGCCCCTAAATTCTGCAAACTTGCTCTTGTCTTCTTGGTGAATTTTTTGTATTTGTTTAGTGATTTTTTTTTCTGAGCTGTGAGAAAATAAGGAACTCAGAGGATATCAAGAGATGAATTTCCAAGATTCATTAGTGTACTTGCACTGCTTAACTGCTTTTGGCTAAAAGATTCTGTGGTAGAAGTTAATGTAGTCATACCTATTTCTGACTTCTATACATATTACTTTTAAATTGGTGCAAATTGCACAAAAATCATTATTGGATATGTTTTGTACAAAGGCCCTCTGCATGCTTCATACACTATATTGGCTAAAATATCAAATTATTCTCTATAAAATGAATGATAAATGACATCTCTAGTTCAGCTCAAAATGTAGAAATCAGCTCTGTCTTCCATGCAAGTTTTCAGCCCAAGCAAAATCTATGTCGGTGTCCAGGGTATAATACCAATACCAGGAGGCCAACATGCTATCAGTCTTAGCAATGAAAACAGTCATATTCCCTTGTGGGAAACAGCTCCTGCAAAACAGGCAAAAAGAGTTTAGACTCTTTATATGTGCAAGTGCAAGAAAACAGCTGGTTTGAGAATACTCAGCCGGTTTGGAATCAGCTCTCATTCTCTTTTTTGCATTGTTCTTGTAGGATTAAGAACTTCCACAGTCAGATTAAGAAATAGATCTGAAAATGTAAAATATCATTAAAAATGTGTCTGGTTTCTATGTTGATTCATCATTACTTGGATAAGTGAGATGCATTACATATGGTTCTGTGTGGGCATAGAGAAGGAATTACCTGGATAAAAGTTCACACCCTTCATTCCATATTATTGCACATTTGTGTCTTTGTTTCTCTTTTGTTCTCTCTGGTTTTCCTCACCTCTTACCCTTACTCTTCTAATCTCTAATTGCTCTGCCAGCTGTCTGCCCTGGTCCACTTATTCTTTGTGCTCATTTTACCACCCTGTGCTTGTTGTCTTACTGTTAGGCACTCAGTTGAGATAGCAGAAGAGGAGAACTGTAAGAGAGATCCCTAGAAGTATATCTCCAATGCACAGCAGTGGGGGAAAAGCCAGAGTACAGAGGCTGGAGGAATCTTCTGCCAGGGCAGTGGGGTGTGTGACAGCCAAAGGGCAGTGTGGTGGCTTGCATGCACCAGGCATATGGAAACGCTGCCACCTGGGAAGTTGTCACTGGCACTGGGTAGGGTGAGCAGATAGAGGTTAAAGAGCTGTTAATGTGGGTTGATGCAGACCCAGTCAACACTAAAGGAGAGCAATAATTATTGAGAAAATGAAAAATCCCCGTTGGTCAAACAGAGCATGTAGAAAGATAAATGCTATGTCATTCTACTTTGAATATCCTTTTTTTCTTTTTCTTTTCTTTTCTTTTTTTTTTTTTTTTTTTATTAAGTTTCATAGAACACTTCATTAGCATTCAATATTAGGTCAATATTATGCCAAAGGGAAAAGTGCACACCTGGTAATTACTGTCCTAAAAACCTAAATGCTAAAATTAATGTGAAAGTTTTTAACAAGAAGTCAGTAAGAGGTTAAGGCAATATAAATTACTATTTCTTAAGTAAACGAATACTGGAAACCCAGAATGACAAAATTCACCAAATTTAAACAGTTCAGTTGATTTTTTTTCTTATTACAAAAAGAGACAGGAGTCTAATACACTTCAAAACATTATTAAGAAATAGATCTCAAATTGCACTGGATTTCTATCCCTTTGTACAATCTATTGCTTCCTATGAGTCATCATTCTTTAATCATCAACAAGGAAAACAAATTAAGCAGCATATTAATGTAATTACACAAAATAGGGCATGCATATATTCTTAGATTTGCATGCAAAAAATGCACCTTTTGAGATGTTTTAATAATTAGAAATGTTCCTATTAAGGGATTAATGAATTGAACAACTACATCAGTACATTATTAAAAGCATTATGCTTTCTTTCAGAATACTTTAATATTTATCCTCAATAAGCAAAATCTACATGGTATGCAAAATGAAAACACTCAGGATGTTTTATTTGCATGTTAAATACTCTCAGTGTTGAATCTATCCTGTATGGCTTATTCCTCATCATGTCACTTCTTATTCCTCTATTGCATGACACATTGTTTAATAACAGATTAACAGGTTGTATTTCAATTGAAATGTTTTCTTTCTCTTTATATTGACTTTGCTCATCTTTTGGGTGTAAATATCTTCCAACACACCATAATTGTTTGTTTAATGCTTAGAAATTTTATATCAAAGGAAGATGGTTTCCAATCAAACTGCAACACCCTTGAGAATGTGTTGTGAGCAAAATTTTGCACTTTGCATTTTCAGCTGAATTGTTGTTTGTTGTTTTGTTTTGTTTTTTTTTTTTTTTTTTGGTTGGTTGTTTTTTTTTAGGGAATTAATTACAGTCTTGTTGCAGCTGATAATAAGTATTGGTCAATGGTGTGATGGTTCATTTGAATCTCTCAATATCATAGTACAATGTACTCTATGAATTAAACTTTATTTTTTGAGCTCACTTGCAAAGTGAACAAATAAAACATCTGAGGGCTCAATTCCCTTTGTACAGAGTTGTCTGATATCTGAATTCACTGATTCATCACTTAATTCATGATGGTTCTAATACAGATATTCTATAACCTGCAGCTTGTGTACAAAACATCTACCAAGCTGATGGTAAGGGTGCTCATCCTTCCTCCCCCATCATGGTGTGAGTGCTCCCTGTAGCATACAGGGAGCTTCAGCATTCAAGCTGCTGCTGGGTCTGCTTCAAAAATTATTTTGGGTAAGCTGATATACCTTCCAGCTTGGAAGTTTGGTCTACACCTTTTCCTTTATTTAGCAGATTCTGGAGAAACCGTCAGAAAACCAAGGCAGAGGATTATGGCTGCTGGAGACAAGAAGCACAGGTGATATTCACTGCATAATGATCTTTCACCCTTCCTGGCCACGGTGCTGACTGCATGTTGCCCCCACTTTGACACAGTGGTGCTGCTCCCAACTTACCTCAGCTCTTAGCACAAGCCATGTTAGCCAAAGTCTAAGCAGGAGTCCAGAAAACAGTCACACTCCTGCCACATGATTTCCAAATTCTTGCCTATGTAACAAATCCAGCAGCTAGGGGATGTAGCTGTTTTTGCAGTATGTTTTCTTTATGCAAAAGAAAGCTTTCCGGGCCAGAGAATGTATATGCATTTGACTTGGCTTCTTTTTCAAGACACACAACACAATCCATTTTTTCCTCAGAACACTTTTTTTTTTTTTTTTTAACCTGATTATAAAAAAATCAGCTATTTAAAATAAAATTATTTATCTATTAGAATCTGGATTCCTAGTGTTTCAAAATACTAGAACCATGCAAGCCTATTACAATACTGTTGCCATTGGAAGTAAATTTTAATAAAACTGTAGATTAAAATATCTGCAAACAATGACAAATTTCAGAGAACTTCAAGAGGCTGCTAATCTAAAAATTTTGGAAAAGATTCATACCACAGCCAGCAAATTAAAAATCATTAGTCATACTTAAAAAAACTATAAGCAGTTATAAGGTAAAGAATTTCTAGGCATTGATTAAGACTGATAATATCATTCACTTTGTAGGCCATATAAGAAAGAAAGGGGAGCTTCTGCTCTCTTTCAAGTTGTACACAGCTTAACTTTTACTTTGAGGAGTCAGAAATGATGATATCAGCTTTTCCTTCAGTTGAGTAGCAAACAAAAATTAATTGAAGCTGTAGATCTGATTTCCTTCCTCTCCATATACCCTTAACTGTAGATGCCAAGCAATCCATTATCCCACATAGTCTATGTCAGTTTAATATAAAATTTTGTCAAAGAGTAACAAACTATCAAGGCTTAAGCAACATGCAAAGAGAAGGCATCAAACTTGTCCTTTTATTTTGTATTCTGTGGGTTGGTTTTGGTGATGTGAGGGGTTTCGTTGTTTTATTTGTAAAGTAATTCTCTCTTTGATGGAAAGACATACAGAAGAAAATATTTGGAAAAGATGACACTACAAGTAGGAGCTAGAAGTAGGCTATTGCACGTCCAGCAGAAAGGTTAAATGAAAAACTTTTCCTCCAGACATCAGTTTCTTCTGTCTTTCTACAATAAAATGAAGGATAAATTAGTTATATTTTTTTAACTATAAGTAGTAATTTTGTGGATACACAATTGCAGATTAAAACTGTGTGCACTAAAAAGAGAACTGAGCAGATCAGAGGTTTTGCAGCTAAAAATGATGAGAGTATGTGAGGGATAAAAAATTTTCTGAGTATTTTCCAATATTTTTTACTTTGATGTTTTACTACTTTACTTTTTATACATAGTTACTTATACAGTATTACTCAGGGATTTTTAATAAGAGAATTCTACCCCAATAGTTTAATTCAAATTAAAAATTTGAAAATTCCTTTTTCAAAAATTTAGAATGATAGCTTTCAGCTGTAGTATGTCTTGCATTTGTATGGTTTCTTAGCAAATTTAAATATAACCATAATATTTATGAAAAGCTTCATCTGCTGCCAGATTTCCCTCTCACTTTATAGTCAATATTAGAAGCAGATTTATGTTTCATTTTCTAGTACAGTGATCTACACCTATCCTTTTTTGTCCTTGATCTTCTGTTTAATTGTAAAGGAGTGTCTTTCAACAGCAGTTTCAAAGTGCACAAAATGCCACTGGCATGAGGAACAGTATTTAACAAGCTCTATCTTTGAGTATGGAATTCAAATGGACTGAAAAAATTTCACATTTTTTAAATGCATAAAGTGCAAGGGAATGCCATCTATATGCCTTAAGACTATTAACATTCATTCTAAATAGGTATTTAATCAAAATTTATTTTTTGCCTTCTGTAAATAGGAAAAGAAATAAAGGCATTGTTTTCTAATAAAAATTAATTTACAGGACTCTTAAAGCTTGCATGTGTATAGTAGCAACAACCAGAGAAAACTGTGTTAAAGGAAACAATATTTAAATTGTTGTGTTGGACACTCAAACTACAAAGGAAATTTGCCTGTGGCAAAAGTTATTAAGCAATGATTCAAATACAGATTGTTGTATAACACATATATAAGCAGTATAAAACTCTTTCCTTGGTAATCTTTCGAATGTGGCATCTCAGTATTCATCCATCTATTTAGGTATATATTTTTCAAGGATGAAAGCTTTCTATCACACTCCCTATAATTTATCTATTTGTTTAGAGTTGCTATGGCTGCTACAAAAATTTCCACTAATCTTATATCCTAATGAAGAAACCAAGCATTTTTCATCCCATTGATGGGCTCTAGATGGAATAGGGACATAGGTAAATAGATAGATGATAGATAGATAGATAGATGATAGATAGATAGATAGATAGATAGATAGATAGATAGATAGATAGATAGATAGATAGGATTATGCAATCATGTATGCATTTTTTTTTGTTACAACATAAGTTTTAAGACTGATCTTGACTTGCATTTGATCCAAGACTGAGCCTTATATGTCCTGATCATGATTTTCAAATCTTGCCGTCCCTTAATTGTAATCATTTGAACAGTGGATAATCTGGTCCTCAGTTGTATGCTGTCACACTGTCCAAGTGTCAGCTAGGACTGACAATTTATTTTAAGTACTTTTATTCTGGAATATTACAGGTTGTTGTTGTGAAATTTCTCTGGTTTTTTCTCCTTTTCATTTCACCCTACCAGGTTTACCTCTGGAGAGGATCTAACTCTCACTCATGGTAGCACTTACCAGTCATTTCAAAAGTTATTGAAGGGCCTCTTAAGTACCAAAGCCACCCTAATCTGGAAAGTTTTAAATTCAGTAGGCAAAAATCAGGACAAATGGTCTGTTATCTGTGCTGGCACTCAGCAGTTATTCTGTAGCAGCGTGCTGAAAGCATTTCTCAGGTACTTGTAACCATTTAGCAATATTTGCCATTATTTTGTTTAGTGGATGGATTTTAAAAGTCAGTTTCTGTAATTAAAAATTAAAATGTGTAATTCTTTTTCATCCATTGTAGTGGGTCAGAGACTTAATGTCTGAGCAGGATCACACATGAAGCTATAACTTATTTCTCCAGTAGATTTCACTGATTTTTAATGACTGCAGAAGTAGTCTAAGGCATCAAGAGGCAAGTTTATAGACTCAGTCTCTTAATGAGCAGATTCTTTGTTGTGACAAGCCTTCTGCCCATTAACCTTTGCCCTTTTTTCTACCAAATGTTAATTATCCCCCTAATTCCTATCTACGTTCTCACATAAATAGGTTTCCAAGCTGTTTTGGTTTTTTACTTTTCATGTTCCTCTTTGTCAGTCTTGATCTCACTTATTTAAGCCACCTATCTTAGTTCTTGTTTATGGGCCTGGATTTAACGAATTTGGAATAGCCTTCCCAGGTAAATTATACCTGAAATTTCAGTCATCATGCTGCACTGGAGAAAGAACACTCATTTCATTCAGTGGGGATGCTCCCAATGCTGCAAAATTGCAGATGGGAGCTGCAAAGGGACAGAGAATACTCTGTGCAATTGCCACCTTTTGAGATCTTGAGAACTTTGTGATAATCTGTGATATCCTGCTGAGAACATCATACCACATATTTCAGAGGCTTATATTGAACACAGTTTTACAGGATTGGCAGGAAGCTTATCTGTTTCAGAAGAGGATTTGGCATCCCTTGTATGGTTCGAGTTCTTGCTCCTATATCCCCACTTCCACCTCACACTACACATACAAATATCCATTTTCTTCACTCAGAAAAAAATAATCACTCTTTCACTCTCACTCCCCCCAAAGAAGAATCTGACTTATCCATCTTGTCACTGTGGACAACTGCAGTAAAAATGTATAAAGTGGCAAGGATGCTTACATGGAATACAGCATCAGCATAAAATGAAAAGCAGGAAATATAGCAGAAAATAGTAGAAATTGGAAGGATGACAAAAAAACAACTATGAGCACTAAAATTCTTTACATTTAACTTTGACATCTGTAACATTGATTTAATATTTGCATACACGAAATGATGCATTTTCTTTAATATGTAAACTAACTTATAAAAATGAGAAGTATTAATTATAGAATTTGCTTCAAACCTGAGTTTCGTTTATATAACTTAAAGTCTCAAAATGTAAATTGAAGTCAGCTCATTTCAGTGGCTAAGACATCTTGGAAGTATTCTTAAGGTGGGTTTAAATATTGCTATTTTGTTTATTTTAAAATAATCTTGACCCATATGGATAAAAATTCCTTAAAATCTTACCTTCCACACAGTATTGTAAATGTCACTAAATGATGACATGGCAACCAGTAATGAGCAGATAACACTACTCCAGAACTAATTTAAGCAATACCTCCACATAGGATAGAGCAGCAGTTTTCAACAGTGTATTTTAGTTTAGAAATAACATATCTGTTTTTGTGCAGAAACTTGCCTAAGATGATAAACTACAGACTATTAGGAAAGTTATCAGAGTATTTTTCTGTTGCTGGCCCTAGAGAAGACAGTTTGAACTGCAACATGTGATGCAGTAAAACTAAACTAAAAGATGTTCAAAATTATTTAAACTGAAATAGCATTCTCAAGTGGAGAAGGCCCAATTATTAGTTTTAAAAGAGCATTTGAAGCATCCTCTTAATACAGGTGCAGTGTATTTAGTAATAACAAATTCATTTTGATTTGTAGATGGAAGAATTAATTAGCAGATCCACAGATGGCATGAATCTCTATATTAATATATAGAATTTATATCCATAACTGTTTCCATACAGTGTAATCTACAGCAAAACTTGGACGTGGCTAGACATAAAATTGGGGGTATCTTCATCCCACTTTCTGTCTCTACAGTCTTGAAAATAACTAGACTAGACCTTCTTGTGAGTTTTATTTACTTCCTCTGTCTAAGAGACAACAATCAACCACATCCTTTTATCTATGTATCACTTCAACAGGTATTTCGTATGGACTTTGCACTTCTTTGTCTCACGGAGTTTAATGAGTATTGAAAACTCAAGACTGGAAATTTGATACTATATCAGAGTAGGTGTCTGCCCCTTACATAATACCAGTATTTTTGTTAATGCGACACAAACTTAAAAAAAAAATATTTCACTGTGTTCATGTACACTGGTAGAACATGGACAGCAGGAAGAACTAGGGAAGTTCTTTCAATCAAACAGTAATATGAACACTTTTGAAGTCTATATGAGCTTTCAGCTAATATCTGTAAAATACTGGAAAAAACAGAGCATTGCAAGAAATGACAGGTTTAAATTTCACACAGCAGAACAAACAGCAGGAGTCAAGAGAGCAGTAGGCTTTGAATTTCCTACTTAGCTGATATCTCTAAAATTGATGTGTGTACATATAAATGGTTATAGTATAATTCTATGAAGAATTATTTGTAGTCTGCATATTTATATAATATGGACAGTATAAATTTAAATTTTGCTCAATTTTAAATTCTATGTGTCTTGCCTAAACAAGGCACTGAGGCTGACTGAAGCTGACTCAAGCTAGAGAGACATTTCTAAGACTAGAAAATTATTAAGAATAAAATATAAAGTGGTGAAATTAAATACTCAGTTGCCTCCTATATCCATTACATTGTACACACAGATGAAGATTGCTGTTTGCAGTCTCTTCTTTTTGAGGAAATTTCTTGCTCTTGCAAGGGTACTCTTAAAATAGGTGTAGGAGCAAATCATATGCTTATATCCAATGTGGAAGATTCTGCTGTGTTAAAGAACAGATGTGATAATTATGTGTTTAAAAGTCATTTATGCTGGATGGATTCCCATGCTTCAAAATCTATGACAAAATTTTTTGTCTCCTAATCTGCAGCTTGATTTGCTAGTACCTCAAGAAAGATTTCAGGATCAAATTTTCCCTCCCCTAGACACCCAGAGATGGTTGCAAAGTGTTCAATACAATTCTTACCTGCACTTAATGCTGAGGCACAGGAGTTGAGAAGAAAATGTGGAGTAAAGAGAGAAGTGGTTTGAATGTTGAGGGGGAAAAGAGGTTGTGCCATAGCTATGAAGGGGGGGTGGGAGGGGGGAGAAAAATAGTGTTCAGCAATCAGTAAAGGTAGAATTTTAAAATATGTAAGTCTACAGAATGTAAGGGGTCTTTTGAAAATTAGGAGATGAAGAACATTATGGAAACAGCTTAGAGGTACAAGGGTTTAAAACTCCTGAAGGTTACAAACCTAAGTAAATGCTGAATTCAGAAAAGTCCTACTTTTCTTGAGCTTCAGTGTTGTGATATTTTTGGAAGAAAATAGAAAAACCATGGTTATGTTGACATATGAAATGTTATCCCTTTAGGAAGAAGGTATCTGAAATAATTGCTTATTCCCTCCCATCTTCCCTTTTTGTGTACAGCTGGATTACAGAGAGAATTGATCTAAATTTCCTGGGTAAAACAGAAGCACATAACATTCCTGTGTAAGTATACAGTGCAGGTTCTGGAGCTGGCTGTCACAAGTAACAGTTTTAAGTTTTAAATATGCTGAAGTCATACACGGTTGCAAAAAAAATAAGGGAAGATTATGGGAGCTCTATTTCTTACAATGTATTCTCAAAAAACCCCCAGATCTCAAAACTCTTGTCTGTTGTGTTGAAGACATTACCAGGTGGTTATCAAAGTAAATCTCACCTGGAGTCTTTCTCTTTAAGTATTTAAAATTCAAATATGTTTCATGCTTTCTTTTTGTTTGTTTGTTTAGTTTTGTTCTGTTTTGTTCTGTTTTGTTTTGTTTGTTTGTTTGTTCTTTGTTGTAGTGCTAAACATGGAATTTTTCGGCTTCAAAGCGAGATATTGTCATTCCCTTCCATACTGCCAGAGGCTGGTTTTCCCCTCATGTTCTTTAAAAGATTGCCCAGCAAAACTTGTGTGTTGCTGAGTGTACTGTGCACCACAGGGACACAGCTTGCTGCTTCTACAGTCCACTGTAGACTGACCATCACTTTGAGAAGAGTTCGCAAACTTTACTGCTTCCAGATATAACACTAAAATGCTGAGACTTCACAAAGTCATTTAATTTCAGTGTACTTCAAACAACTGTGCCAGTGCTGGCAGAAAAGGGAGCTCTTTTGCCCAGGAAATTTACAGTATTAGAGGCAGGCTTCTGCAGTGAGTGCAAAGTCAGTGCCATAACAAGCTTCTAAGAAAAAAATATGTGCTGGCATTTACCATGTTTGTATACAAGAAAGGCACTAAATACAGATTATATAACTTGAAAGCTCCTCTTATGTTTGCAAATAATTAATCATTATTTTTGGCAGTCTTCAATCCATATACTTCCAGGAATTCTTCATCTGAGTTGAGTAGTCACCCTATTATGATAATGTGCTATGAAGATCCATCATGGAAATATTTCAAATCAAATCTTCCTCTTCCTTTTTCATGCAGTCCATTATGAAGAAATTAACCCCTAAAGCATTGCAGCTTGGAGCACTCTCACACAGGTGAAACACTTAGTTCATTCTGTGAGACTCCACTGCAGATACTAAGGTAGAAATGGAGTCAGCTGTCAAATAAAGTTGTTTGTAAACATTAATGTTAATGTAGTCCATCATTCAAAATTCAGTGAACATTAATGCGTATCATTATTTCAGTTTACTGAAATAATCTTACTGAGGACTGCGATGTGTGTGAGATGTAGTAAGCAAAATAGATTTGACTATTTTTCATTAGTATGCCTGACCAAGAGGAGGTAATGGATTCTCAAAACATTTGTGAAATGGTTTCTACTTTTTCTGCTTCTATCTTTGTGTCTTCATGTAGGCTTATAATTATTTAACGCCCTTGCTGAAATCACTTCCAACCAGTTTGAATGTTGTTCCCTCTGTTCCCACACACGGCCAGTTAGGTAGCACTTCAATATCTGACCTTTGAATCTAGAGACTGAATGTTCTGTGAAGTCTGCTGATTTTTTGCATGTGTTGTTCTGTCTCCAGACACTTGTTGACTTTCCAGAAACATTCTCTGGCAAATTTCAGTTTGAACACAATGTAATTTTTTCCCCGTTCTCCTTATAAGTTCTCTACCTTTGGCACCTAAAAACCTTCTCTACAAGGAACTTGTAAAAGTGCTCTGCTTTCCAGGGATATTATGATGCACAACATGACAGTTCCCAGTCATGGCTCAGTTTGTGTGAGCAAGCAGCAGCTGTGGCACTTTCATCAACATTTGTGATAAATTTTGTAATCCCAGACCTAAGCACCATCTGGCTGTGCAAGTTCCTTTCATAAGCTGGGCAGTTCCTAAGTAATTTGGTTTCTCCGGATACATGCATAAAGGTCTGTTCTTCAGAAAACGCCGGGGTTGCTAAAGAAAGGATATGTCCAAGGCAGTCTTTTGTGATAATAACCTAGGTACATGTTTAATTTTAAATGTGCTTTGGTTCTCTTTTTGCAGAATGCATTAACACTTTGCTAATGTAGGAAAAAGACAATAAAAATTTAGCCTGAATTTAGTTCTATGCTGAAAAGTCCTTGTCAAAAAAGGTAGCTTGAATTCCTTCTGTAAAATTAACACAGATATTCATGATACCAGTATTAATACACTTCAAAAAACATCCTGTGGTCAGGCTAATTTTTTTTCTTCATTTGACATCATCACAATTCACTGCATGGAGTAGCAGGTGCTATGCAGTTATTCCTTACCATCCTCTATCTGCTGTTTAAACATATCAATAACTCATTCTATGGGTAACTGAAATATTTCTCATTTTGATAGCTGATAGATGTTCTCATTAACAAAAAGCTGCAGGCCATGTCATTATCATCATATTCCTTCTTCTTTCTGGCATTACTACGTGCATTGGCTTGCTACATGTTTGCATATGTTTGGGAGAGAGGAGGGTCTCTCTCCCAGCTGCTCTGCAATTCTTCTGATCATGTTTTCCTTTTCCTCTTTTAAATTGTGATAGTGCAATAAAATTAGAATTAAATTATATTTAGGTCAGTAGGTCTAGACAGTGATCGCTTGCTAGAGAACTATGTTAAAAGACAGTGTCCTTGAATAAAATGATGATAGATTTACTGTCTCTTGGTGTTATTCAAAATTGGAATACAAAACTATATGACTAAAGCTTGTTTCATAAGCTAGAAGATAGTTAGTTGAATGCTGATGTAAGAATTCTTCATGAATGTTTGCTCAAATGTCAAACATCTGGTTTTGTTGCTATGGGGTTTCTCTGGCTTTTCTTAATTTTATTTTTAATGCAGAGGCTTTTGTTTTACTTACCCTTTATATCTGATATTTATGAGTGTTTGTAAGAATGGCTGTGCTTTTTAAAGAATGTGTTTGCTATAATGTCTATAAAAATGGTTTTATATTTATTGTTGACAATTCTTTTGTCAAATAATTGTTGTGGTTTAGGAATCTCGAATTTAGTGCTCCAACTAAAACCACGCACTGCTTGGTCCCCCTTTCTGCCAACCCC
>JAOTQP010001286.1:74062586-74102036 GCA_026413545.1 Cichladusa arquata | reverse complement strand
GGAGAGGAGGGGAGAGGAGAGGAGAGGAGAGGAGAGGAGAGGAGAGGAGAGGAGAATGCTCTGTACTACCATGTGTTGCATCACTGCGCCATCACAGGTCTGCTTTTCCCTATCTTTTGTGAAGGACAAATGAGTTATGTTATACCATTGTTTTGGGCGATAAGTTAGGCAATCCATGAAGTAGTCTTCTTTCACTATGAGAATAACAAATATTTAGAACTATTCAGGGCTTTACACCATCATATGACTTCCAGAGCTAGCAGTATAGCCTCACATACTTAGAGAGAGTCTACATAGCTTAAATTTTAAATGTAAATCTTAATCATATTTTTTAACTGTTATTGCATTATCATTACTATTTTGCAAACACATCTTCTTTAATCCTTTCATCTTGCCTAAGCTAATTCTTAGTAATATGACAAACTCTCAAGGTAAGTAAATTCTACCACAAAATTATGGTAGATTGTACTGGGGAGTTACTTGAGTGCCTAATATGCACAGTTTTGGACTGCCAGAACAGTGTAGAGCATCTGTTGAGCACCATTGTGCTGCTGAAGCCTTTTCATACGTGAGCATTATATGCTTCCCAAATATAAGATAGCTTTTGTCATTTATGAGTCCTGTTTTTCAGCAGAAAAGTTATAGGAAAGAAGACCAAAACTTTGACTCTTCAGAAGCTGCTGGCACTCCATTGTCCAATACAGCATATTTTAAACTATTTAAGGTCATTGGCCTGTATAAAAGTTGTGAAAAGGATCATGACTTTGAAGCCTAGTGGTGACAGCAGTCATGAGTGTCCGCATCTTGCTTTCCTAACTATTTAATTTAGGGTTAATACAAAGGGCTAAGGGTTATTTAATGTAAAATAACTGAAAATTTATTGGAGCAAAGACCACAACCCAGCTCCCTGGTAAATGTCCCATCACAAGACTAGACAGCAAGATGTCTCTAACCCTCTCATTCCACCAAGTCATTAATTATTCTCTGTAAAGCCAAATAGTTTCAAGTCTCTTCTCATCACAGGCATCACAGCCTTTGTTGTGATACATCTTGAACTCCTTTTTGGCATAGCAGAGAGCTATTGTATGTAAAATTATTAATCTGTGACAACCTAAATTCTGGAGTCTACCGTACTTCACAGGAAATCTGGAGCTGGGATTGAGGTGAGCAGATTGAGTCCTTGGATGTGAAGTATGAAATAATGTTAACATTTCAGTGCTCACAGTCTGTGGATGTCCTTGGAGTCAGACATTTAAGTGGAATAATGGTTGTGAATATAAAAATGAGTGTTTTTTAAGTATCTTATTTTAGAGTAGAGTACTAGGCTGGTCTTCAAGCCTGAGGATTTTTTAATGGTCTCATTCTTGGATCCTCAAAAAGGAAAAGACCCCACAAGCTTTTCCTGCCATGAGCATGTGAAAAAATTAGTGGGTTTGAACCACTTTTAATCCTGTTAAGACCAATAACAAAATGTCACTGAGTTACATTGCACAAGGTCAATACAAAGGGAGAATATCCTTGCAGGAACACTGCGATATTAACCTGTACTGGTGTTCAGCATTACCCTGTAAATGGTGTATATCTCACTAACTGAGTCATCACTAGCTTATTGAGGTGCCAATTAAATGTGCATAACATTATTATTTTCATTATTCTCATTTACTATTTATTTGCTATTATTATTATTATTAATAATAATAATAATTTATATGAGCTCTTCATATTGATTCAAGAAGTTCTTGGCGAAACTCACAAAGAAAAATACAGTGTTTGAATTGTATAAGGACCTGGGTTTCATGGCTTAGTAAAAGACTGACTGATAGACAAAATGATTTTGCATACATGGTTAGCTTCTACCTGGATTGAGGGGAAAAAAGTCTTTTCTTTTGACAACTGGTGTCAGTGTTAGTTTGCACAAAGCATTTTGGCCAAAAAGTTGTTTTCCTCTCATGCCAGACCCCTGTGACTACAACAGTGCACAACTGTCACTGTAAGAAACACAGAGAACAGAGAGTCACACTTGTTTTCTGAGCTCTGAGTTGGCAACTAACTTTGTTTGGCTCATGAGCGTGCTCCTGACAGCATGTGAGAGGCAGCTCTGAGCTGAGATGGCACCTGCAGTGAGCAGAGAGCCAACTGCTATTCAGAAATGAACAAAGGTGTCCACTGCAATTTTAAATATACTTTGAATAGTTGGAGGGTTTTTTCCTCCATTAAAGATTCACAGAAAAGGTGTCTACTTTAATGCTTATTCCTAATTATGCTACTGTGGCATAGATTTTAAGAAGATCAATTAACATTTGCTTAGCTTTGTTATGACAACAAATCAAACAAGCAGTTTATAATGTCTGTGAAAATGAAGAAAAAGCCAGGAAACTGGGGGAATTATTTTCCCAAAATTTGGAGTTATTATGAGAAAAGCCTCAGTCTGATAGGTAGATCATTTTATCATCTCACTTTGCTTTCTGCCACACTCACTTTCCTTGGGAAAGTTATTTTTTGGAAGAAATTGTCACATATAACTCATCCTTTCATAAATTACAAATGTAAATATTTCACAAATTGTCAAGTTATCATTTCCCTTCTTGGTTAAGGTGACTTAAATATAGAAAACACACAACAACACAACAACAACAACAACAACAACAAAGAAGAATAATTGTTTGGATTAAATAATAGCTAATCTTCCATAATATCTATGGATAACTATCCATTTTTTTTTTTTCTCTATAAATAGCAATCCTTCTGTAAATTACTTCTTGGATTATTGCTGAATTAAAATCTTTGGTCTTTATGCACTTGGTTTCTGAAATCTAGGCTGATTAGAAACTTGGGATCCTGTCCTGTGGACTACTTAGTTGGCTGTTAAAGACATTAATAGTCTTGTCTGGGATGTATTTAAAATCAGGAATTATAACAAAATGAAACAAATTAAGTTCATGCCATATCTAAATCTGGGCTAAACTCATAAAGAATTGTCCATCTCTCTGTACTACCTAAATAGGTGTCTGTCATCTGAACTCCTAAATTTAAATTTCTAAAACAAGGACCAAGTAATGGGCTTAAATTTTTCTGGCATAAGTGCCGAAACTTAATACAATTTCAACATAGATTTGAAGCTTTTAAGAACTAATATTGGTTTAGCTTGTCATACCACCAACAGAAGTGGCTTATTTCAGACATGGTTTTCTTGCATCTTCAGCAGTCCTGTGACTGCAAATCTTGGGATATGCCTTAGAGTTCTTCAGGTCTGACATCACTACTATGTTGTTTATTTCACTCCTCATCTACTTCTCAATGATAGACTTATGAATAAAGACAGTTCTTTCCTTCAATGGGCTTTGGATTATCTACTTCTCTTCTTAGAGGTAAAACATGTTTCTCTGGTTTGAAGATGGCAGATAAAATGGGCTTGGTAGAGCTTTATAGAGATCAACCCTGCTTTGTGGCATTTTTAATACTACAGGGCAGATTCCTTTTAGAGTTTTTGAAAATCTACCTGTGAGATTTACTCTGATAATAGAAGTCCCTATTTCATCATGTCATTGTAACATGAGTCCACACATTTGGAGAAATTAATCTAAGGCTTCAGTATCTGGAGTCCTCCATGGGGCGAAATATGATGTTGAGTCCTGTTGCATCTTCTTCCACCCTTGACATCCACTTGAGGTTATTTTCACATTTGCTAACCTGCTTTTATATTTCGCTGTTCAAGAAGTCCACGTTAAATCCAAATTTGATGTGTTTGACCTATGGCTTTTATGCATGTTTGATCCTACTTCTTCGTCCTGACACACAAACAATGAGCTTTGACCCATTCCAGCTCTGCATGGTTTTAACTGACCACTGGCAAGTTGTCTATACACACAACATGTGTCCCCCGTTGCAAGCCCACTCCTCACCTTTTCTCTTCCCATTCCTGTATACATCCGTACCACATCCTGTATTTCAGCTTTTGAGTAGAGAGCAGCTATTATGCCAAGTATTTCTCTACACCTCATTGTTAAGGATGCAAATTTCTTCTACAGAGAGCAAATTCTGCTTCCTGCTGCCTCTTTAGGAGTGTCATCATACCACACAAAAGCAAAACAAATTAGCTGCAGACGTGGTCAACAAGAGAAATTGCTGCCACAGCTAAATTGCGTGAAATCAAGTTGCAGACAGGTCACGAACAATTTAGGCAGAGCAAATAGAAAAACTTTATTCCTGAACCTTATAAGTTTTGTGCAAAACTTGTAGACTATTAATGTAAATGGCACTACTGTATTATACAGCTATGTGATGCAAACTTCACTCCATCATTGTATAATACATTCATGAAAAAAAAATCTAAAGTCCATAACACAGCATTTCATCAGTCTTGATCCCTGTGATTTTACCTCTCGTCAAATAATGCATAATTTTTGCCAGGGTTATGATAACAGTAAATATATATATCAAGCAGAAAACTGTAAAGATTTTATTAAAATCATAGAAGAATCCATGTGGAATAATGTGTTTAAAAGGAATACCTAATAAATGTGTTCCAAATATGGCACTATGCTTTCAGAATGAGTCTGTCATTTTACATCAGAAAAATATTTTTGTCTGCCAATTTATTTTCTACTATTTATTTAGTCAAGGAAGAGCAGTATTTGTGTGATTCAACTACACAGGTAACAAATTTTCTGTCCCATAACCTTTTTTTATATTCTTAAGAGGTTTCTTTCAAAACCTTTTTCAAATTCTTATCTGAATAGAAACAAAATTTATTCAACATCCAACAAATGAACAGTATTTTAGGGGATAATCAAGTTATTTACTTTTGATAATTTAAAAATACTTGACCTCATTTCATCTTCTAGTTGGATGTAGTTTTAGTTTCAAAGTTAAAGATTAGTTTTACTTGAATATAAAAATTGTCTAACTGCAATGTTCCTGAACTTTAACCTAAGAATGATATTGTGAAGTGAGGGAAATTAAAACCATCCAGGTTTGATTGGCAGTTGTTTCCAATGATACAGAGAATTTCTTATCAGGCTAGTTTGCTTGCAAGAGCTTGGTTGTAAACACAGTCCACCATGATAAGGAATATCTTTTGTCGCTTTGAAAATCATACATTCTGTCGTAGATGCACCCAGCAGCCTTCTGATGAATAATAGTGGGGGTTTTTTTTTTGTTTGTTTGGTTTGGGTTTTTTTGTTTTGTTTTTTGGTTTTGGTTTTGGTTTTGGTTTTTTATGAGAGATAGATCCAATTTCAGTCCCTTTTACAGGAGGTAGCCTACTAAGGCAAAGAGAAACAGTAAGTTGCAGCCAGTTGTGCATACATTATTCTGTACCATAGAATGTCTCAGTCACTGCTGATATGAACAGAGCAATAGTGTTGGTTTCATTAGAAATACTCAAGTATATGAGTGGATAAATTTAACAGCCCAATGCTTTTAGCTGAATCAATTTGAAATATAGTTGAATAATTATTTCTGTATCTGGACTTCTCACAAAATTAGCGCTATTAGGCACTCTTCAATGGGTATGAACAATTGTATCCACTAGATATTAATGATTCTTTTCCTATTTTACATCACTTTAGGACCGTCTCTTGGACCAATTATAAAAAAAATTATGAAGTCACATTTTGGGAAGGACAAAGCAATCAAATGAAATGACAGTTAGGATGGAAAGTGACAATCTAAGTATAACTGCTTTTAGACTCTTAATGTTCTTAAAGCTTTTTTTCATCTTTTGCTTTGGATGAAATTTCAAAGAAAAACTCTAACTGCTTGCTTTAAATCAAGTTTGGACTACTACAGTGCAATGCTGCAACAGCAACTATTTTGATAGCAAATAAAGTAGTCAGAGATTTCATTAATTCTTAACATTTGGTTCTATTTCATGCCAAAAAAACCTTTTACTAAAGAGTACTGCCTAAGAAATCTCCACAAATTTTTAAACTTTTATTTAAAAGACTTTGTTTCTTTTATTTTCTTACACGTTATTGTAAAATATAATAAAAAGGTTTCAAATAAATCACCTTGTTAATTGGTTACACTTACTGGATTTTGTATTCTTAGTATAATGTTAATATTTGCATCAGCTAGAAGTTTTATGTTTGAATCAACTTTTCTAATAAAGCAGGTCATTGTAAACACAAAGAGAAATGGTTCCTCTTGAGTAAGTGTACAACAGGAGGATTATATGGAGAAAGTAATAGAGGATAAGTTATGAGCTAAAAGCAAGTGATCCTGATTAAAATATCTATTCTAAAATTAAGGATTTACTTACTAAGATTACACCTACTTTTTACTCCAGAATAAGAAGGGTGATGTACCATTTAGATATTACCATTTTTTTTTTAAACTCGGTTTTATCTCCTTTCTTTTCTACTTTGCATTGACTATTAATTTTACTCTATTTGGAAAGTTTTATGCAAAAGTCATTATGCCAAAGATTTGGGTAATTACCCATTTTTTATGGCAGATAATGAGCCATATTGTCCTAGATAATATATTCATTTTGAACTTTAAAATGTCAGTACGTTGAGGCTTCTGTGGATATAGATTCACAATCCCAGTTCATCAGAATACCTATGTTTCTTTTTCCCAAGCTGATCACTGATTGCCAGGATTGTTCTACCATACAAGATCTGACAGACATAGACCATCTTCTGTGTGATAAGAGGAATGAATATAAGAAAGGGTACAGCACCAACTCTACATCTCCTTCTACAGATGTTTTAGTCACAGAGCCATTAGAAAATGCCTTTTCACCTTAAGAGTCTACAACTGGGGGAATGCAAGGTAATTTTATACATCTGTATGTACATGTGCCCAAGTATCAAATGCTGAAAAGCTCTGATTAGGCCTCCTGTTAATCCTGAAGTTGAGATGCCTGCATGTGGTAAGAGGAGCATTTATCTTTATTGCTTTTAGTTTATATTTCTTTTTCCTGATTTTTTTTTCTTAATCCTACTGCAAAGGAAGTTTGTCTTTTTATCATTTGATTGTACCCAACCTGGTGGTTGCTCATTTTATTTTATGTATCTTTTGTGGTTCTTTATCTCTACATTTTGAGAAAAGAAAAAAGATCCAAACCTCTGAGCCAGTGAACAGATTGACAGGCACTGCTGTTGTTGTCAGCCATTTTCAAACAGCACAGCAGGACAGAATTATTAGACTCAGGACAACTGAAGTGATTGTGCCTTTCATTCAGTCATTTTTCAACCTCTCCATTTTTTTCTAGTTTATCCTTTTATCAAAGCCTGGTGGATGACTGCAGCTCTATGATCTTCTCCCACTATGTTCTTGCAGAATAGCTTGACATGTGTTCACTCTTCTCCTGCTTCTTTCTCCTTTTGTTATGTGTCCACAGATTTTTGTCTTGTATCTTTTCCTTTTTCCTGTTTTTTTTCTTTTGTTCCAATTTCATGCCCCTTTTTTCTTTCTCAATTTCCTTTGTGCAGCAAATGAGAGAAGTGACTAGCCTTTGTTAGAGGAATTGGATGAAAGTCCTCAAGATACCGCGTAATAAAAAAAGGAAAAAATATGTGAAACAGCAAGCAAACAAACAACCCACCCTTATTTTCCCCTCAAAAAAAAACCTCTTCCCTACAGCTCCCACATCCAAAGACTCACCCTGCATATACCTTACATCTTGCATACTTATGTGGTAGGGAGGTTCAACAATGAAAGTAAAGGCCTGATGCTGAGTGATTTGATCCACACAAATCCTTGGTACCCAACAGGCTCCATCCAAGCTGCTGGAAAAGATGGGCCAACATCCTTTCAAAGCTGCTTTCTCTCATCTTTGAAGGATTGTTGTGGAGTTCAGGAGAAAGCATCAACAACTGGAGAAATGCCACACCCATCTTTGAAAAGAAAAATAAAAACAATCAACACATGGCTGCCTGACTTCGATGCTGGATCAAGTCCTCATGGACTCCATTTCTGGGCATGCACAGGAGATGATTGGAACCAGAAACCTTGAATTTACTGAAGGGTAAATCATGTCTGACCAGCCTGATTATTTTCCATGATCAAATGCTGAAATATGTGGGTCAGAAAAATTTGTGGCCATTTTTATTTGGACTTAGCAAAGTTTTTGACATTATCTGTCACTATATTCCTGTATCCCAGTTCAGATGCTATGGACTGGTACAAAAGAAGGGTGGATGGTCAGGTGTGGAGGGGTGTATTTGGTAAAGTTTATTCTAACTGAAGCCTGGTGTCAAGCAGAATATCACACAAGTCTGTCCTGGGATAAATCCTTTTAGTAATTGTAATTATTACATTTTAATTATAAAAATCGCAAACAAAATTAAATTATAAAAAACTAATTTGATATTATTTTTCAGTAGACTGAAAGAGATTATGAAGACCAGTCTCTTTTAATTTGCAGATGACTCCAAACTATGGGAGAATGACCAGGCAATACTCTTAAGGACCATGCTGCCAGCTAGGGGGACCTAGTTGGGCTGTAGGAATGGGCCAGCAAGAACATTATAGGGTGCAACAAGGCCAAGGCAAAGGAGAGCCCCTGGGCAGGAAACACCCGTGCAAGCCATACAAAGGCAGTGCCCTTTTGTTATACTGTGTAATAGACAGACACACTAACAGGAGATTAGTGTGTGCCAGTTTCCATAATATAATTTACCTAAAATGAAATTTGATCTCACGCTCTTGCACTGTTACAATACATCATCTAATAGATGCACACAAACAGAATGAGAGGGAAGGTATTTAAAAAATTTAGAGGTTTTCTTACCTATAAAATACATAAATAAATATATTGTTACACAAGCTGCTTTAAGTATTTAGGTATTATTATTTAGATATTATTATTATTTAAGTATTTAGGTAGTTTTTGTGGTTTTGAGTTTGGCTTATTTTGAGGGAGTTGCCTTTTTCCTAAAATCTTCCCTAATTCAGAAAAATAGTGGTAATGATATGGTCTTAGGAACTTCCTAAACCACTATTGTAAAGGTCTTCAGGCACTACTACAGGAACCATACAAAACTCCAGTTCCTCTAACATTCAAACATTCACATTCTGTTTTCTGTAATCTGAAGTTAAACAAGCTAGAATTAAAATTATTTTACGTCTCCTTATGCAAAAATATTGTAAGGGACTGGATTTCAGACAAGACCTCTCCTGGGTAAAGATAAATAACTTTTTCTTTCAGCTATATACATAGATTTACAAAGTGATGTAGGACAGGAAATTTTCATGCAGCAGAAAAGTTCAGTGTAAGAAACGGGTACAAAAAAAGATCAGTGGAAGCACAACAATATTTCTCATGTGTCTTAGAGAAAGAAAACTTAATTTCTTCTCATAACTGGAAAGACATAGAAAATAGTAGGACTTACGTTTCTACTTGGGGCCATTGGGAGGTGATTTACTTTTTTTTCTGCTGCATTTTTCTTCCCCCTCTGCTGCCCACACATTTCACAGAGACATAAATCAACTCAACACACATGCACACCTGCTCTGGATTTACAAGCATCTGGTATGTGAGAAACTCGTTTTGGCAAAAATCTGTAGGCTCCACTGGAGCAAGCTGGAAAAAGAAAAAAACAAAAAAACAAAAAACCAACTAAAACAAAACAAAACAAAAAAACTACCCCATAATGACAAGTCATAAATCTTGTTTATGGGCATCTGTTTTGTAAAGAAACTTTCTATTTCTCTCCTATCACAGTCTGCAACTATTAAGAAATTAATTATTCCAAAATTTTAAATTCATGCTTTAAGCCCTAATATCAATGGTTTATAGATCAAAAATAGATGGTGTTTTGAATGGTTCCTCAACAGTGTTTTTTACACACCGGAGAACTTATTCTTAGAAGCTTCTTCAAAGCTAGGGCATACTCAAGAAGGTAAACTATCTTTGACATTTGCAAAGCTTTATTTGGGCAGTAAAAGTACTAAAGTCTTTCTTAATGCACCATCAGAAGTTAGCAGTTTTCAGACTACCTCACACAAAATTGGCAGCTACTCAACATCTTTTCAGTTCTTCTTTGCAACGTAGATTTTCTGACTCTCCATAAAGGCATTTTTTGGTGCTAAAAGCATTATTTCTGATTGAAAACATTGTTGATGTCCTTAAAGCCAATAATAGAATGGTTTGAAAATCCCATTTCAATCATTGGAACAGACTGCCCATATAAGTGGTGGAGCCACCACTTCTGCAAGTGTTTAAAAGACATATATACATGACAATTATGTAGATGGATTCGTGGTGGACTTGGCAGTGCTGGGTTACTTCTTGGACACAATGACCTTAATTGTCTTTTTCAACTTAAATGATTCTACAATTCTGTGATTCCTCTCTGTTGTATTTCAGCAGACTGCATGTTAAATATACTGATATGATTCTGACCTCCTAGGATTATTACATCATTTTTCTGAAGAAATTTTGATCTTATGCATGATGTATAGGGACAGTAATCCAGCCTTGGATTGGTCTAAATAAAAATGGTTCCGTATGTAATTCCCTGGAGGCATTAAGAGAAGTAATATAAATATTGCTGTTAACACTCAGAATTATTCTTGTGTTCCTTCTTTCCTGCATAATAACATTTTCTTACATAATATTTGGCTACTCTTTCATGAAGAGTGGATAGAAGGGAATCAGGGAAGAACCTATGAGATATGCTGAAGAAAGCTCCATTGCTTTGAGCAACTACTAGGGACGTAAAATTGCCACAGAGTGATAAAGAAAATAGTATTATCTTTGCTCAGATTTAGAGACTTGTGCTGTTTCTCTCCCTTGATGATCAGCTTAGGCTCTTCTACAGTGCATGAGCTGGAAGATGGTAAATGAGGATCATTTAAAACTTCAAGGTAATTGCTCATTATGGCTGTGGATTTTGGGTCCACAGCAAGTAGACTAGATCCATGTTTCCCAAATCTGGATCAGCGAGCAAGTGTTTTTTAGATAAAGGCTAGTAAAACTGAAAGAGGTAAACAAAACTGATGGTAATGCTTAACTGTACTTTGAATATCGATAACAAAAAGACTAAGGTAGTCCCTGGTACTATGACAACTGCTTGCTTGGAAGACTGAAATTGAGCAAGAGGGTTAGTAAGCCTTTTAATCATACAGCTCTAGTATCCAAACTGATTAATCGAGATTTTCTTCCACTTAAATCAAAATTAATTGGGGTGATTAAAATGGTTGTATATTGCAGTGCCATCTGGTGTCAAAAGAATGTGAAACAGGAAAATTAAAACGTTTTCTGAAGATGCTTCTCTTGGTATAACTGCACTACATTTAGATATAGAGAGAACATGTCTCACTACAGAAGAGCTCATGGGATCCATGAATATTGCCAAATTTTGACAGGCTTTTTATCTGTAGCTTTCTTGGATTTATGTGGCCAGGTTTTGGTAGTGGCAGCTACAGGGGTGGTTTCTGTGAGAAGCTGCTAGAAACTTCCTCCATGTCTAACAGAGCCAAGGCCAACTCTTTCCAGGACAGACACACTGCTGGCCAAGGCTATGCCAGTTAGAGAAGGTAGTGCCTCTGTGATAACACATTTATGAAGGAAATAAAAACTTATTTCACTGATTGTAGATATAATTGTTCTCAGAGATGAGAGGAGTAAGAATATGTGAGAGAAACAACTTCTGCACACACCAAGGTCAGTGGAGAAAGATGGGCAGAAGGTGCTCCAGGTGCTGGAGCTGAGATTTCTCTGCAGCCTGTGGTGCAGCCCATGATGAAGCAGCTGCGCTCTCTGTAAGAGGACCGTGGAGATGCAGATTCACTGACAGCCAGTGGAGAACACAGTGTCTGAAGGACTGCACCCTCTGGTGTGGGACCCATGCTGGAGCAGTTTATGAAGAACCGTGGGAAAAATTTATGCTGGAGAAGTTGGTGGAGTTGCTGTCCCCCGTGGCAAGGACCTAACACTGGAGCAGGACATGGATTCCTCTCCCCGAACAGCGGCAGGAGCAACGTGTGATGAACTCACCGTAACCCCATTCTCCCTGTCTCCCTGCACCACTGAACGGGAGAAGGAAGAGCTAGAAAGGAGGGAGGTGGTAAGGTGTTTTTAAAATTTGTTTTACTTCTCCTTATTCTGATTCTGATTGACAATAAATAAATTTCCCCAAATCAAGTCTGTTTTGTCTCTGGCAGTAATTGATGAGCAATCTCTCCCTGTCCTTTATCCCAATTCACAAACCTTTTGCTGTATTTTCTCTCCCCATTCCAGTTAGATAGATTTACTCTGGAGGGCACCTGGCATTCAGTCAGGGTCATCCCACCACAGTATCATACTTATATAAGCTGCATTGCTCTTCAAAGTGTTTTTGGATTTCAGGCTACTGTATAACTCTTATTTTAGTAGAAATCCTACCTTCATACAATGTGCCATATCAGTTCTTTAAACATTTGAGGTTATTACCACAAATTATTATAAATTGTGTAGTGAAGAGTACATTTAAAGTGAGAGTATATAAAGAACACAGTTGCCTCAAAAACTGTTAAGGCCACAGAAGGAACTTACCATGAGACAAGCCACCACAGCAGGTGGCTATTTCCTTCTATCTCTTTTCCTCTTAAATAGAATAGAATTAATAGAATAAATAGAATAGAATAGCTATTGACTTTAACATACTGTCTCATTTGCACCTTAATTTGGGCTGAGGTATCTTTCAAAACTTGATAATAACAATGTATCAAAAGCTTTTCTAAAGTAAAAATTTATGTATTTTATTTTACTCTGCACTGATGCTCAGTAACATAGCAATATAAAGGATAAGGATCAAAATCTGTTTTCTTTTAAGGGTGTTTTTTCTTTCATCATAATAGAGTCCCTATTCCATATTAATTCACATTAATGAGTCATTCCTATGACACTATCTAAAAATGCATACCTTGAATGTAAATAGTGTTGTGTCTGACCCAGCTGGGTGTGTCTCCCTCCTACCTTCAGTATGGGCACATTACTGCACATACAGTTGTATCATATACATTTAAGCAAAAGATATCTAAAACTATATACCTGTGCATAGGCTACCTAGGAATATGGTTATGGCTATTTGTGTTATAATATCTTGTGCACGCTTGGCTATTTGCATTTAAAAAGCATCTTGTCGTCCCAGGGAGGACAGAGGTTCATCCCACTGACTGCAGCTCATAAAGATGTAGATACTGCCCCAAAATATGTCTATATATCTTTATGTACAGGTGCAGGTGGCCGTGCAGCTCAGTTATTCCTGCTCCAAGACAAGCTGATGCAAGCTGTTTGTGACCTGGAGTGGTGCAATAAAGGCAGCACGCTGTGCTGAGTCAGAGCCCCAGATCACGAGCCATAGCAGTAGGGTTGAATACCTTCCAGCCACCTCTGATCATAAACAGAGCAGATGCACAGATGTTTGCAGCAGTCTGCCTGGATATGACCTCAAAAACTAGTTCTCCTATATAATTTTGTAGCTGTAATATTGTAGGCTAACACTCTCCAATAATTAGAGGTTTAACAATTTAGTTTGCTCTTAAAATCTGCCTAGACCAACTTGGATTGCTGCTCTCTTATAAACTAGTACTGAAGGAGATTTTGTCCCTAATAAATGTACAAAATAGTAATAGCTATATAGCATGCAATATTGTAGAAGTTTCTAGTGGGTGTGTGGTCAAAGAAAAGGAAAGGAGAAAAAGGGCTGGACCAGGTGTAATGGGTTGACTGTTTCTGGATACCAGGCATCCACTAAATCCTATCACTCCCCTCTACAGCTGGACAAGGGAGAGAAAATAAAATGGAGGTTGATAGGTTGAGGTATGGGCAGAGGGAGATCAATCACCAAATGCCACCACAGGCAAAACAGACTTGAAATAGAGATATAACTTGAATTTTTTATTACCAAAATCAGAGCAGAATACTGAGAAGTAAAATAGGACCTTGAAATATCTTACCCCCACCCCTTCCTCCTTCCCTGCCCTACCTCCTCCCACCCAGCAGCAAAGAGAGACAGGGAATGGGGATTACAGTCAGTTGTTTCTGCTGCTGCTCAGGGAAAAGGGTCCTTCCCCTGCTCCAATGTGAATCCATCCCACAGGCAATGATTCTCCACAAACCACGCTTTTCCACTTCCAGGTGCAGCCCTTCAGGCACAGCCTGCTCCAGCATGAGCCTCCACAGGGTCACAAGTCCTACTAGGAAAGCCATGGGCTCCTCTCTCCACAGCTCAGCAGGTCCCTGCCAGGATTCTGTGCCAGCAGAGGCCTCCCACAGGTCACAGTCTCTTCTCAGGCATCCACCTGTTCTGGTGTGGGTCTCTTCCATGGGCTGCAGGTGGATCCCTGCATCTCCACTGGCCGGCACAGGCTGCAGGGGCAAAGCTGCCTCACCCTGGTCTGCACCATGGGCTGCAGGGGAATCTGTGCTTCAGTGGCTATAGCACCTCCTGCCCTCCTTCTGCACTGACCTCAGGGTGAGCAGTGTTGTCCTTCTCACATATTCTCACTCCACTCGTCTCTGGCGGCAATTACAACTTCACAAACACATTTTGTTTTTTTTTCTTTCCTCCTAAATATGTTATCACAGAGGAGTTACCACCATTTCTGATGGGCCTGGCCTCGACCAGGGGCACATCTCTCTCAGAAGTGGTTGGATTCGGCTCTGCTGGACATGGTAGAAGCTTCCAGCAGATTCTCACAAAAACCACCTCTGTAGCCCCCACTACCAAAACCTGGCCATGCAAACCTAATACACCTTAGTAAGAGATTTCAACAACAAAGAGCTACTGGAAAAAGAGAAGAATAAACTCTTCTTCACATCCTCTGGGAAAAGTGATGATGGGCTTAAACTGCAACAGAAGAGATTTAGACCTGACATTAATAATAGCTTTTTAATGGCAAAGACAGACTAGCACTGTAAAAGATTGGCTAAGGGACTGGGAATCCCTTTCTTTTAGACATTATTATAGAGATGTTAGACAAATATCTCACAAGCACTTTTGAGATACAGCTGATCCTGCACTGGAGCAGAAGAAATTTACTGATTTTTTGAGCTAACCTCTTTCATCTCAAATCTTCTAGGCTTTTGTGAGTCACAGATCTAAAAGAAAACAGATAGAATAGTCACTGATAAAGACTTACAGCCTGTGTCAATCTTACCTTATGCATCATACTCTTCTTGGAGAGTTCTAAAGATTCATTTGTGATGGTAGAGTTACTGTCAATGAACTGAGATGCTCAATCCATTTTATATAAATTCTCATCATCCTGATCACCATTTGTACACCTCAAAAAGCCTGAAATATTCTCTAGTATTGCCAGTCTTACTCAGCTTGTTTTCACCTTCCTGCTGCTGCTGAAGGTGAAATGGAAGAGAAGAAAAAGGATGGGGAAAACTCAGTACTGTGTTTTATCAGAGGGGGAATTTGTTTTATTGTATTGATAAATGCATGATGTAATTGCTATAAGTTTGAAATTAATTTAACCATAAATACATGAAAAAGCTGAGGATTCTAGAAGTTTGTGGTGAAACTATATTTCAGAAAAAACCCTTCTTTGACGAGACTGAAATGTTTCACAGAACCAGACAGCATTTATCCTACATGACAGTTTTATGTCTGATTGACCAGTGAAAATTAGGTCAGAAACTCAAATTTTTATTGTTATATGTTGACTAATCCATTACTGAATATTGCTTTGGAATAAGGTTACCAATGCTTCAGACTTAGCAGCCTTACAGTAAGAAACCTGACCTGTGAATGACCTGGAATTCAGTGCTTTCTGGCTCCTTTTCGTGGACTCAGCAATCAATTTGGCAACAAAGTAGGGGCTGGAGAAGACTTCCAAATTCACTTCAGCTGTGATGTTAGAAGTGCAAATGCCTAGGTCTTTTAGAGCATGTAGGACCAAATATATATCAGATAAGCCAGGGTTTGTGGCTTTCTCACTGTTGCTCATAGGAAAGGAGCTCTCCTTCTGCTGTCATGCTTTATGTTAAAATTAAAATTGAGTAAGAAAAATTTAATTTTTTATGCATAAGAATTATATTTCTTTTAATATGCACAGATTTTTTCAGATAATTTATTGCTTATTGAACATCTTCTCTCACTGCCATATGCATAGAAGTACATCTCCATGTCATTATTTTCTAATGGCACCAGAAAGGCAGAAACCCTCTGAATGATTTGCTGTCATTCTTATCTTCACTTATATCTCCAAGAACCATATGTAAATTATTCCTTCCTAGCTTCTAGAGCAGCATCTTTAATTCTTCTCAGTGTTTTTATGCCATCTACAGGTCTCTTCAAACCACTGAATTCTTTAAATATTTTTTTCTAGAAGGTTTGATGTCAGACAGCTTTATTTTCAGCTAAGTTTTAATTATTTTGTGAATTTACACACCACTTAAATAAACTTTTCTGTAAATTACTTATTAATCGCAAAATGCAAATCAAAGACATCAGTTGAAATAGCATGAAAGCTTCAAAAGCCCTGAATTTTTCCTTTGTTTTTTTATCAGTGTACAATAATTTTTGTGGTAGGTTATGCTAAAAACCCCTTTGTCTTAAATCTTTTTTTCAACAATTTCAATAAAATGGTAAAATTTTTTGGGAAAAGCTAATTGTGAAAAGCAATGTTTCAGGAAAAAGCTTTTAAAAATAGTCCAATAAATATTATAAATGTGCCTACAATATATGTAGACTAAGTGCCATTTTATTTTATAATTAATAGAAAAAGAAAAATTTTTGGGCTTTTCTCAAACAAAAATGTGATTGAGATTAAATTTATAGTCAGACTGATATGACAAATATTTTCTCTTTAATAAACTTTATTTGTCAAAATGCCCTACATTCTAATTCTAACCACGAACAGACAAGTTGCAGTGACAAGATGTAGGGTGGTAACATAGTATAAGGAAGCACAGAGATTTGTGACAGCAGGATTACATGTATTTGTTGAAAAAGATATAGCCTTTCAATCACTTTTATGCTGTGTACAGTTAAAGAATCCACTGGTGAGAATTCTACCTGTCAAGGACAAAACTTAACTCTAGAGCCCGCTTCAATGAAGTTCATTGTGCTCTGTATAGATAAGGAAAACCACTTAACACTGACAAAAAGTGTCACAGGGTACTTGCAGACATGAGTACAAATAAATGAATGCATGAAAAATCAAAATAAAAGTGAAGTACAAGTAGCTGACTCCTAGATGGAGACTGATCTATGTTATAAATATTCAAGTAAGACATGTTAGGATGTAAAATATGGCTGAAAAGAATTTTTACTGAGAGACAATCTTTCCTTCAAGCAAAACTTAACCTGTTTGTTTCCTCCTTGTGTTCATCTTCTACCAATAAAAGAAAGTTTTATTTCAGCATTGAGTTAGCTTAATTTTATTGTTTTTCACACTCCATACTGTTATTCCTTTCTGTTACCCGAGGAAGAAGTTTTGAAGTGACCTTGTTTCCAAGTAGATTTATGACATGTTTTCCAGCTAAATAGAAATGAGAGTTAAAAAAACAATTACAGATATGTAAACTACAACTCAGTACTGTGAACAAAGTGATGAACCTAATTTTTGAGAGGCGCATATATAAAATGATATAATTTATTTTAAAATTACCAAATAAATAAAGTTCAGTGGTAAATTGACAGTGATTTAACAAGGTTCAGTGTCAAGATTCTGTGAGACTTAATTAGGACTTGATTTGAAAACAGTTTTCAGACATGTAGTCCATCCTCACGTGGTTATACATGTATATATATATGTATAGCTGAAAAAATCATGGAAGAAACTTAGGTGATAGAATTAGTTAATTTGACATAGTATAATAATTTTATGCACTTATTTAATTATGTATTGACCTATTAGGTATCAGAGTCAATCAGGTATCACAGTGTCCTTCTTACAATGTGCATCTTCATCATTAATGCATACACGTTTATCCATTAAAAAAAAATAATAATACTGATTTCCTACTCTTCATGCACTTTCAGCCATGTAAGGACCACATTTTATCTTTCCAAACATCATATTGATCACAGATGTGAGAAGAATTCCTTAAAATAAAGTGACAACCTTAAAAAAAACCCATTATGAACCTAAACAATTATCTTTAACAACACTATTTTTCATGTATTGCAGCCAGCCCAAAATTTTAGCAGTTGAATCTTAGTCAACAAAAGCAAACTTTTGCATTTTACCAATAATAAAAAAAACTCACAAAAAAGTTGATTACTACTCTACTGCATTTTAAGATTTGAAAATGAGAAGGAGATGAGAACGAAGTCAGGAGAGAACTACCTCTGCTTGCAGTTCCTCATCGTCACAGAGTTTTCTGTGTGCACAGGGAGCTTCTACTAGAAACATGATGAAGCACTGCCAAAGCTGCCCTAAATTTAAATTACCCCATCAGTTTAATAGTCACTAGATCACCAAAATAACATGCAGTCACATACAAAATAAATGCCTAGGAAATAGAAGAAAGTATTTGTTGTCTCATTGAATGGTTTTCGGAGAGTTTTTAAACTGATCATGCCCATGCTGTCCACTATATTAGAATGAATCAAGTTACTATATTACCTTACTCCTTTTTTTTTTTTTTTTTTTTCCTTGCCTGCTTCAAAATGTTATGGAAAATTTAGTACTCTGTAGGTTCTTTCTTTCTGGCTGATCTTAGGATTTTCTGTTGAAAACCTTCAGTATCCACTTCTAGAAGTGCTGAATATTAAGGGTAGAGGAAGCAAGTGCTGGGTTATGAAGACAGTTCAATGATGAAATGGTAAAAATCCTATTAATCTAATTGAAAATCTGAACTTGAATATATGCTGAAATCTACTTCATTTGAATCGAGTACTGCTACTACTTGCAACTTTTCTGGTAATTTCTAGTTCTAGCACATGTATGCATGTGGTCTTTGTGAAGTAGTTTTTAAGTTAATGACTTTAAACACTTACATTCTTTTTTGCTTAAAATTCTGGAATTCAAGTTATTGAAACTCTGAAGACCATATGTGATATGAGGAACATAGCAGTGCAAAAGACTATCATTGAAGCATTTTAAGCTTGTAAGAACCTTCTGTTGTGTGTGATATCTTTGAATGGGAGCATACTATTAGCATAATTCTGCAAGGAGAAATATTTCTGTGAGTTTTTGAATACCTGTTTACCAAACATAGCATAGGGAGGAAAAAAGCCTTAATAAGAAAAACCTCCTATAGGAATTCAAGCAAAAAAAGAAAACTAAACAAGCAATGACATCTTGCTATGCAGAGTAGAATAATCTAAAAGTTATTTGCCACTTTTAAGGCTGACTAGTTGTGACCCGTGACTTGACTAGCTGTTGTAAAATAGTACATGGGAATCACACTGAATCATATTCATAGCACATTGAGTATAATCTGAAACTCTAGGTGAAGACAAAGGTCTTCTAGAATGCTTTAGGTAGCTAAAATGAGGTACAGAGAAAAACCCAAACACTTATTACAGACACACATACACATTTCCTGATTACAGTCAGGGGCTTCACCAATAAAGGCACTATCCTGTTTCACTGATATCAGTTACCAACTTAAAGATCAAAACTGGTAATTCATTTGGGGGGACAGTATGGATGAAAAATAATGAGAAATGTATAATCATACTAAAATAATTCCATCAATAGGAGAGCTAATATAACTTGTGCAAAGTGGGGGTTTGTGTGTGTTTTTAAACAAGATTCATAATTGCAGATGTATTGAAAGAATTCCAATTTTTTTCAGAGTACTTAACAACAAATTCTTGTCCAAGTCTTTTCAGGTCTATTCACCAATGCAAGGTAAGATGTGCAACCACAGTCTTGATATGACAGGTTTATGTAGAGTTGTTTGTTTTTGGATTGTTGTAGGGTGCTTCTCCCCAGGGTGGTTAAATATCTCCAAGAATATAGTCATATTTATAAGTTGTTTTATGTTGTTCATGAATTTTAATTTACATTACTGTGAGTAAGATTATATATCTTAGGCAAGTATTACAGGAAGAAAACTTTTATCTATATCATGCATTTTTTTTTTTTTTGTATGTGATTAGGAATATTGGGAGCTACTGTTGCAGTTCTTTTTGTAAATGTAATAATTCACTAAAAGGAAAAAAGAAAAAAAGCACCTTTTCTAATTTTCAGATAATTGTAATTTTAGCAGTCTGCAATATCCAGAACTATTCCTACCTTCTAGTCTCTTTCCTTGACATTTTGTTGTTTTACTGAATGGTAATGCACATGCCTGACTAATAATGCCACGTGCTCTATTGATTCAATGTAGTATAACTGCCAAGATGATTGAAATGCAGTCTCCAGTGGTCCTTGACAGCTCATATATTGGGATTATGATTTGCATTTATTCCCATGGGATTTGGTGCTTGTCTGTATGTGCATGCCCTTTGAGAATGATGTACTTTAGATCTCTAAGTAGAAGAAATCTGTGTGGGTGATGAACCATTTTATTCATAGCCCTGTGGGAATCCATAAACATAATTTGTCCTCTCTTGTCAGTTCATTGGCTCCTAAGTACAACTTTCTATGGCTTCCTTCCAGATCAAAACATATTTTGTGAGAAAATTAAAAAGCAAAAAGCAATGAAGTTTGAAACATCAGTTTAAAAATCACATTCTGAATCAGGGTTGTAAATAACACCCTGAAGTCCTCTATAGCATGATTGTACTAAAAAGAAGGAAAACTTCTTTCTTTTGTTCTTCTTCAGCAGTCAGCTGGAAATGTTACAAGTGTTTGATGAGACAGTAAATTCGGGTTCGCATGACATCAGTTTCCTATTTCATATTTTGAATTCATTTCTGTTTTGCTATGTTTTTGTCAATTAATACATACATCTGGTTTCTGCTCTTCATAGTCCATTAAACTAAGTTGATCAGTAAATGTCCTGTGCCAGTGGAGATTTGTTGATACCTTCAAATCAGATGTTTATGTACATAGACATGACTATCTGTCCTATGTGTGTGTGTATATAGGTATATAGATATATAGATATATATACCCTTTCTTTGACATACCACCTATTTACCACCTATTTCCTTATTATATCTAGCAAGTCATGAAAAAAAAATGAAATTTAAAGCAACATTAGAACCATGGTTTTACTCAAGAAAGGAGAACTTTTCCAGTATTGGGAAAGGGTGTGATACCACTGAGTATTCTCCATACGATTTTAGACCAAACTGTGTTACTGTTGGTGGTTTGTGATCTATTATAAGCACTATCTGCCCAGAAATACTTGTGTAACTTGGATCTTGAAAAGATGCCATGGTATTCCTTCATGGATAAAATCCCTAGTTTGCAGATCTCTGAAATAGAGTCTTTGTTTGTTTTTAATTGGTCATAGTGTAGCATAATTTCACAAGACCTATATCTCACAAAAATTGTTCTAAATAGAGATAATATTGGTTGCATAAACCAAAACTGTCTAACAAAATCAGACTGTGAATTATTCTTACATGATGCTTCCATTTGTGTTAAAATTCAGATGCCTGTTAGAACGTTTGAAGCCATATGGATCCTCATGATGCATAACACTTGCTGAAAAATGTGCTTGTATATGAGAACTTTGCTTAGAGGGCAGATTTTGTTATTGTCTAGGACAGCAAAATTTAACTGACTTTGGTACTTGCTTTAGCTGCATAGATTTGCACTGACTTCAGCATGAGCTATCTCCTCCAGATCTGTGCACAAAAGATCAAGCTTTGTGAATTTATGGGAAAAATGTGCTCTTTTTCTAGAGAAAAAAATTTCAAGTTTAGCTATATGAGAAGGAACAGAGACCTGTACCTATTCAAATGATGTTTGTGCTGCTGGTCTTGAACCAGTTCCTTTCAAACCCTGAACAATTTTCCACAGTATTAAGTAAAAGTGTTCTACAGAGATTACTTTTTTTTTCTTCTATTGCACCACATTTTTTACATCCTCATTGCATATCAATCGTTCTTCAGAAACAATTGAATAGCAGCACTTTGTAACACGATTACATTTATCATATTTATAAAGGATTAATAACTGTGTTTTCTAGATAGGAAAATTATTTGATTGCAATATCTGTTGCTGTATAATAAGATATTGCAGGTTGTTAATAATCTTAATAACTGTAAAATTGAGATTGGATTTCATAGACTGTGACCAGGCACCACTGCCCTGTTCACATGGAAACTACTTCTGTGGGACTCCTTTAGAGTTATGGAGACATTGACAAATGATTGCAGATGTTCACTGTAGAATATTTTCCTTCAAAGAAAATATTGTTGGTGAATCTCTTAAAACTTGGGTGAAATTTAACAGTTTTATTAGTGAATTCAAAATCCTTCATCAAAGCAGTCATGTGGAAACGTGGTATTGTTTTGCTTTGTTGAGTTTTCTGCAAAAAGTCAGTTAGTCCCTTGTGCAGTACCCTCTTTAGGAAATGTTTTTTCAAGGTTTTCACTTCCACAGGGAAATATTTATTTATTTTTTTTATTTATTTTCAGAAACAAGTTGAAGTTGAAACCTCACAATTTAGGGCAAAAATCAAGTTGTTTTTTTTTTTAATCCCCATTTCATAAATGTAAGGGGAAAACAAGACTTGTCATAATACAATTTATCATTATTACTCTATCACTTTTTATCTGGACTCGTTGAGTCAAACATGATTCTAAAACTAGGAGTTCTTACTTTTATTTTATGAGTTCTTACTTTTATTTTCCAACTCCAGTTTATATTATGGCAAGTATTTTGGCATTAAACTATGTGCCATGCAATACTGAGAATGATAAGAAGTCTTCAGGCTGCACAATTTTTTTTTTCTCCAATTCATCCTTCAGAATTCAGGATAGAGAATGAGTACTACTCATAGTGCCTGTTAAGGCCAATAGCTTTTTTGCTTTGGGGCAGACCTTTTATATAATTGTATATATATTTGGTAATCAGGATCTTCTCGTAAGAAGAATGTGGAAAAGTGCCTAAGAATTCCACCTTGACTCCTCTTTCATATCAATGATGTCGGTCATAATATGAGTTGCCACACAATTAATCAGAAGTATCTATGAAAACTTAATATTGAAATGGATTTTTCAACCTTTCATCTGGCTGCTATGGGATAAAACGATCCTTAATTTTGTTAGAAAGATAAATACTATTGAAAATTACAGGTAATACTGAACTAGGCAAAGCTTAGAGAACAAATGATATTAATAACAAGCTTGGATCAATCTGGATTAAGTTGATTTCAGTTTAAATTAAATAAATGGATGAACTAACAAAAGTAAGTCTAATTATCACACTGAATTTCAAAAGACAGAAAGTTACAAACCAGGTTATGGAGACAGGAGAATACATTAAGCTTCTCAAAAATATGAACATGACAGGGGACTTTATGTCTGTAGAGTCAGATCTATCAAAATGAATACCTTAATAAGGTTTTGTTCAGAAATTTGTAGAAACAGACTGAAGATCAGTCCAAAGTTATATTTAGTATACTGTGGTCTCTGTCCAGAAATTTGATTTAGAAGACAGATATACGCACACTGAAATATCTTTCTGGCTGTCTAAATTAGTATTATGCAGGGCTAAAGAGATTGGCCATCCTCATTTGTTGCATGTATGAGTTCAAAAAGGGAAATTTGCCCAGTTTCTGAGCACTTAATTCACATTGTTTGCAGCTTGTTGCTTACCTAAGGTGTGGGATTGTGGGAGTGGAGGGAAGCACTCTTTTCCAGACAGGGAAAATTAGAAGGAACAGGAAACTTCGTAAAATATTGTCTAATTCTAACTATCAAGGGGTTTTCTATAATTATGTATATTTCCTCACCTAGAAGACCACTTTGGTTGGCATTATTATGTGCAGCTTCTGAACCCATTGACATATTATAGATTTTCATTCTCAAGTGATTTTGAAGCTAAGACTTACAAGAACAGTCAGGGGAGGAATCAATTTCTATCTGTAGCAATTAGTTTGCTCTAAAATACACCCCAGAGTAACTTGAGGAGCTCCAGAGTCAAACCATATTTTCAAAATGTTTTGTCTTCTGACTCAATTTTCCACAATTTAAAAAGTAGGTATCCAATATGCTTTTGTTCTTGGCTTTCATTTGTCTGTTTGTTTACTTTTGTGGCCTTTATATTTATGTAAAGGCAAAGTACTGAGAAATAATGCCCTCCTTCACATTTTGTATGCAGAGCTGTATTTTGTGTAGTGATTCTGGGTATTTTAATTCAAAGAAATTGTACCACTCAGACTCTTTTGTCTGTCATGGTGCTTAGTCAGAGGTAGCATTGCTCCTTTCCTTGAAGCCTTCTTCTGGAGTTGTCTGCACTCCTGAGTGCAGGCAGGATTGCTCACAGAGGGCTCCTTCATACACTGAATGTTAGTGTGCTCAGAGACAGCTGACTCCTTTATGTATTTTATTTTCTCTTTGAATTAATTTCACCTTCAAGTAAACACCTCAAACAGTGAGGCACCTTCTCTACAGTTGCTTCTGACGTATTTAAAAACCTTCTTTTACTTTCTGACCAGTAAACAGTTACTGCGGCTCTATGTGTAATTTTCCCTCAGGCCAAGTTCTAGTGAGAGATTATAGGCTTCTTGCATCACCTGTAAGTATCTGTTCCTCTGTAGTGTTAAGCAGTACAAAGATTGTATGAAGGAATTCATTTTACTGAGAGACAGTTTGGAATTCTAAATTTTTCAGCAAAACATTTTTCCCCTCCTCCCTCTGTGGAGCATTGATCCCAGGCAGCAGCTAAGTACCCATCTAGTTGCCTACTCATTCTCCCCACTGAAGAACAAGGGAGAGAATTAAAAAAGCAAAAGCTGTCTAGTGGTGAAGAGGAGGGATAGAGCAGCTTTGGTGAGTACCTGGCATCCAGTCAGGGTCAACCCACCACAAAGGGTCTCAGTCACTTCACTGCTTGTTGTAGCGGATCTTCTAATAGTCTAGTCAGCTTTGTTTTGCTTGCTTTCAAAATGAAGTCAAGGTCAGGCATATTACAGTTATACTGCACAAATTATAGTGGCATCTTTGTCACTGAAACCTGAAAGCTGAATTTATGAGCCGGTATTTATTAGTAGAACGGACTGTTAGCGCATTTTTCGGTGCTAAAATTCAGAACTGTAAAAAGGTCTCCTTTTTTCAGGCAAGCCTTCTCAACAACATAAACGAATTTATTTTATTTTCCAAGCAGGTAGTATTGCTAATAAAATCCTAAGGCATCAATGGTACTAGAAAGATATCTGCAAACACAGAGGACTAACCCAGAAGTTCTCTAGTATATAAAGATGGACCTATATTATCATTTTAAGTCTTATTGAGAGTCTGATTTAGAAGCAAATTTCTTCGTTGTGCCTACTAAAATTTATGTCATGGAGAAGCCCTGAGGTAGCTGAACTGAATTCCTTTCAGACAAAGCTGAAGCAGAAGATGTGCTCAAGGAGAACAGGTCATGAATGCAGATGATACCAAAAACTGAGGCTGCAGGACCTGACTTGGTCTGCAGAGCAAAACTACCTGTAATAGAGATGGTACAAACACTGTGGCCCCAGAAACAGCTGTCAGGCTCTACTCTTGCTGTTCCACACTACTTGCTAATTTCGGCATAAGATACAATAAAATGCAAGAAAACATCACCTTCAGCAAAATGTACCATTAAAATTACCTAAGACAGTATAGAAAACCAGGTGCACTTTCCTAGAATAGTCCAAAGAGGCATATCAAATTTTATCTGGGAAAATGAATAGTTGCTTCAATGGGATGCAGCTAATTGGTAGTACTTCTCAATGCCACACAGATGAGGATTCAAACTGCTTCACATTCAAACAGTAGTGTGGTTTCAGCTTAGGTACTGCAGGATGGTTCAGTGCTGTGCATAAAAAACAGCTCCTTGCTTTGCAAATGGTACTGATGAAATCACATAAGAAAACTTTTGATCTGTTCTTCCCTGCCAGAACAGGTCTTCCAGGAACCCTAAGTTTTTAAAGTAGCCACAGTTACAATTTCTGATATTTCTATTTGTACTTCTTATTAGATACTAGCAGAACTCAGGCATCTAATACTTGATTCTAGATGGACAACAGCAAGAGCTGAATTTAAAGTCAAGCAGATTGCTGTTAATGCATTAGCTTAGACCATCTAATTACCTTGGAAAATGAACCCAAACTTTCCTGGGCTTAATCAGTGTGTCTGGTTTGAACTGCACTCAGGCTGGTTTGACCTGGTTCTGCCAGTTACTTCTTGCTTTCCTCTCATCTACCATCTGCCCTCTCTTGACAAACTTCAAGGAGTGTTTCCCTCTCATCAGCTGTCCTGCAAAGTATCACTTACAGCCTTTTCCCATGCAGGCTGCTTCCAGTAGCCCAGAATTGCTCTGCTATCTGCCCTTTGCCACCCCTTTCTGCCATCTCCGGCAGCTTTGTTTGCATTTTTTATTTTTCAACTGTTGGAAAACTGCATGTGGCACTGAAAATAAACCACCACCTTTTAAAGTACAGGAGGTCCTATAACAGCTTCTCTTATTCTCTGTTTGTGATAAGGCATCTTTTGTTGTTGTTTGTTTTACTTCAGTCTAAATCAAGCTCCATCACTCCGGAGCTGGAAAACATTGCTTTAACTCAGCATGACATCTCTCTAGGCAGATTCAGATGTTGTTGGCCTACACATCTGTACACTATTGCAAATATAGTGTTCCTTCAATTTGTTAAGTGAAAAGTCTCTCAAATGCAGTAAAACAGTGTGTGCAAACCAAAACCAGTTCCAGACTAGCAATTGGCAATTTTATCTCCTATTCTCATCTTCAGATACCATTCAAGCACACCTGGTTTAGGCCCCTATCACCTCTGGATTTATTGGAGGAAACTGAAATTAGACATCTGCTTTGCACATGTTCACACAACATAAAACAAAATTATCTATTTTCCCATGAGCAAAATTCAGACGCTTGATTCTAAAAGCAAATTTTATTTTATCCCCACCTCAACTAAATTTTCCTAAACTATACTGACAATATTGAGTATGAAATTCATTTTCTGAAAGAAATACTGTAAAAAGGGTATAGTGATATAAAGACAAGAACCTCCTTCTTCACCTCCTGCACATCACAGAAACAATCTCCTTGAAAATAATGACAACATGATTAAGCTCTAAGGTCAACAGAATGAAAAATTTAATTCTAGAAAATGAGACAAAGCTATCCAGCAAATAAAACACCTACATTTCTTCTTTTTTTCTCCATGGTAAAACCTTATAAAGAGAGGAACATATTAATATAAAATTCAACACTTGAAATAATACCATCGGGAAAAAAGGAATCAAGCACACAGGAAAAAAAGTATACCTAAGCTGAAGCTGAGGAGGCAGTGTGTCAGGTGCCCTTCATGAAAGTTAACTAAGAAACAGAAACTAAAGGAGGAGTAGTGGGAAGAGCTGCAAGAATTTCAGCAATTAAGTAGTGCTTCCACTGTTAGTCATAAATTTAGTTAAATTATGACCACTGCCTTACTAATGCCCTGATGAAATACCTATTAAAAAGTGTATTCTTAAACTTCTTTATGAGGTATCGCATGACTTTGAGACTTCTCATGGTCTCAGTACATCTACTCTTAAGGAACTCTGAGTGCTCAGTTGGATTCCTTTACAGAACTGAACATAATTAAGAGAATAAACCCAGCATTCTCAGTCTGGATAAAATGCACAAGGCTTTTTATCATTGTTTCTTTTACAGGTATTTTACTTTCTAGGATTTTAACTGTAACATATCCGTATTAATAGTGTACAAACTAATTTTAAAAGTGTGTTGAGGGAATAACACCATGCTCCATTTTCATCTTATGCACTTAATTAAAACCCACTCTTCATAAAAGCTGAGGCCAATGTGTAGATGGATTTAAATCTGCCAAAGTTACTTGGTTTTGAAGTCATCCTGACATAGTCTAACACTTTTATTTCAGTAGTCATAAGTAGAATCTCTGTTATGCTCTGGCTGTTCTTCCAAATATCATGTTTCAATGTTTATGAATCTTTCTAGGTGAGAAGAAATATTCTCATGATCTTCAGAAGCCTTATTTATCACAAGTATTTCCATGCTGTTTCCATCTCACTCATCCTCCTGCAAAAACACAGCTTCTATGATTTCTCCAGGTCGCTGGAAGTATTTTCTTGAGGGAGGAACCAAGAATTGGTTCAAGAACTGGGACAAGGATTGATAAAGCTCATGGTGGTGCTGGATGGGCAGTAAGACATGAGTTTTCCATGTGTAAGATGACTCAGAAAATCTAGATTTTTTTAATTGTTCCTATCTTTGCTCTGAAGATGACAATTGCCAAAATTGCATTAGAAGATTTTTTTTTCCTATATGCAGTTTGTACAATCTGCTTCAGTTTTCAAATGTCTGAATTAATTTACATCCATTTTGATTAAACTTTTGTGCTCATGGCAGCAAAGGACAATTGGAACTGCCATTACAGGTCAAACCACTGATCTGCTAATTCAATGTGCTATTTCTGTCAGCAGTCAATACCAGCTGCTTCAGGGAATGAACACACATAATGAACAGTTATGGAATAACCTGCCCAGCGGCAAACCATCTTCCTAATCTTATCTACTTGTGTGTATATCATTAATTGTGAAACTTAAAATGCAGAAAAACTGAGAAAGATAGCCAAAGAGGCAGAGAATTTCCAATTATTGTAATAAGGGATTAATAAAACTAGAGTCTTTGACATATATTGTAGAAGTATTTTGTAAGAGTTTTGATATTAACAGTTGTAAACAAAGTGTTTGCCTGATCTTACCTTTGCAATGTTTACCTGCACATAAGGCCTGGTCCCTAAAATCAAAAGAATGGTTATATATCCTGCTTTTAATACCTTTGTATGCATTTAGGATATTCTGACTCTCAAGATCAGAATTTTGCTGGAGAGTAGGGGAAGATTCTTTCTTGCCCATTAGAATCACATAAGAAAACTCAATGTTTCAATTAATCTTGTGTTGTTTGAATGAAAATTAGCATCCCAGATTAGATTCTTTAATTGGGTTTTAGAAAAAGATATTTTTCCTTGCCTACACGCATTTTGAATAAATACATAGAACAGGATTATGTCTATATATGGACATACATTTTGTTCTGTACTAGCATTTTGCAGAGAGATCTTTAAACCCTCTGTATTTTAGTATTCTGTACTTCATGGGTTAGAGAGAGAGCAAGCTCTGGAGCAAAAGGAGCTGCTACATAAAAGCAGTTTCAGCTTGAATAATCCCAATGATTGTAATGGTCTCCAGATAGAGACCATCTGAATTTAATGAATCTTCCTTTTTAGAAACAATACAAAGTCTAAACTTTTGTTTCTTTGATATAATGTAATAGAAACCAAGATGCCTGATTAATTTAAGGATGTCCTGCAGAGACAACATATGGTTCGTACTTGCAAGAGTCTTTGTACATTGACAGCTCTTTGTTTTTCTGCTAAGTTGTGACTTTCAAAGCTGCCTACTAGATTTAATTTTAACAGGGACTGGAGCATATGAATCTCTCAGGTGGCTTTGGAAAAAAACTCAGTAAAAAAAACTTTATCTTGATACAGTATAAATAAGTCTGAAAAAGGTATTTTAATGATTGTTGTTGCCTTCCTAACAACAGTAGGAGATATCTTCCTCTTTTATTTGTGGAATGTAATTAATGCTGCAATATCTTGTGAATTTGGAAGAGACCTATTGGTCATACAGGACATCCTCAGCGCAAGACTATTTTCCTGTGTGTTCAGAGAATTCCTGCAATTAAGACCTTAGTACACAATGAAGTTTTATACAGGGCTATCATTCTCATTAGCAACAATCCATTTCTCATATTCTGTCCCTGTTTTGCCATCTTAATTTACTCTACTTTTCCTGCTTGTCCTAATGGCTAAACCATAATTGCTTCCTCTGTCACTAAGCTTTAATTTCATAGCAGCCATGCTGTGAATGTACTACTTCAGATAATACCATGAATATAGTATATAGCTACATAAACAGAGCAAAGGATATTTTCTGTTACAAAGAATTAATGAAAGCACCATTATGAGCACACAATAGGATCTCAGAAGGATTATGTATTTAGTCTAAATAAGACAGGAAATTGGTAGGAGCACTTGGAATTAAAATGAGGTCTTCTAAATGCCATCCCATTGTTTGCAATCGTTTTTGTATGCTCCCTTATCCTTCTTTTACCTGAGAAGCACACGGTTGGCAGAGAAACAACAGGTGTAGCAGGGCTTCACAGAAATTCCTGGCACTATAGTGGTGTCACAGGCATTTCAAATTAGGCTTATTGCTTAAAGCTTTTGTTCTTCCTATGCAATTTAGTAATTTGAGCTCTCTGAAGTGTGCTGTTTTCTTTGGAACTTGCAAAATGTTTGTCTTGGAGAGTTAATCTGATTCTCATAACACAACAACATATTCGCAATAAAGTAAGAAGAGCCCTAGAGGAAGAATATCTCTGAGATATATTTGTGTTTAGTTTCTACACTTCTATTGGACTACTCCTAAAGAAAGTCGTATTAAAAAAAAATGTATCATATAATATTCATATCCATCTGCCTTTTATTTTCTGAAAATTTAGCCAGTGGATTAACACAAACAGTTGTTTAGGAAGGGATGGTCTACACTATGCAAATTAAAACTAGGCAAACTGCTTATCTTAATTTGTTCTTTGCTAAAACCCAATAATATTAAAAAGTATTAACGTTTATTTCCATACATATATGGAAATAATCCAAGCTGAATATAATTTTCCCTTAATTTTCTACTCTCTTTGAAGTCAGTGGTGTTACTTATCTTTGTTCCAAGTGTTTTCTGCAGTTCCTTTGTCTAGTGAGTTTTATTTTGAAATATTTCCTTGAAGTCTAAATCATGGCAATTTCCACTTTTCTTTTAGGGAGCCTCATTGTCCAATTTTATAATCTAATCTTGTCCAGTGTCTTCATTATCCCATCCACCTTTCTTGTTTGTACACTGGCAGTTATTTATACATAGAGGTAGGCCAGTATCATGACTTAGCCTTCACAGAAAAGATTTATGTTGCAAAATGAGCAACTGGCACCAGGAAGGTTCAGCTTTGAGGATAAACTTCTCACCTGTGCAAGCACCCAGAATATGTCTTTGTGGCTTGATGGGTGTGTTCTGGATATTACAGCAACACTCTTGATAAAGAATAGCATTATCTCACCTAGATATCAGTAAGAGATTTCAGAAAACCTTAATGAATGCATGCATGAAAGGTCAGGTCAGTGGAAGAAAAATGAACCTGTAGTGATCACTACAGTTGTCCCAGGTTAAAAAAGTGCTGGATATCCCCGTATGAAAAAAAAATATTTGGAGATTTCTGGCAAAGAAAACATTTTTTCATTAGCGTAAAGTATAATTGGGTCTAAAACAAAAATTAAAAACCCCCAGCACATAACCAAAAGGAAGGACATATTTAGAAATGTGTTGAAAAGTTATGATATGCAAGTAATTAAATATTTGAAAACTCAGATAAATGAAAGCATCTCAACTTATATGCAAGCTTTAAAGATACCCTTACAACAGAAACAATTAATTAGAGGAGTTTCATATCTTGAGCTATATATTGGATATCCAATTGCAGTCCTTTTTTAATTGTTTCTCTGAGTGCATTCTACTGCCATGATTGCACACAAAGAAGAAGATTTAAAGTAATTAATTTTCTGGTTTTTTTTTTTTTTTAATGGAGTGGAAGGCCTATAACGTCAGACTTCTAATAGCTCACTTTAGCTTGTCAATATATACACTTCATTTATATCTGTCAGTTTAAAATTGTGTCAGTTCTTTGATTTATCTTATCTAAAGAAGACAGAAGCATATACAATTATTAATGTTGAAAGGTCTTAAGGCTTGAAATTGAACAGCAGTTGGGCCAAAGTCAATATTAAGCATTTTGTCACAGAAAGCATTTCTATCTGGAAGACCTTTTAATATTTCCTTAGATCTGAGTTTTCTGAAAGACTACAAAGGTATTTAAAAAGATACAAATAAGAATTATAGACGACCAGGGGAAAACAAAAAATGAGTAACCACAGTTGAAGTCAAATGAATTATTTCTCCAGAGAGTGTCTTTGAATGTGCTATCAGAGAACACAGTAAGCTTGAATGCAGAATTGTGGACAGGCTTTTAAAAACGAATAAATTTATTATCTGTAGTAGCACTAATATTGTGCATGTAAGAAAGTGATAATGAAACTTCATAGTTTAGAATTTAGGGTGGTCACCCCATCTGTTAGATTGGACTCTTTCCTACTATGGAAAATTTTCTAAGTCCTCCTCATCTTCCTTCTCACCTCATGCTTTGAAACATCAGCTTCAAAATCCATACTTTCAAATCCATACCGAACTTGAAATTTTTTCGAGGATGGGAAAGTTTGTATTTTCCTGATAACAACATATAACAAAATCCTTATAATTGGTCAGTAACATGACTGAAATGGGGAAATTCATATATTTATATCAAAAGAGGCATAATGTAATAGAAAGGACAATGCAAGTCTGAAGGTCATGTTATATTTCCAAGCCTTTGACTAGATAGACTGCACATTAGGTTTGTTTACTGACCAGACTGGGAAATTATGAAAAAGTAACAAGGGTATTATTCAGCTGTATAGTGACCCCTTGCAAAACATTGGAGATATCTGGAGAGAGAAGCACTAGCTAAGTCACATTTCAGTTTGTTTCTTTGACAATTCATTATTTTATTTCTTCTTATTTTAAAGTGTTTCCCAGACATTTGTCTCATATAAATTTTGAATGGACTTCTGCCACTTTTAACCACAGAATGTTCTAAAGATTGCTGACATCCTTTTAATTAATGATCCACTTTAACCACAGAATGTTCTAAAGATTGTTGACATCCTTTTAATGAATGATCTCCTGAGAGCTTATATTTTCCTTATATTATGTCACTATATTTTGGCTTAATATAATTATGCAAAATAAAAAAGGAAAAAATTATATGTCAAGATATCACGCAAAAAGAACATTTCTAAACCAAAATAATCAAAAGGGATTTGGACATAGTACAATACTACAGGATAACTCTCATTTATCAGTGCTGTTAAAAAAAGTTCCAACTTATCCAAATTCATTTTATTCTATGGGGCACCTCTATTTATTATCATTACAGTATAGGGAAGAAGAAAGCTTCACAATTTTTAATGAAAAATCAGATATAGAGAAATTTACTTAAAATGTTATATGAACTTAAACTTGGAAAGTTGGCTGCACCAACTTGAAAATAGTTATAGTTTCTAGTTGTTTAATAGGATTCTATGTAATTCATAAGCAGATTCATTACTAAGCCACAAGTACACTTAGCTTACTTTGAACTTTTTCCAGATGCTCATTGAAATCAGTAGGTATCAAGGAAGGCTGTCACAGATGTTTGCTCATTTGAAGTTTTCTTTCAGGTACATTACTAATTCTTGTAGCATTGAAAACATTTTAAACCTATTTCAAGCTGGTAAAATGTGTTATTGACTGTTAATTTACATTTTTCATAAATCAACAGAAAGTATGCCCATATGTCATCTAATAGTTTAAAGTAAAGCATCCAGAATCCTGGATTTTTTTTTTCTAAAAAAAGCTAAAGTTTGGACGAAGCCTGATGGTACCTGCATCCTTGTTTTGTGTCTGTATGCAGCCCAGTGTTGTTTTGGGATCCCCTAGCCAGGGAAGTAATGAAATAAGTTTACTCTTTACATTTCACCTGTGGGTTTTTGGGGTGTCCTTGGTCACCTGCATTCACACCCTGAGTTGCTTCCTTATCTCTAAGAGATTCTGGTTATAGATAAGTAACTGCTTCTAAATAAATATCAATTTTAACAAACACTGGATAACTTATATTCAGAATGTTAAAACAACAGAATGAAAGCTTGTGCTGAATCCCACACTTGGAATGTATTTTCACACCTGCCATGGGCTCAATTCAAAGCATTCCTGATTACAACACAGTCAAGAGAAACCATGCCACTCAAACAGGAGTAAACTGTTTCAGTCACAGGTAAATCAAATGCAGGAAGGTGGCTTTATTCTTGTTGTATGGGGTCTTCCACCTCACTGCCTTTGCAAACCTTTGTTCTTCTATGTGGTTTCTTCAAAGGACATAAAAATTCCCTTGTCATTACAATGGATTTCTACCTTCCTAGCAAGGTACATGTAATCAAACCATGGGTTTCACTGGTATTAGGATTTAATTTTGCCTTTTGGTATATTCAATTCTGCTTTGTTTGGGAGAAATTCAGAACATGCTTACTGTGGATACGGCATACATTGCTAAGATTTATATCTAAGATGTCAATTCTGTTTCAAGACCCAATTCACCTCTGGAATAGATTTGTTTCTTTGGTATCAGTTCAATGCACCTTCCAGGCAGAAACTGAAGTTCTTGCAAATTCAAGAGAGATTCACCTTTAAATGCATTGTCCTGATTTTTTTTTTTCTTTTTTCACACTTTATAGCTGTTATTCATAGAGCTTCAGCATAGACTCCACACACATTCTCACACATCCCATTTCAGTTCTCAACAACAAAATATGACCTGTATCTGCCCCTGATTACACAGCCAGCCACAGCCCCCTGTTGAGGCCCTCTGAATGTCACACCCTTTTTTTTGGTGGTGAGCCCCTCTGAATGGTGTGCTTCCATCACCCCCATCTGATACCTGTAGTTTGCAAAACACACAATATACTGCCACATGCAGACTGTTGACAGAAAATGAGATGAAGGATATTACTAAATGAAAATCAGAGTAAAAGACTTGGTATATACCTGGATTATTACAGGTTTCTGAAGTATATATGGGTATAAGCGTGATGCATTCATAAGAAACAAGTAGATGTCCCACAGTAAACATTGCTTTGGTATTTCAGTCTTTTTTTTTTTTTATTTTCCAAGATTTATTATCAAAACCATAAGCTACCTTAATTTTCCATCCTTAATAACAGTAATTTTTTGGGACTAAAGTCTGAAGAGTTGTCAAAAGATAATGCATTCTGTTCCAGTTAAGCTCTTTCTGCCCTCAGCGGTTTCCTATAGTGACAGTAGGTCAAGTTTCCTGTCAGCTAATTTCTCTGCAATTCAGCTAGTAAGTTCCCATCCACTCTAAGTATCATCAGGTAAAGTAAGTGGAACATGAATCAAGGAAAATGTATGTGTCAGGCACAGGGAATCCTACATTCCAGTTTGCAGAAGAGAACAGTGATTGTAGGTGCATCTGCAACACAGCCAAAGTATGGCTAGACAGACCTGGATGAGGCTGAACTTCAGATCATTTATTGAGTACCTTTTCCCAGGGGAGTGAAAATAAATTTTTAGTTTCAGGCTATTTAACTAGGTCTGACCTATTTTTTTTTTTTTTTCAACCAAGAGTGATATAAAATTCTTTGCATCTTAATAGTCATAGAGACTCAAATAAAAGAAAGCATTTTGTATTATTCGTGGCCACCCTGAATGGATTACAACTCTCCCATGAGCTGCCTTTTCATTCCTTGGAATAAAAAAAGTGCTTTAAATTTTTAATCTCTTAGATTGAACTTTTGTCTATTTACCTTTGAAAATTCAGAACAAGTAGAGTAACCCACTGCCTTCAGACTGCAAAGAGACCTCTTTTTCTGTTCCATATATATAACTTGCCCTTCACTAACAACAGTTAACAAAAAACTGGTGATGATGAGTTGTCTAGATAGTTTAGGGGCTGTTAAGGTCAGGAAAAGGAAATTGAAGTGCTTGTAAGAGACAAGATGAGGTGACAGGGAAATGTCAATGTGTAAAGAAGTGTTTATACATTAGAAAGAAGGTTGGAGGGAAACAAAGCGTCTCAATTTAAAAAATTGGGATTTTATTATAAATTGTGTAATCTTTCTCATTCTGTAACAGATTTTCTTAAGTTATTCACAATTCACATTCACAAGACATTCACATGGCAGAAGAGATGATTTAGTTCAGGCTTGAAACATGAATGAAGTTAATGCTTTCAGCTCTGAAATACCTCATTTATTCTGGTTCTTCTGCATAATTCTGCATTCAGTTTTTGCATATTAGCTCTGCTGCAGAATGTGCTATTTCCTCAGCTGCAAGATATTCTCAGTAGAAAAAATCAGATGTAGAGAACTGGCAGGTTTAGTTTCTTTAAAATTCTACATTTATTCATTTAAAAATGACTGCAAATTGTCAGTTTTCATTGTTGATCATATTCTTGCTTGTACTATAGCAAACAGTTGGCTAGAGTATTTCTGGCAGTTGGAATACATCAGGACCTACAGAGAAGCTCATGTCTCTCAGGGCAATAAAGCATGCCAAGTTTCTGTCTTGCTGCAACTGGGTTGTGATTTGTCAAGCTACAGTGCAATGGACAGGGTGACTTGGACCTGTACATGCTGTTTCTCAGATATTCTGCTGAAAGGTCAGCTAAAAATCAGCAGGTGATGTTTGGAGATAAAAAATGCAGCCTTGCTGTCCACAGAGCCATAGTCTAACAAGAACTACATGCACTTCTGAAATCAGGTAATTTGTTTCACTCATCTTTGTCTGTGCAGCAAAGAAGTAGTCCAAGCTCAGGCTCCTGGTACTATCATAAATCGAATATTATTTGTAAGGTACTTTGTCAGTGTGCAGATAAAGAGATGAACATGTTTTACAGAAAGTAACTATTCATAAAGATAGTGGTTAAGAATAGTGCCTAATATATATAAATTAATAATTAAGAAAGAAATTTTAAATTAATATGTCTAAAGCCGTAAAGAGGAAAAGCAAAATAATACTGACCTTATAAATTAATGTACTCTCCATGCATTATACATGAATATGTTTCATAAAGAATCTAGGGCCTTCACAAATGAATACCTATTTAAAGAGCAGTGTGTTTAAAAAGCACAATCCATTGCTACACGAATATTAACTTGACAGGTTTTTGTAGATTTTGAGGCAAAACAGAGGTGATTCTGAAGAAGAACCTAAATGCTTATGAATTCCATTATCTTTAGTCAATTTATACAAGCTTGTTAGACCTAAACAAAAGCACAATCACTAAAGCTCTGCTTTAAGTTACACAACTATAATGTGGGATAATGCACATCTAATGTTATTTCTTTTAGTAATTTACTTCCACAGAGATCCACATTAAGCTCAGAGGCCCCTTAAAAAAACTAATGGATAAATACATAAATGTTGTGAAAGACTCCTTGCCCCAAGGATATGCAGTTCAAATACAATAGCCAGGAAAATAGGCTCTAAATTGAGTCTGCACAGCAGAGCAGAGGTTTCTCATCTCCAGAGTTCTAGTCCAGCAGCCTAAATATCCGTACGTGTGGTGTTTTCAAAGGCACTAAACCCTCATCTCCTGCACAGTGCTGAACTCCAATCAAGGAAAGCATTCAGATCTAAGATTAGAAGTAAGGGTCTAAAAAACTCCGTGTTTCCAATTCATGGGAACATGAGTATGAGGAGAAGTCTTTCAGATCAGGACCAATAGGCTTTACCTTTGACCCAATTTGAATCAATGAAATAGTTCAGACTACACCCCATAGAAAAGCCTCCAAATTCTGATCAACTGAGGTCTCTTTTTTAGTTAGATATTTCTGTCTTACTAGATGAAATTTATTTCTGATGTTTTTATTCTTTTCTTAATTCAGATAAGGTTATTTTTAAGTGGGTTGTAATATTGATGTTCTCTATTACCTATTCTTTCCTGTTCCTTCAAGTGATACTTACATCATAAATGCAGAGTAAAAACAATCAGTATTCTTTCTGGATAAACGTAAACTCTTACACTATCTTGCTAATATTAATTTCATTGTTATGTTGCCTGAAGACACATATAACTGACTCATAAAGCCAATGCTTCCAGAAAATAATTAATATGTCTCTTGAAAAAAACACAGAAAACAACCCTGGTGATTTTCCTACATGGCTCATCTACTTTTCTCTCCCTGGGCTGTTCTTTTATGAAAAAAAAATCTAAAGATAAAATGTTCCCTTATTTCTTGCATCCTATCCTACTATTTTTATACATTATACTAAATGATCCTTTTCTATCCTTTCTAAATTATGAGCATATTTGGCATCTAAAACCTATTACCAATTATTTAGTTTATCTAGTGAACAAAGCCTTTTTTATTTTTCTTGAATGGTGAAGAAAGGAGAATCAAGAAACACATGGTAAAAATCCCACTGCAGAAAATAAGGTTGAGTTACATGGGTGATGTTCAATAACAAACTGTATTCTTGCATCATTCAGGAATTATTGGGGGTATTATGCACAAAAATATTATTTCCTCTGTATAGAATTATCCTAGTCTTAGCCAGGACAAGGTTTTGGGTGGATCTAGGAGGTTATTTGATACCTCCTTAAGTAATTTCCAGGGGCAGCAGAGAGGGACTCTGAAGTTTTGATTTTAAGGATGATAAGCCATTGTAACCATGAGGAGATAAAACTTTCCCAAGTGTACTCTACATAAAAGGTCACCTTGTCCACAGTGACAGCTACCACAGGTCAACAGTAAAGCCAAGATAAGGAAAATGGGAAAGGTGTTCGTTCAGTGGAAATATCCCTGAAGATTTACTGCAGGACTGAGTCATCTTGCTATGAATCTGCAGAGATCAGTGGCGTAGTGAAATAGAGGGACTCATACCAGGCACTGTTACATGGCTGCAAGTTTATGGCCATGTAGTCATGTGTAAAGGTTAGGAGCCCTGCAATAACTAGCAGTTCATTGCAAGGCTAGCAATAACATTCTTTGCGTTTTGGACTGTGCCAGACCTGGAAAATGAATGGGCACAAAAGGAAAGGGCTCACTCTAAACTGCTATTGCTATTTAACACCTGACAGCACTGAAAGGAAAACTGAGGAAAAGCAAACACCAATAAATGTCTTGTATCTAACTCTTCTTGGTTTCCATTAGTTGATATTTGGGGTGTGCAAATGAGGAAACATGTCCTGTCTAAGGAAATTGGGAAACATGCTTTGGTTTTTTCTGGATTTCATTTAGGGTCCTTAGCATGCCTGTACCAATACAACAGTTTTGTGTCTATTGTTGGCCCCATGAGATCCCTCTGTGAATTGATCTCTACTATTGCCACAGTTTTAACTGAGACAGAGGGATTACCAATTTGAGGAGCTATGAGCAGAGTGGAGACATAGCCAGTAAAGACAAGTGCCAGCCTGCTTGGACTGTGGATGTGTTTCTGTAGTATTTTTGGTGTCACCTTTGGCAACTGAAATATGAGTTAACCCTTTCTGGATGCCAGGCATCCACCAAAGCCTCTCTATCACTCCCCTGTACCACTGAACAAAGGGTTCCTTAGCTGAGATAAGAACCAGGAGAGATTAGTCATCAAATACTGTCTTGGGCAAAATAGAGTAAAATTAGAGATATTCATTGAATTTATTGCTAATGAAATCAGAGCAAGATAAGCAGAAGTAAAGACCTTAAAAACACCTTCCCCCCCCCCCGCCCACCGTCCCAGC
>JAOTQP010001286.1:74045800-74062576 GCA_026413545.1 Cichladusa arquata | reverse complement strand
AGCTCTACCCCCTTCCCCCAGAAGTGCAGAGAAACAGGGAATGGGGCCTACAGTCAGTTCATTGGAGGTTGTTTCTTCTGCTGCTCACGCAGAGGAATCCTTCCCCTGCTCCAGCATGGGGTCACTGCCATGGGAGATAGTTCTCCATGAATTTCTCCAATGTCAGTTCATCCCACAAATAACAGTTCTCCACAAACTGCTCCAATCTGAGTCACTCTTCCAGAGAGTGCAGTCCTTCAAGGACAGGCTGCTCTGGCATGGGCCATCCATGGGGTTACAATTCCTGCCAGGAAACCTGCTCCAGCACAAAATGTATTTAAAGCCTCCTCTCAAGCATCCACCTGCTCTAGCATGGGGCTCTCTGCATCCCTGTGATCCTCCAAGGGCTTCACCATGGGCATCACCATGGCTGCAGGGGAATCTCAGCTCTGACTCCTATAGCAACTCCTGCCCCTCTTTCTTCACTGACCTTGTTGTCTGCAGAGTTGTTCCTCTCACATATTCTCACTCCACTCTTCTCTTTAGTTGCCACAATTAAATCTGTGCAATAATTTTTTCTCCTTCTTCTTAAATATATTGTCACAGAGGACTTATCATCTTTTCTGATTGGCCCAGCCTTGGGCCATGGCACATCTATCTTGGTGCCACCTGGGATTGGCTTCCAGCAGCTTCTCACAGAAACCACCTCTGTAGATCCCTGCTATGGAAACCTGGCCACGAAAACCTAATATACCAAGGGAAGAAAAATTTTTATAGACTCAAATACTTTCATTAAGACATCATCTCTTGTGTTTAAAATCTGCTCACACTGTTTAAAATTCATTACACAAACAGTCATGACTGAAACAGATAATTTCCTCGGGATTGATAACTAGTGAGAGTAGCTGAAGGTACGAGCTGCAGTCAAGTGCCATTAAATCCAGTTAGTCATTAAACTCCTTGAAATGCCCTATGCTTCAGTTGGTATTTGAGAAAAAGAAGAAAACAAGGTTCTGCTTTATTCTGGCATAAATTTTGGATTGTTCTATTGACTTTGAATTTGCTTTGATTTATCAAGCAGTAGAAATTGATTTTCTTATTATGAGATTCAGCTACTTAATTTATCTTGCCTTTTGTCTTACCTTGCAATGTACTGCTATGAGCAAGAAGTCATTGTGGTCTGCTGCTATTGAGATTATTGGAGCAAATAATATGATATAAAACAATTCTTATAAATTACCCATATAAATTCCTAACATGCTAAAATGTTGTCAGTCTTCCTGCTTTCAGTGGAAGAGAAATTCAAGATAATAAAAACTACTTAATGCTTGATCTAAGAAAGTTATTGAACCATATTGAAAATGTATAACAAGACTTAAATGTAATGTGCAATTTGTTTTTAATTAGTTGGCCTTTATGTGTGATCAGTCACCTGTAGTTTCATTGTTTAATGTATTGTTGTCAGCTCTAATTTTCAATTTTCTCTTATGGTTGGACTCTGCATTCAGCAGTGTGCTTTGTTATTCTATTATGACAGTAGGCCAGAATTTCTTGCTCATCAAAACAAGAATGAGAAATCTAATTGCAAATCTGCCTGTTGTTTCAAAAAGTGGTTTAAATATCAGTAAATTAGAAAAGTAGTCTCTAACTAGGAATGCCATATATTCCTACTCTTTACCTATCCCCCTTTCCATAATCCAAAGGATGACTCGGTAGAGTTGAGAAAAATATTACTTTGGATTTTTCTAGAATTCTAATATAGTAATTTTACAGTACTTTAATACAACAGAAATGGGTTTCATATCTTTTTAATTCATAAATATGCCAGTGTTCAAGTGGCAGGACAAGATCTGTATCTTGAGAAGGTTTCAAAAGTGTGAAATTCTTGGATTATATGTAAACACACGAAAAAATGAGAAAGAGTGAGCCATTTAAATTATTTTGCTACAAATTTTATAGAGGGCAAAACCAGCTAAGCCAGTAAATACAGAAAACTTGATACTCAGAGGAATAGAAAGAGAATAATATCACCACTACAATGATACACTTACTGAAAGGATTGGGGGAAACTGGAATAGATTTTCCATATACAATGGGAAAGAAAAGGAAGCAGAAGGAAGAAGACACTTCAGGTTATGGAGGATTTCATTAGCTGAATTCAGAAAATAAATTGAAATAGCAAACACCTATTTTTTTAAAATTCAGTAAAAGAAAAAATAATTCACAGAAAATATAATCAATTAATATCATGAGGGACATGTAATTAAAATTTTTGAGTTGTAGAACTAAGAAAAAAGAAGAAAATTGAAAATCTAACAAAATATATGTTTATAATAAATATAGCCGCTAGAACAGTTAGGCTGTTAAACTAGTTAAACAGTTAGACTGGTAAAATGCAGCTGCATTGCTGCTAGAAAAGGTAATATTTTTCCTTTTTAAGACTCTTTGTGAGGTTATATATGATGATTTTATACTAATTGATTCAATTCATATAAAAATATTTTAGAGCTGTAAATGTTTTTGAGTGAACACAAATAGCAGCAGATCATGATGAATTCAATTTTAGTTTATTTATCAGCAACAATCAATAACATATTCTAAAATCTTTGTAGTGGTCTGCTGCAGCAGAAATAAACATGAATAAATTAATAGCTTTTAACAGGAGTAATAGGTAGAAATAATAAAGTATCTTCCTTTAGGCAAAAATAACGTGAGATCACAAATAATTTCTCATAGATATGAAATGCCAAGAACTGGTGGAAGAAAACAAAGGGTTTAAAAATGAAGGACAGTTTGAAATACAGGTGTGAACACACAGCTTGTCTGAGGATATCTGGATCTCTGGCCACATCTCACAAGAGGAATTTTACCAAGGGGCTGTGCAGCGTTGCAGACTTTATGGTGTTGCCATGACCCACAGCTGTGCCCCTTAGCTGCAGCAGGAAAGTCAAATGTGCTAATTCTTAGCTCACACAACAGTGAGACAGCAGAAAATGCTGAGGAATGAGTTTTAGGGCAACACATTTACTTCTGCTACAGTTCACTGTGCACAGCACTAGCTAAAACTGACAAAGAGCATGGCTCAGGTGAATGTATTTACTGCAAGATGCAGCAGCTAGAAAGCCAACACAGTTTGAGTCCACCAACATTGCTGTGATAAATTTCCAATGCAGAGGAAGAGCAGACACCAAGAGTGACAGTGTTATAAATCAACAAACTACACGTCAGAACCTGTGAGAAAATATAAACCTCTAAATTTATATCTGGATAGTTTATGATGAAAAAAAGGAATCCATTCATCTTTGAAGACACTAGTTATCACTTCTGTAGACAGTTTCCTTTGCCCATTTCACCAAAAAGTTCCCTCAACTGTCTCAAAAAATTTTCAGTTTCTCTGATCTTCTCCCACTCTCGGATTCTCTGGAGAGAAAAGCTCTATGTAGTTACAGGTGCATGTTCATTTTGGTGGCAGCTCTATTGCAGTCAACCCAGTAGCTCTTAAATATTTTGATCAGACATCCTTTCAGTGCCCTTTATTATTCTTATTATTATGTATTCTCCTTGTCTTATTTTGGGGGTCAGCTTCTGCCTTTCAAATCATATGTCATATTCATAGCAGATCAACAGTTGTACTTTCCAGCAGTTTGCAAGACAAGTTCATGCTACCTTTTCTGTTACTCTGTCACATTTTCTCCTTCAAGAGAACAATATTTTATAAACATAGTGCTTCATTGATACTTAAATTCATTTACCTCTGTGGCCGTAGCTGAAAACACTGTAGTGGAAAGAATCACATTTACAGATAGGTTGTACTCAAGATTTTAGAATAAGCTATAGTTTCACAGAGATCAATTTTTTTCCAAAACATAACGGGTCTTTTTTATCTGATTTTTTTTCCTGCCTAGGTTAAATTCTGTAGAGATAAGTCAATGCCTTTACAAAAAATAACTGTAAGACTTTTAATAGAGATTCTTATAGCCTTTCTATTAATTGGTCATAAAGCCACAGAGCCCAGGAAATATTTCAGCTTTATTATGAATTCTTTGCAGAAATTTATGAAATGGCAAATATATAAGCAGAATTACATAGATTAAGATGATTTTGCTCTCTCTCTGTTGAGCTACTATAAAGACCAATGTAAGATAAAATAAATATCCTGGCTGTCCTTAATCAGGCTTGCTGGCATTTTGTGCTGTTGCAATACTAACTGGAGTCAAGTGTGAACATTTCCTCAGCTGTACAGTAAAAGCTTCTTTTAAATATTACAATGCCTGCTTGAAAAATAAAGTAGTAATATTAAGATGTCTGGTCTTGGAAAACCAATACCGATACATATAAATCCAGCAGGAAAATACAAAATAGAGGAAATATCAGCTGCTATACACAGGGATCAGCTCAGAATAAGTTTCCATATAACCTGCACTATTAACTATCTGCTCTGGGGGACCAATTGTGCAGAGCAAGCAGCTGTGTCTGTAGAAGGTGTGCTCACGTATGACAGGAGAATAACAATGTTTTTGAGAAGGATGAACTTCTCTAAATAACACCAAGTACTCTGAATAAAACATGTTTGCCAGGTGTCTGTTTTCTTGCTTTAGCAAGTTGAAAATGCTGAAAACTGTTTGGATGCTGATCCAGATAGTTCATTTATCAGCATATAGAGACCAGATTAGCATCACCATCTACATATGACAGCACCAATATTTCATTTCTTCTGATTCATCGCAATGTGAGACACCCTTTTGGACCCAAACATTGGAAGCTATGTGAGTTTTTGGTGGGTGCAATGTGACATGAAGAGTAACTGTGGGATCCGCTGAGAAAGCAAACAAATGAGCTGTTTCTAGTTATTTCTGTCATGTCTGCCATTCTTACTGTAGTAAGCAAATGATTTTTTTTTCCCTCATTGCCTCACCTACAGCAACAGGAAGGGACTGATGGGGTAAACAGACGGTAAATGCTCAGAAAAAAATGATGTATGGGGTATCTGACTAGTGAGACCTTAGCATCCACGTTGTGGTCCCCTTGGTTTGTACCCTGCCTAAATTCTCAAATTCAGTTTTAGAGATGCAGGGTGCTTCCACCCTGCCTTGTTCTCACTGTCTGGAAGTCGATTCTAACATTTCTTTGCTTTTCTCATGCAGTGAATGCATACCCAAAATATGAACATATGCAAATACAGGGTAATTATGACTTCTGACTTTACCTTTCATAAATCAGTAAAACTAGTCTGTAATCACAGACTGCTTCAGAGACCTTAGCCTTTGTCTATAATAGCAAATTTTTAAGAGTGCTTGGGGAAGTCTGTGCGAGTGATGAGTGGCATGAACTGTAACTGTCCCTGGAAGCAGGGTTACAATAGAATAGTGATGCAGTTGCAGACAGATAATTATCAGACCCATCTGAGCTTCTGGTGCAGCACCAATATGAGATTGTTCTCTTTGCTATATTGTGCTTTCCTGGTGAAAAATGCTTTCCTGGTAATTACTGCTTACCAGAAGACTCTTCTTCATACTGGAACAATGCTGTTAGGAACTTGACCCTTCTAGAACATCCTAGAATCCATTTTTGGAGTTTCCACATTCCCTTTTTCCCTACAAAAACAGTAACAGCTCACCAAATTCAAAATACCCAACATGCTTTTGTATGGATACAAACCTCAACACAGGTTTAATGAGGACATGAAATACAAGAATTAAAAATAAATTGATTTTGTTTATTAATGGTTCAGTTAGCATTAAAAATTTATTTTGTCATATAAGCATTGAATTGAAATACAATAGATGCTTCACACTCTGAAAGAAAACACTGGTTCTTTTGCAGCCATTAGTCATCAGATTTTCTTCACACAACTGAGTTGAGGCTTTTAGGGGAATTTATTTTGCGTTATAATCTGTAATCCTCTTCAGATTGCGACAATGATTGGAAAGGAATAAGAATAGTTTTTCAGACTCCAAATAATTTTCTCTTCATCTCTCCTTCCATTTGGAAATGTGTAGCTTTCATTTCAGGAAAAACTCTTTGCATATTCATATGTATATACCGTTTACCCATGTTCTGATTAAGAGCACAAGAAAAAAGTAAGTAATGCTGAGGAAATTATATGCTTGAGATGTGCTGGTGCTTCTGACTTTAAGGAGTACTCTTCAGTATATTTATTTCTTTAAAAAAAAAGCAACTGCAGAGTGAAAATATGAGGTCTCAGGTTCTTCAAGAAAAACCTCTCAGGAATGGCAGGGAGAGGGCAGAACATAATACAGGATGGTGGGGGAGCAGATGGTGGGGATGGAGATGGTAGAAGGAAGCACAGGGTTTTCAGTGTGTTTTTACTCCCATTTTTCTTTTTCTCTGCAGTGACCTCTTACTCTTTAACATCCAGGTCAATGCTTTATTTCACTGCAGAAATCCTTCTCAGTACCTTTTTCTCAGTAAAGGAGGAAAGTTGTCTATGTTAAAGCAGCCATTTAGCATCTGGCTTGGTGAAAGGCACTGCCCCATCTGTCTAATGACTATTTTACTTGCATTTAAAATTTTGCTGGCATGGCACTCTCTTAAAGACCTGAGGAAATTGAAAGCCCAGACCTTGACATAGCATTCTGTGACTGCTTGCAAGCATTTGACACTAGGAGGGATTTTAAAAATATTCCTTTCAGACAGCATGTGAAATATACTTTTCTTCTAGAATCTAAAAGTGTAGATAAGTCTTTTACAGATGACATGTCACATCTGATCAGATATTTAGTGCATGACCCATTAAATAAGTTCTTATCAGAGTAATAACCCTGTAATTCTGAAAGAAACATAGCCTCTTGTGTTTCTTTTACATAGTGAGGGGTCTTTGAAATCAAGAATTTTGGTAGTGTGGGGCAAGCATTACCCCACCCATTGTTGTAAGCTTTCTCCTTCAGCACTAGCCTATGCTGACTGATGTTGGCTTCTCTATGAAATAAACCCAGAAATTCATAGTTTTGAATAACGGTGAAGTCCTGTTCCTCTTAACAAGCAATGCATAGTAAAGTAAAAACAGCCTAAAGATTCAAAATTTTGGTTTGATTTTTTGGAAGAACATTTGTTAGAGTATTTTTAGCCTCAAGGAATAAATAATGCAATTAGTTGCTCTACTATGTATATTGAAATAATATGAATTTACCAATATACTATAGTAAGGTAATGAAATATTGCTCCTTTTTTTTTTTTTTTTTTTTTTAATAGGAGATTGTGCATATTATTTTTGAATTTAGTTTGAATGATAGCTACAATCTGCTGAAAGAGATAAACCTGGAATAACACAGGGATCTTACTTGAAATTTCCACCTTTTACCAAAAAGCTTGACAGTACAACTTCTTCATCACAGACAAGGAGAAATTGCCAATCAGTTTATGATGGGATCTAAGTCCTCTAATATGTGCAGTTTGGGACAGTGAAGTTTCTTTGCTGTGGTTTCTCTGGTGGTTTTGAGTTTTTATATTTCCGAATGTCAGAGCAACACAGCTATGCTCACATGATGTGCTCCAGCTGGCAAACTAATGGCTAGTCCTAATTATGAGATTTTTTTGGTTGATCCCATGTGACTGGATTTTCAAAACAGAACAGAGGTAATGAGGTACAGAAGATCAGCAAGCCATTTTCTGTGGTCAGACAGGATCAACTCAAACTGACATTGCTGGAATATAATCTAAACATACAGTATTTTCCTGCCATCAAGCATTCAGTGTGTATGCTGTGTACTCCAGAGCATAGAACTCAATTCAAAACTTCAAAGAATGCTATTTGCATATTTTTTTTCTATTTTGCATAACTTCCTGTATGAATCATGCTCATATTTTAGAAAAAAACCCTTGCATATAAATGAAAATATTATAGTGTCAGAGCAGTTTAGAATCATATTACCAGTATATTAGTAAATGCTTCCTATGGCCATCTAATACAGTTATTGTGTCTACAGACAAATATATGATTTTCTGCATTATATATTCATAAAAGGAATGTAGAACATACCCAGGCTTTGTGCCTTACTTAGCTGACAAGAGCAGGAGAGTAAGCCTATTTATATGTATCTTAAGCAAATTGAAATAGATTTTGCAAGTTCCTGTCTCTCCCTTCTGACTCAAAAACAGCATTTAGGACATCTCAAATTCTTAATATTAGGTGTGAAGGATTTGGGCCTGTATCATGGGCTTTGCAATAATGATTTTGTTGATGGAATGAAAGGAGGCTGATGAATTTTGCATGTCACATTCCCCAGTAGCCACACAGATCTTTCTGGTCATGTGAACCGGTGTGAACCTCACGTCCTGGAACTGCGCCTACTCAGGAAGATTCTACCTCAAAACAGGCAAGTAAAGTGTATTCTGCATATTGGTAGTCCCCTTCATTGGCCTGGAAAATCACGGATATCATCCATATGCAGTTAAGGCAAGAAAACTACTCTCTTGAAAAGTGCATTCATGTGAATCACAGTTTTAGTTACTTAAGAACCAGTAGTGCTGATTTAAGCTTTTATTCACACATGTTAAGACAGAGTGCTGCTCTCATTCTTGTTTTACAAAGCCAGAGTTACACACAACAGTGACCTCTCTTGGTGAGATACACGAAATTGGCCAAGCCGGAAGGATTCAGACCAGGTCACTCTTTCATGCTGAGCTTGGGATTTTCCTTCTTAAACCACAAGGCCTCTGCCCAGAAAAGGAGGATTATGAACTATGGTAACTGTTATCACCTATGCCAAAGAGAGTTGAGTACTGTGTCCTGCAGATCTGGTTGTGGAATAGATTATCTTAAGTGTGATCACATGGCATATACAGGACAATGAGGGCATCAGGCTCAGCCATCATGGATTTAGCAAAAGCAGATCTTGCTTAAACAAACTGATATCTTTTTATGACCAGGTGGCCCACTTAATGGGTGAGGGAAAGACTCTGGATATTGTCTACCTGGGCTTAAAGTAAAGCCTTTAATAATATCTCCAGGCTAGGGAAAGAATGGGGAAAGAATGACTGGAAATCTGCCCAGTGAAAAAGGACCTGGGAATGCTGGTTGACAGCAGCTGAACATGGCCTGGCTGTGCCCAGGTGGCCAAGAAGGCCAGTGGCATCCTGTTCTGTATCAGCAATAGTGTGGCCAGCAGGACCAGAGCAGTGACTGTCCCCCTTGTACTTGGCACTGGTGAGGCCACACCTCAAGTCCTGTGTTCAGTTCTGGGCGCAAGGAGTGATGGAATTGAGGCATGGAGTGTGTCCAGAGAAGGACAATGAAGGTGGTGAAAGTTTGTATGTCCTGTGAGGGGTGAATCAGGGAACTGGAATTGTTTCTTCTGGAGAAGAGGAGGCTCAGATGTTGACCTTATTGAGCTCTACAACTGCCTGAAATGGGACTGCGGTCAGGTGGGGAACAGCCTCTTCTCCCAGGAAACCACTGACAGGACAAGAGAAAATGGCCTCAAGGTGCACCAGAAGAAGTTGAGATCGGACATTAGGAAGAATTTCCTCATTGATAGGGTGGTCAGGCATTGGAACATGCTGCCCAGGATAGTGGTGGCAGCAACATCCCTTTAGGTGTTTGAGAAATCACGGATGTGGCAATCATTGCTATGGTCTAAATGACATGCTGCTGCTGGCTCTCCAGCACGATTGGACTCCAAAGTCTTGGAGGTCTTTTCCAAGCTTAACGATTCTATGATTCAGTGAATTGCTACATTGGTAGGATCACAGAGCAGGAAGGTCTGTATCCCGGGCTGCATGCTCAGAGAAATCTAGGGAGGAGCTATGTGCATACTGGACAAAAATAGATGAACTGACAATTTTCAAGATATCTATATTTGTTAAGTGTTTCTATTAAAAGTCCCCAAATTCCTTTGATTTCAATAATATTTTTAAAAGCCTCAGACTTTGGCAAGCCATGAAATACCTTAGCTTCAATGCAACAAGCTTTAATAACAATACAGCCTATAAAACAGCGTGTGAAGAGGAAAGGTCTATGCTTGTTTGACCAGAAAGTTAGTTATGCTCCGCTTATCCTATCTCCAAAAATTTTAGGACTGAGAATCTTTTTTTCTTGCTGCTTTTCTTATTTACTGATCTCAGTTTTGTCTATCAGATCACAGTGTTTGGAAATATGAACTACTTGACAACTTCTCATGATTAGCTTAAAGTTCAATACAGTGCTGTTCAGCTCTTTCTTCAGTACTTGTTAATACAAGGCAGGCTACAGGGAAAAGAACAATTGTCCTTTGAAGTCTCTTTGCAGGATGAGGTAGATACTGACAGCAGCTTCAAAAACCTTCTACCAATAACCTCCAGACCCTAACTGACAGTCAGCAATATTTGTGACCTTTGGTCCCTCAAATTCATTACTGCTTTGATAAAGAATGAATGTCCTTCAGTCCATAAGCTACATCTCAGAGGACAGACAGGCTTATAAACTCGAGCAACACATTCCAAATCCAATCCCCAAACACCAAGCTATTTTAAGATATGAAGATTTTTTTCCTTTTTCTTTTAAATTTATTTTTTAATCAGTAAATTCAGAATAGTAGAGAAATAGAGTTTATAATTCCATTACTTGATACAGTGCAAGAATTCTCAGATAAAGAATATACTCTAAAATATTGTGGTCTTTTTTCTTTAAACTATTGGCAAAGCAGTTGTGCTATTTCTGCTTATCACTCTGTAGAAAGTGAGGTCCTGTGTCTTAAACAGGAGATTCTATTTACACAGAATGGTGCCATACTAGGTCCACTCCCTAATATGCAAAGGGCAAACATTCAGTGAGGCTGAAAACAATAAAATGACTGAACAGAAATGATCACAAAACATTGCATAGGTGGTAACAATCCTTCATTTCATGGGAAGTTCATACATTTTATGCTCTTATGACAGCCATCTGAGTTAGGAGATGAACCAGAAATGATCAGAGCATAAAAATCAAGAATAGTAATTCAAATCAAAAAAGCAAAGCATCAAGAAACTAGAATTGAACTATACAGCAAGCTTTTTTCCTGCTTGATATGGACTAAATACAAATGAGTTTAAACTATTGGATACTAAGCTATTGAATCCCTCATTTTGGGATTTTTTCAGTTGGTTGCTCATTGTTTGCCAGTAAAATTGTCCATATTGATTTAATAGAACAACAGTAATTCATATTGCAAGCCTTTAAAACAAAGGTCCCACTATCTTTGTAATCTGGGTACAAAGGTTAAGAGAAACCATCACTTTGACTCACAAAATTCAGAGTAACACACACACCCCCTCCTTGCTTCTGAAACTCCATCCTGGCTGTAATCTGAGTTAGTTACTGAAATTATTCAAAAGGACAGTATCAATGTTGCCATTCCATTTGGGTTAAAATTCAGGCGAGAAATGTTCCAAGGCTGTAGGGTGATTATGTTTTGACCTTCTTGATATGGCAGCAGGTATCCCTGGTGTGTGGCCATAGCACTCCCACCTAAGCCACGCAAGAGTTCCTGGTATGGCCAAGGGCCCCTCCCCTGCCAGCCCCTTGCAGGAGGGTCAGGGCCCACTAGAGTTAATGAGGTCGTGCAGGAGCCCTGGGATGAGGGTAGTGCAGGGGGATGCACCACCACACCTGGGGGACATGTCAGCCTGGCATGTTTATCACACAGCACCACTGCTGGTGGCAGCTGGCTTGATCCCTACTCATTGTTTCCATCCTTTGTGTGGAGGCCAGAAATGTAAATAGTTTTGACCACAGAACAAAAATCTACCCAGTCGTGATGCTCACCCATCATTTACTGTCCATGTAGCACCATGACCTAATTATCATTGTGAACACTGGTGAAGATAAAAAAAAATAGAATAATGGCAGTTTTTTTAATAAACATGTCAAGATATCTGAATTGTGAGTCATGTCTTACGTCCCTTCAGTTTCATTCAACTGTCTTCTGTTCTCAGCCCTAGTGTTATCTTCATGCCTTCCATGGAACAGAGCTAAAAAGCCAAAGTTTGAAAGGGAAAAACGAATTTTTTTACAGTCTCTTTCCACTGTGTTGCTTGTCAATTTTTTCATTTCAATTCAAAGGTAATGCATATTTTAATTAAATAATTTGTTCTCAATCACAAGGTGTAGATATTAACCTTGTCAAGCAAAATATTTTTGCTATTTTGTTCTCATCTGTATCCAGTATTCCTGATACTAAGGAAAAGTAAGGCATATAGTTGGATAAATATTATACATAAAGCAAGACACAATAAATAGCAAAAGTCAAAAATTGGAGCTTTGTCCTGCAAATGCCTGTAGTATTTGTAAAATTTATGTGACTTTGCACAGGAAAAAAAAAAAAAGGATTCTAATCCATGCATGTTTTGACTACAGTTTGGTGAGTATAAAAGATCAGGACACCTTTAAAAATAGTATTTTTAGAATTCATTTCATAAAGCTTCTCACTAATAAAAAAAGGCAAGAGGCAGAGGAAATAGGAGAAATTTGAGACCTGAGTGATGTTTGCTTTGCCCCTCCTTTCCCTCATCCTCCTCCAACACAAAAAGAGAAATATAGCAACAAGACTTGGTTCTTAAGAAAGTGTTAAGGTGCAGAAATCTCAGTCCACTAAAACTATTTCAGGGCAAAGAAATAGCAAAGGGTAAACTAGCAATTGTACTCACATTTAAAAATACAGCAAGCTTCCTGGAGAATAACAAGTATAGCTATCAAAATTGCATATTAAACAGAAATAGGATCCTAGGATATAATGAAAATTAAAAGACTGAAGTCTTGAAAGTGCTGCATTGCTTATTTTCAGGATCAGGGCTAAGATAAGTATCTGTCAGTACTAAAGAAGAGAGAGAGAGATGTATTTATATATTTTAAAAATAATAATAACAAAAATAAAATACAAACCCAACCAAACAACAAAATGAACAAAATATCCCCCAAAATAAACCCACATGTTCCAGGAGGAAAATGGATTCTGGATTAGGTTACAGAAGGTACCACATAGCATCAAGCTGTGCATGGTAAAGTTGTTTTTTCTTGATATAGTGTTAGACTGTGATGTCCTTATTTCTGTGATTACTAGAAATGGAATACTGTATGAATCAGCAGAACTTTATCACTGAGTCTGAGGAACAGTACATAAACTTGTTCAAAAATTTTTTTTTAAATCTCTTTTTTGTGGCTATTTTAAATAAGTTGACTACAATAAATATCAATACTCTCCAACAGAAACAAGTTATGCATTATAAAAACACATTAATGATTAACTAAATTATTAAATTGTTTCTAATGACTATTTCACATAAGAATTGGCTGTATTGTAGATGTATTCCAACTTCTAACTTATTTTAATATTTCTCTTGCTGTTCTCTTTGATTAAGATTTAACTGTTCTTGGTTTTTGGTTTGTATCATTTTTAAGATAACAGGTGACTGCTTCTCTTCAGTGTTTTCCTGATTTTGTACAATAAAGTTTCTTTTTTAGCAATAGAAATTAAATTCCAATTTCAAATAATTGAGTATAGACCCAGTTTTCTGGACTAGTGCATATAATTTCTAGAGGCAGAAAAACAATTGTTTGAATATGTTTTATTTTATAATCTCTCATTTATATTACATTATGTAAAATTTATTTTTATATTACATTTATATTGCAATCTGTAAAGTCATACAGTTACTCTTTTCATTTTTTGAAAACTTTTAAAAATATTGATGCTAATATTTAAAGTTTATTTTATTTCTTTCATTCTTTTTATTTTGTCTGAATCATTCAATGGTTGCACAGCTGAGAGTAAGGCTGGTGTCTTCCCAGCCATCAGCATTGCAGGGCTGCTCAGAGGTCAGAACCTCACAGGTACCAACAGGTGCATCAGCCTGCTCCATGCAAGGACTGCATTTCACAGTTGTTTGAAGCAAGGCATTCAATTGCTCTTTGCTCATATTCTGGTAAAATATGATCCTTTATTTCAACATAAGAGAAAGTCAAGAAACTCTAAAATCTAGTTCAGAAGTGCTATTCCTGTTAAGGAAAACTGTCCCTGAGATTCAAAACCATTTGTTTCAGTATGAAAGGTTTTCTCTTTACTTCGATTGCTGTGCTAACCCTGGGTTCTGTGCAAACAGGGGTTTCTACTCCCTCAGATGTCACCAGGTGGAGTCACCTGGAGCCACTAGAGCTGTCTGTCCACCCTGGCAGGACCCTCTGTGCTGCTACTGCTGCTGGAAAAAAGACATGGAGTCAGCCTCTAATTCCAGCACTGGCAAAGTCCTTCCAGGTCCTCCCAGTCCAACCACCTTAATGAGGCTAAATCTGTAATGCTTTATGAAGCAGGCTCAGGGTCCCAGAAGATGATAGAAGTGGGTTAAAATCTTTTGCCCTGTTGCACAGGGTGAATAAATGACAAAACATATGGTACTCTGCTCAGTGAATGGCATCTGTATGTTTTCATCTGTTTCCTACAAGTTCTGCACAGAATCAGATCTTGCTGTTGAGTGTTTAGTGTTAATTTTTTATACCCACTATTTTTCATAATTGCTTCACTGGAACATCATGGGAGTCTCCATCTATGAAACTGACTGGTGATATAAATGAAATTCAGCTATTTTGCCTTATTGAATCACTTGGATTTTTTTTTTTTACTTCTCTTTGACAATGTCTGCTAATGAATATGTTTTGCCTGTCAGGATTGACCTTCATTAGCAAGACATTCCCGTTAGTACTTCAAGCTTTCTTCCCAGGAGTCACAAACTTTTATTCATTTACTTCCTGGAGAGAGTCAAAATGGCTTTTAATCATCTCTGAAATGGTTTCCAAAGCCAGCTCTCTCCATGGACCTGCAGAAAAACATATCAGGCAAAGCTGTCACATCCCTGGAGTTTCTTCTTTTGGAAGTGTTCAGTAATGGTGCAGCACAGGGAAAAGCTGACATTATCATTAGTTTTCTCTAACATATCAAGGACAAACAAGATTATCAAATAAATAATTGAAAAAAAAAACACTTGAATTACATAGTAATTGTCTCTCTCAAACATTACTCCCTTGTCATCTTGTTTTTTCATTCCTATTGCAATGTTACAAACCATGGTATCAGTACACTTTGTAATATGCAAAGGTCCCTGCTCTCAACCATATTCTCACACCTCCAAAGTTCCCAAAAATCTGCAGGAACTTCAGCCCTGTAGAAGTCAGAATTCAGACTATTGGAAATTATGATTCACCTGGAGTTTTTATTTTTTGTCCTTATTTTGGAGAGCATGTCCATGCACCTTTACAAAACTCTACGTCTGTCTGTCTTCAACACTTAAGCACATACCTTAATTCTTCTATTCTGAGGTAAAATCTGGGCACAGTGGACTGAAGCAAAACTGATGAAAGAAAATAGAGTTCTAATTACATTTATCAGGAAAAAACCTGACTTAAATAGAGCTAAAAATGACATATGGAGTCTAAAATTGCATAAAATGCAAAGCAGATTAATTTTAACTGCTGAGAAGGTATGCAAACAACCACATTGCTTTGACTTGATGTGCACACTCAGACCACAAAACAAATGCATTTTTACTCATGTTGCTGTGATAAATGATAATGTAAGAGGCTAGAAAAAGTCATTAACCAAGCGTAGCTCCAGTGAAAATTGATCAAAATCAATTGTCTTTTATTTTCCAGTATATGCTTCTGAAATTTTGAAGGCAAAACCCTTGCTGAATGCCACTACTTAAGCACATTCATTGTGTCAAGGTAATGTTGAGAAACTGTAGCCTCATCTGTATATGAAGGAAGTGTTTTTCTGATTTCAGTTTATTCAATTAATTTAAAAAAAAATTGCCAAGTTATTCACAACTGAAAAAAGTAAGAAAACCTTTCTTTTTTCAATTCCATGAGAAATATACAGCTGAGGTAAAATTTACTAGGCAGGAAATCTTACAGATAGTTCTACCTAGGAGCAATCAATTTAATCCACTCACTAAAAAGACTACTTTGCTTAATATCAGTTTGAATTAAATTCAAAATATTTTATGATAAATGTAAGATTATTATTTATTTGGAACACTTGAGGTAATTGTTTTTCATTTGTATATGTTAATGTCATCAGTTAGACATTAGACTGTCAGAGTAGAAATTGTCATCTCATAAATTTTTAATAGTCTATGTTTCCCATAGTTTGATCTACAAACTAAAATTACTTAAGTCAACACCTTCACTGCTCTCCTCTGAGGTTCTTAACACTCATTTCTACTTCAGGATATAGGACTTTGTGCTGGCTGGGCAGTAAAAAAAACCGGTGGGGTGATTAGTTTTAAAATCAACTTTTAAATATATATACATTTATAAATATATACACACAGAGAAGGATTACACATAAATATTTTTGAATTTATCAAGATCAGCATAAATTCACTGTTTGATGATAGAACTATAATTAAAGACTCCAGAAAAAGGGCTAGGGCTATATGAAGACATGGATTATTTCTTTTTGTGGCAATACCAGCTTTCCTGACATAAAAAGTGTGTTAAATTGTAACCTTAAATTTTCTCTTCACTGTAAGCACATGTGAGCTGTTATCCTAAGGAAAAAAAAAACAACAGAAATCTGCTATATAAAAAGTGGTATATGTTTTTTGCTTCTGTGTAATTAGTAAATGCCAGTAAGATGCATTCTGACTTGGAACTTTTCTAAAGTTGATAATATAAGCAGAAGGTAGTGACTCATTTGTCTAAGCACTAAAGTGCTTACTTTAAGAATGCACACTCAATAATTGATTAATTTGAATGAGATAATTCAGCTGATTTTACTTAAAGTAGAACTATCTGGTTTTATTCAGTTTATTCCTGAGGGTGTAGGA
>JAOTQP010001286.1:74011197-74039078 GCA_026413545.1 Cichladusa arquata | reverse complement strand
CTTCTGCTTTCCCCCCCCCACCCACTATTTACATAAATATGTATAAATTTCAAATATTATCTTAGACAATGGACGTAGTAAAATACAGTGATGGCCTACAATACAATGATTTTTCCTGCATGAGTCAAGTTTCTCCTTTAAAACTTGGTAATGCAAAGAGACTGTAAAGGAGATATAGGCTTCGATTATGTTTAGCAAAAAGACATTTCTCTTTAGAATAAAGAGAACAATTAAATTCTAATTTGTCTTTTAGGATGACTGTTAGTTTCATAAAATAGTATTTCAAAATAGTGTAATGGTGATGATCCCTGAGTAGGGAATAACATGGAGAAAGAAGTTGTAGGCACATTATTGTGTTTCAGATAACATCTAATTCTTTTGAACTGCTTTTGTTTTCCTTCCTTCCAAGACCATAAATTAATTTTATAACTTGTAGGTCTACGGTGAAAAGGATTGAAAACACAACCTTCAACATGGATAGAAATCCAGAACCAGAATTAAAACCTCTTTCATGAGAAGAGACTCTTGCAACTCTGTAATTCAGTTTGCATGGTAGGAAACTAAAATGATTTCAAGCACTGAGGGACATAAATACATGGATTTCCTAGATTCAAAATACAAATCATAGCTGGTTATGAGTGAATGAAGTGAATGTGATCATTTTGTGTTGCTACCTACAAAAGCAATGACTGAGAGTATTCTCTTTTTCCAGCTGTCAACGTAAATACTCGAGCATTAACAAAAGCACGCTTTTATACTCTTGATATCTGCCACCTTTATAGATTTACTTGAAAGAATATGCTATCTGAAAGGTGCCACATGTGGCATTGACAGGCAGCAATTCAGAGTATGGCAGACAGTCAGTAAATCTTTCAGCAGAGCTTTCTGTCTTTCCAGCCATATCTTACAGAATCCACAATTTCGGCCTTCACAGTGTATTTCAATGTCAGAGTTTATATTATTTTTAAACTTTTATATGTGAAAGTGACAAAAAAGTTATACATTCTGCTGCTAATTGATTTTTCTCTCCTTTCAGAGCTTAAGTGGACAAATCCCAGCAGTGCTAACAAGTCTCTCACAGTGTTTCCATGCAGTTTGAGTGAACAAAAGTGGGTTTTTTGTCCTTCCCCCCAGAGTAGACAAGAAAAAAAAAAATATTAAGAAGTTTCTGTGTCATTCATGCTATCAGCAGTTTGGAAAAAATCTATGAAAAATATTCGTACCTGAAATTAAATTTTCAGTTCTTGCCTGATTATAAACTGATATGAAAAAAAATGTAACCTTTGTCTATTTCTTGTACATTCATTTTTTTCAGCTGTTCAAATGTTTCTGGCAATGAATCAACTCTTCTAAGAAAAACTGCTACGAAGACTGCATTAAAAACCCTAATGAAGCCTCTGTGTGTTAAAATTTTAATAAATCACAACTAGTCCTACCTGTTCTGCCAAAGGTTTGATTTTCTAAAGTTGCCAATAAAGTTTTTTTTTTTGTTGTTTTGATCTCTTAAGACTATCTTCTCAGTTTTCTCCTGCGTGTCTAACTCGGAGTATGCGAACAACATTTAGATCTTCTGGAGTGAGTTTTTTGGAGCCTTACAGGCTCTTACAGATCTTCTGTTCATTCTGTTACTGCTTAAGTAATTCTGATCTGGTCATAAAACTCACAGTAACATGGTATCTGTTCTTCATTTGTATAAAATAGAAATTTATAAGCAGCTTCTTTTTGCATAGTTGCTTCCAGTAAATGTTCTGAACTCAAAAGGGATCTTTGTTTTTGTTTTTTTTTTTTTACCCCTGGTCTCAGGTATAGATACATTTAGTAAATATTTCTCTTAATACAAACTCAAAATTGCCACAGTGATTTACTAATCCTCTTGCTTTCTCTGCTACCTCAGGCACACAAGGCATATTTTCTGCCTGGTCAGAGCCAAGGGTATGCGGAGATCCTAAGGCATCTTATTCAAGGATCCTGCACAGAGCCAGCCAGCAGATACAGGAAATGCACATACCCCATGTGTCCTGGCCCCTAAACCAGATTTTAGCCTGGTGAGGTTTGTTTTGCCTTCACTGTAAGACAGGCATCAGCCATAGGGTGATGGGAAGGGTTGTGGCTGTGCTCCTTGCCTTACAGCCCCAGCCTGGCTCCCTCCACAGAGCCTGGCCTGGCTGGGCTGTGCCAGGGAAATCATGGCTCAGAGCCCAGGCAGTGAGGGGTACTGGGACCCTGACAGCTGAGATCCCTTTTCCTTTGGATAAAATTGGTTTAGTTAAAGGCCAGAGTTGATAATCCATTTGCTTTCAGAGTATGCTATGGAGTTTTAACAGCTCCTGAATGCATGTGCATTAAGTGTGACCACGCCCACACATTTTTGTGTATAAACTCTACAGGTGAAGGACTGGAAGATCTTGTAAAACTAAAGAAATTAATTGTCTTAATAGCTGTGATAATTTCAGTGTAGATCTAACTAAGCCAAATTTTAATACATCTTCCAAGTTTTGTAAGGAGATAAAGTCTCGTGTTGGGTCCGTTTTACTTTGTGGAAGCATTAAAACATTTTCTGAGAAGATGAAAATCAAACAGCTTGATAGTTTTTGCCACTTGTAGCAGCCTTCAAGGGGAAAAAAAAATAAAAAAAGAAAATAAAAGAGAGATAAGAGAACTAAAACTGCAGAACGAAGCCCCCAATCAGACCCATTATTACCTAAGTTACATTCAAGTACTACCATTTGAAATAGTATGGACTCTTTAGCAGTCTCATTCTCTTCCTTGTTTAATCACTGTGTGTTGGTTGCAGTATGGCAGCAGGTTTCAACAGCTTTTACCTGTAACTGTGGCCTGGGAAATCTGGAGGTATTGCATTCAGTAATTAATTGCCAAGCATATTGTCTGGAAGCCAGTAAAGAGCCCTCATGAGCCTTTTCCAGAGATGAAATTGTCTCCAGCAATTTCTTCTTCTGAGACTTAAGACATAAAATGTTAAACCAAACATTCACAACAAAATAAATATCTCTCTGTCTGGCACGAATAGTGGAAATAGTCCCAAGATGATATGCAACAACACTCAGTAACAGTAAAGAGAGTTATAGCTCTCTTTTTTCAGTTCTATCTTCAGCTGTGATTTAATTCTGTTTTGTCATTTTCAGCACTCTTCAGTGTTGGGATTCTCAGGCTAATGGATTTAGATAAAATGAGGGCTGAATGAAGGAAAGATTTTTAATGCTGTTTTTTTAGAAGAACTAAGCTGTAGAGAACAGAGAATTTTTCTAGGGGTGGGGAATGACTTCTCCAGGGTTTTCCAGCAAGCCACTGGCAAGGATAAGAAGTAAAATCTTGGTCTCCTGGGGCAGTGCCTCCTGTTCTGTCCAGCAGCCTCCACAGCTGATTTGAACAAGTAACAGTCACAAAAAGCAGTCACAAAAATGCCTTCATCATAAACCAAGAAGCAAGATGTATTCAAATGCTTCCAGCAATTGTGGAGGTGTTGATTCAGTCATCCCTCAAAATGTGAAGCCTGACGAGCAGCAGCTCTTTTCATTCCTGAAGTGCATATCTGCACTGCACAGGCGTTAGACAGAGAAGGAGCTGCCTAATTAGGAGGGCTTGTCCTGGCTTTAATACAGCTTAAGAACAGATGTTTTAAGTTGCATTATTGGCCTATGGATGCCACTAAAGATAATTTCTACCCTTCGAAATGGATCTGTTCTTTGGCCTTTAGCAGATCAATAAATCTACTTAAATTGAATGGAAATACTCTGATTTGGTGTCACGTGTAGGGTGTGCCAGCAAGTTATCGGGTGCCTGCTGTTAACTCCAAATCCAAAAGGAGTCGTCACCATTCAAAATGACATATTGCACTATTTGTACCATTTTCTAAAAGGCTGCTTAGCCAGGTGCAACACTGATCCAACGGGGGAAGGAGCCACAGCTGCAAAAGGATGGAAATACCGAACTTTGTAGTGGTAGCGAGAGAGGATCGCCAGATGGAAAATTTAGCAGGAAATTTCAGTGCCATTATGAATCTCACCCTCTGCATTTCCAAGTGAAAACGAATGCTTGAGTGCTGAAAATCATGACATATTAAATCATTATTGTGAATTGCAGTTAGCTGGCTCAGATATACCTGAGGTTCTGGAATTACAGATGGCAAATTTAACCAAGCATTGTGATTTGCTTTTGCTGCAGATATTAGGGAAGCAGGGGAAAGTGCACACAATCTGTGACAATGGCTTCTAACAGTATTAAGAAACCCAAATAAAGGCAAAGAGGGAATTAATACATAGAAGTTTGCAGATATGCTCTGTTCAGAATAACATAATCCATTACTTCTACCATCACCTGTCTAATAAAAAATGTATCTCTTCAGTGAATACTGAAGGTCCTGTCCTTATAGCAAAAGGGTTGCACATATGGTTATAGATGTGGCATTAGATTAGTTAGATAACTAACGTTTTTTGGGATCACTTTTGTGTGTGTGAGGCATACTGTCCTGTAGGCAAGTTGGGAAAGGAAGGTAGAGGTGAATAAATCTCTTGGATATTAACTGTATTTACAGAGGGAATAATTTGGATTTTGAGGAATGATGAATAATTTTTCACAAAATTACAGCTTTCTAAAACTTCTTGATGACAGTAAACAAATTTGATCATCACAAAAAATTATGTCTAATATGTATTGATAGATGATAAAATCTATCATGCTTCACTGCCAAACAATTAAGATAAAAGGAAATGTAATAGGATTAAAAATAATAACTGTACCATGTACTTCTTAATCTATTCTCAAATATCTGGAGCTTCATTTTATTCTAAGAGTAAAGAATCCAACTTTTAGTATTTTTTGGACATCAAATATTCTTGAGGAGTTTATTAATATCAGATTACATTAGAAGTCTTGTCAAGTTTTATAGTCAACTTAGCAAGTAAATTACTCAGGAGTTAATGTATCAGTTAAGAGATATTCCCAGTCTAGTTTCTTTAGACTGTTTTGCTTATCAGCCTTTCTTCATTATTGTAACATGCCGCATCTCAGACCTTTAACTGTCTTTGGGTAAGACGTTCTCTGACCTCTATTTCACATGGCTCATTGTATTGCTTATAATAATATCCGATTATTTCATTTCCTCCATGACATGTAACTTTCCTTTGAGAAGTAATAAACAAAGTCATGAAGATTCATTTAGGAAAAAATGCAATTTGCTTTTATAAAAATTATAAAAATTATATATATGTATCCGTATATTGAAGAGTAAAAAGAAAGTAGAAACAGGTAAAAAGGAAAGGACAACCTATTTCTTTAATTCATGTGGATGAGGAGTAAAAGACAAATTGTGTTTTTGATTGAGACATATTAGTAGCACATAAAGCAAACTCGTGTGCTTACAGTCGTTTATTCTGTCAAAAGGAAAGCCAGGTAACAACATTATACAGTGTTTTGATCATCTAGTTGTGGGAACTAAGGAACATAGAAGATAAACTTTAAAACAACTGGGTCAAATGTGAAAAACTGCAGGAACTCTCTTCAGTCATTCAGGAGCTCAGACCTTTTGGATCCAAATATTTACAAATGGAGGAGTCAGTCAAGTCATCCTGCATATCCAAGCACAGTCACGACAGCTGCCAGAAAAACAAGCAGGCAAAGCAGAAAAGGAGTGGTCTTTAATTGTTTTAGCAGCATTCTGAGAAATTACAATAGCATCTAACTTACTTTCCTGGCTTTAGGACTTTTATTGCTGCACAACAAAGACCATATTCAGGTACCATGAAACTGGGTACAATATTTGAAGGATGTGCTCTAGCCCTAATGGTAATTGTTTGTTCAATATCTGTGTCCTAGCCAAAGGCTGCAGAAGGTTATTCTGCCCTCTAAAATTGCTTAATTTGCCTATCACGAGGTACCTAAAAGAATAGTGTGCAGTCACTAGCAAAGATAAATAGGGATCAGCCCTTCAGCTTCTAAACCTTAAAGTCATGCACCTTTATTACCACTATTTATCTTATTTATTATCTGATCAATTTTATTTAAGACCAAGACTGAATGAGACACTATCACTTCAAAATGGTCTTTTCTCAGAAAATACACTTCTAAAAAAGGTTAGGTGAACTGAATCACAAAGAATTTGGCTTTCTTCACTGCATGACTTAGGTGAAAAATAATTGTAAAAGGCAACTTGTAGATTGTTAGGAAATGGTTCCATTCTGAACGCAATAATTTCAAGTGCATGGCAGAACAACAAATATTTGATAAATCATAAAGCTTGTTGTCTCTGTTTTGTTCTATCCTTGTGTTCTTAGTATTTTTTCCACAGAATTCAGAAACCTAAGAGGACTGTTGTGACCATTTCATCCAGTAGGCCGTGGAACTTCCTTGACCAATTTCTACATCAGACCTGTAATTCCTGCCTGAGTAAGAATAGGTGCCATTCAGCAGACCCTTTAGCACTGGTTCAAACATTTCAAATGATGGAATATCGCTCACAGTCATGGTAAATTACTCCAGCTTCTAGTAATACACACTTATTTCTCATTTGAAATTGTCTAGAGTAATTTCCTGTATTTTGTTGTTATTTTCCTTGTTAACATTTCAAATCTTATATTGTAAATTTGTAGGGTCTCATAGATGATGGAAAAGCAAATCTTAAGCACTTATTGGATAAAATAGGTTGTTTTTGTCTGAGGTCAATTTTCTAGGTAGTCAACTTCTTCCTCTTGGGACTTTTTGCTGTAGTATTCTGGAAAACACACTCCTTTTTAATAGCATTATAGTTGTTGTAAATAAATCCCCAGAGATGGCTGGAAATTTGATCATAACTATCTAAAAGAAGTACTTATTTTACTTCTGTGTACTCAGCTCTACTAAAAAAGAATAAATATTACTAGCTTTCTTTTCTTGGTTGCTGCCATACTAATATTTTAAGATATTTCACGTTTCAAGAAGAATCTTATACTTTTCTTTTGTAAACTGAAAATTCCACTAAGAGTTTCTTTTTTTATATAACTGCATTAAGCAGTATCAAAGACAATAATTTTTTAGTAAACAGGATCTACTTAACAACATCAAAAGATATAGATATTTATCTACTACAGAGAAGCCTAACTCTATGAAATTCTGTCAAACTGCAGTGATTTACATCAGCTAATGGTATGACCTAGAGTTTTTGATCTCAGTGACAAAGTAGATATATTCAAACTCACTTTTTTCAGTTATTGGATTTTCCTGCATTTATTGAAGAACAGATTTCTTAGCATCTAAAATAGAATTTTAGTTTCAAATAAGAGCCTATTTGTTTTATCAGTCTCAAAAATGTTAATAACTTTTGCCATTTGCAGTTTTGAGATTAAAATCACTATTTAGATCGCAGGTAATTAAATACATAATATTTGATAATACAGCTGTAGAATCCATCTTAAGAACACAACAAATAAAATATAACCAAACGTAACCCTAAAAAATCTTAATAAATTAAATCAGGAGAAAGCTTGCATGTAGCATTTATTAAAAAAATTATTTAAAAATTATGTACTTGTACGCATATTATTATTGAAATTTTGAACTACAAAAAATGTAGCTGTGTTCCAAAAGTACAGAGAACTAATTCTTGACTTTGATTAGCTAATGGTGTGAGAAGATCCTTCCCTTTTTATGCCTTTCTAGTGGCTTTTCTTAGTGCAAATAAACTCTTAAAAATATTTTTATATTTTATATAGAGAACGAATGTGTACACGGAGCATACATACATGTATTTTATGTACATGTATACATAATCTTTCTAATGGAAGAGAAAATGTTGAACTCAACTCCTTGATGTGGGGTTAATTCTTGAATGAGAAGATTATTGCACAAAGGAGAAAATTCTCTTCATCTTCAAGTTGTAATCTTCTTTTCAGTTTCATCCTGGAGGTTGTGCCTTGAAATACAATAAGACATGAAAATGTTAATGTATTTAAAATTTTAATTATTTCTTATAAAAATGTTGGTTGTTTCCTCATAAGTATTGCAAAAAAATTCCCTGTTACTCTTTCACCAACTATTCCTGATTACAATATTTCCTTGTTTTTCTCGCTTTTTTTTTTTTTTTTTTTTTTTTTTTTTTATGTTTGAGATGTGAAAAGTGCTAGCTCATGCATTTTCTGCATGCCTGGGAAAGAAAAGCAAACTTCATCTGGGTCAATATAAATTTTATGAACAGTGGAGAATGACCTGGAAGGTAAGAGTGACTGTTAACATGTATTACCCCCGATAACTTACTGCCACCACCTCATCTTTCAGCTCTATGGAGCAATGGTGTCTCCTAGTGGGCAAGTAGCTGCAAACGACAGCCAACAACTCTTCAGAAAATATTCAACTCCATTTCCGTTGGTATTTGCAAAGGTATAATCCTAATAAAACTATGATTTGTATAAATTGTTTCTGTTGGGAGTGGTTTCATTGAAAATTCGTTAAAATACTTCATATACCTGGACTTGCATACTTTGGAAATAAACAACTTCTTTTAGAAAAAAATAAATCATTAGTAACAGCAAATTTTGTGCCTATTATCTTATTTTTCTTTGGTTATGAGTTAAATTTTCTTCCCTTCCCTGACCCATGGTGTATTGACTGGATTAATTCAAAGCAAAACAAAACAAAACAAAAAAAAAAAAAAAAAGAAAAAGAAAAAGAAAAAGAAAAAAGATAAGAAGAAATTTAGTTGTGCTGAGTCTTTAAACATTTTTATGTGCCTTGCTTGAAGTTAATGAGAAATTTCAGCCCCTTGTGCAAAACATTGTTTTAAAAATCATTCTAACTCTTTCCATTGCATCTTCTCTTCTACACACAAAAAGGGAATAGAGTAAATGTCTCCCTTTTTTCAAATTCAATATGAGACATTTTGCTTTATGAAATGTATATTTGCATAAACATTTCTCTAAATTTGCACTGTGGAACTTGACAGCAGAGCTTATAATCTTAAATTCTACTCATTGATCTAGAGCTCCTCTGTGTTAAGTAATTTCTTACTCATACTTAGCTAAAATTTTAAAGAAAATAAGGTCTTAAGCTTTGTACACAAAGATACATCTTGTATGAAAATACTTAGGACCGGATTTTGTTGCTTGTCAATACATCTGACAAGCAGAGTTGAATCAACTTAGACATTTCTTTCATTGCAAGGTTACAAAGTGAAATGAGGATTTATTTAGCAAACAAATTATTTTGTTATGTTAGAAGAATAAAATAAAATACTCAAATGCACGTATAAAAGTTGAGTAAAATATTAAGCTGGTGAGATTCTGGTGTCTGTGAAAAATCTCATACAGAACAGGTAGAAAAAGAGGTGCTCCTTCAGAAATACAGATAAACACATCAATTGCTGTCAATCTTGATTAACATCAATAGTCAAGAAAGAAGTATTCAGAGGTCTGAACTAATTTTCCAGGAGTTTCAAAATTAATGTTCTCTTCTCTTTTTCCCTTTTTTTTTTTTTTCTTTTCCCCAGTGACTAAATGTGCCTATAAAGTTGTGAGACCCAGTTCTACCACTGCAAGCAGATAGAGACATGCTTATACAGAAGCCTTAGAGTGGACAGAGAATGACATGAAACCAAATATTACTGAGCTTAAATCAGTTTTGTTGAGTTGACATACTGGAAAGTATTGCCAAGGAACAGGGCTAAAATGCATTTCAGACTTGCTGAATATTATGAAAGGTGGCAGTTGTATTTGTTCTAGGAAATGTTACGCACTTGAAGACTTTTGTTCTAGGAAATGTTACGCACTTGAAGACTTTTACTCTCAACAGGAGAAAAAAGGCATATTTTCAATTAAATGGAATTGATACATGGACATTTAAAGCCATCCGAGTGCTTTAAATTTTTATATTTTTCTGCACTAAAGCTGTTGTTCCTACTACATCCAAGTTCACTGTGAGCTCCCATATATGACACTTTGCACAAATTCATCAAAGGTTGATGAACATACTGAGATAAACATGAAGATTTGCATAGGCTATGTATTATATGGCCAGCATATTATCTTTGTTTTATTTACATTTCAGAACCTGTAGTTTTTCAATGGTTTGAAGTATTTCTCTGGTATATTTTGCACAGGAGGCCCACACAGAAAATTCAGATGCTGTAAAGCACAAATTTGAAGATGCTCAGGCCATTACCTTTTCTACCAGGGTTGTGATTATAAAGACATTTTGTTGTTTTTATTAAAAGCCTTGTATGATGCTTTACATCTTTCAATAGTGAGGTGCTTTTCAAGGAAGAAGGTATCAATATCTTCAGATTTCAATTCTAACAAATTCTTCTCTAAAATATAAGCCTTCTAATGTCTTTAGAAACACAGCATCTGTATATCTGCTTTATTTCTTGCCTATATGAGAAATTATTCTCACAGGTGGAATAAAGATCCTGTAAGGTGAAAAGAAGAAGAATAACTGTGTCCTGGCTAACCTGTTGATGGAGCAGAGATTACTCAGTGTCTCCAATACATTTTTTACAAACAGCATGAGTTACTGTAGTAAGAGCCATTTAGCTGCTTTAACAGAATCTAGTAGAATTGTAGAGTCACTCTCGTCTCTATGTTTCAGCTATAACAGAAATCTCAGCTCAGATGTGGCTTGTGCTTTTCTTTTTTTTTTTTTTTTTTTTTTTCTTTTTTTTTTTTTTTCAGCAGAAGAATTTACCATGAAGGGAATACAGAGAACAGTGGACTGGGTTTTCCTAACTCCATCACTGCCTTTAGAATTATTCGAGGCATTTAAAAAATAAAAATTTACAGATAGCTATAAGCTAGATTGTCAGAAAAATTGCAACAGAATACAGCTTTCACTTGCACATAAGACTGGCCCATTTCTAATTTCACTGTTAAGAAAACACTTGATAGTACTGATCAAAAGCTGTGGTACAAACAAAACAGATATTCACTGTCATTCCTTTTCTGCAAATTTCAATTGCAAGCAGGTAAAGTGTTTATTAATAAAACTCACAAGGTTTGAGAGTTTGCATTTTGCACGTTCAAGTTGCCAACTGGCACAATTGCTTATAAGTTAAGATAGTCTTGTTTAAAATGCTACTGATTTGCAAAAATATCTAAAATCAACAAAACTCAAGTGGATGGATTAACCAGAGGTTTGCTTATAAGTGTGTACATAAAAACTGGGCTGTTTACTTCAATTTGGGAGAGCTAACAAAGGTTTTTTATTGATTACCTTCTATCTTTAGCTGCATGCAGGATCGGTGAGCAAAACAAGTGACACTTCCACTTAAATTTATCTGCAATGCAGAAGGTTGAGTGAGAATAAAAACAAATCAACAAAAAAGAGATATCTGTAGTTCCCAAAGAAGAAGTGAACAAAGGAGAAAAAGGAAGATGCTTGAAATTTACATGATTAATTATCTCACGAGATACAAAAAAATAAACTATGTGAATTTTATAACTATTTCTAACATTTGGCGAGAAAAAAAGTCTGAATCAAAGTCCTAGAAACAAATGCACTCACAGAATTGAAGTTATTATAGAATGAATTATACTAATTGCTTAGGTAGGGAACAGCTGCCATTTTCTTTTCAGTACATATGAAATTCATCTTTCTGGTCCAGAAGAGAAGACAGTGCTACGTTACTTGTAGATGGCCTTAGAGAAGACACAGTGACGAGAACTCATCTAATTCTTTTTTGCTATGACATTGTGAACCTGAACTGTGCTATCTATTACAGCTAATGTACAGGCCAGATTTTCAATAAAAAGCCCAACACTTTAGAAGGTCTCTGTTTCTGAGACACTGATGTAAGTGGCCAGTTGTCTTTGAAAAATATCTCACCATGAACATTTTACTGCAAGGCCATAGCATGATCACACCTGACACTAAGCCATTCTCTTGAAATAACTAGATTCACTAAATTCACCTAGGATTCTTTTACTGTGGCTCTGGAGCTGACAGATACAAGCTGTCTTGTGTCTGATCAGACTGGAGAGAGGTTCAGTGTGTGTGTGGTTCTACCAGATAAGATACTTGATAGGAGAAACAGAGAATACATAATGATATCCGGGCTTGTCTATTACAGCCTCTGCTCAGATCAAGGTAAAATGAGAAAACTGTTTCAACACTGGGTTAGGGTACAACTCCCTCTTGTATCTTGCAGCTTGCCCTACACTGATCCACCACTGATCTATATTAACAGACACACTGTGGTTATAGTGGATCTATGTGAGTTGATTTCATCCGAAAGCCTGATACAAAACTTTCTTAAGAAAAGGTGATTTGCAATTTTTCAACAGGTTTAATTGAATCCAAAATTCAATTTGTTCATGCTATCTGCAACCTTTAAACAATCAATGGCTATACAATTTCAGCAATGACTCTTTAAAATTAGAATTATTGAAAAGGCTTGCAAGAGTGATAAACAGAGTGCTGTGGTATCGATTGGCTGGTGGAAGACATTGATTTGAACTGTAAACAGGTATTATGCTAGAAGAACTGCATTACAGCATGCCTTTTTGCCACTCTTATTCTGAGTCACTTGTAAACACATTCATGCCATTTATTTGATTAAGGTTTTAATATGCTTTTAATTGCTTGAAGAGATTTATGATTGAGAAAAAAAGGAAAGTCTGAAAAACATTGTGTAAAATGGATTGAAAGCACAGGTTTCTGTGTCTTTTCTTATTTAATAATTTGTGAATGTTTATGATTTACTGAACAAATATGCTTACCATATAAATGTATTTTTACTGTGCTTTCAAATTAGCTTTCTCAGTAAAGAAGAAGAATTATGTACATTCTTTTTCATCTAGATATGTTCCATCCTTACTGTAGCCAAAAAAAAAATTTTTGTACTGACATTTGTGAAACGTATAAGGTATGTATGCCTATTCACACGCTTTGTGTGTATATTATTTCAGAAGAATAAACTTGAAAGTTATTAGAAATCTTCAATTTTCAGTCAGGAAAAATTAATAATATTTGATTTAAGCTATAACGAAATATATTGCTATTACATCAAATAACACATCAACATGAAGAGCTAAGGGATTAGGACTAAAATAATAATAAGCACTGTTTGAACTCAAGAGATTATACTCTACTCATCAGTGGGCTTTCAATCCAAATGTGAAGACACAGAATGACTAATCTAGCAGCAGAAAATGGGTTGATATATTCTCATTCTAACTTTAATTGGTAGGTAAACAACTAAATGGGGAAAAACAGGGTAAGTTACAGCAAGATTACACATAAGAGTTAAAACCATGTAGAAAATAAAAATAGTATTAAAAGAGATAAAAGATGAACAAACAGCATGTCTGCACAGGTTAGAGAAAATTCAGTGAAATTTAAGTTTTACGAAAAGAAGATCAAAAGTTCCTGGCAGGCTTAGAATCTTACCCTTCACATCTGCTACAGAAGCCTTGGTTTTGGCTGTTGTTGTTCTTCTCTTCTTTCATCAGCAGGGATCCATGTTGCTAATTCTATACTTGCACTGTGTACAAGTCTCTTATCTATGTCAGTGGAAATGTCAAGCATGAAATGTGTTTAGTATATGAAACAGATTTGTACCAAGAGGAAAATTTTGCCTCAGTTTTGTCATCAGGCTTAACTCAGATCTGACTTTAGAAAAGCATACACAAATCTGAGCACTTGGAACAAAGTTTGAGTCACATTTTTAAGGCTCTGATTGCCACCTCACACTGACTGTATACCCACCAATTCTGGTGAATTCAGTGCAATGACACCCACTGGACACATTTCTGAGAGGCAGTTTAAGCCCTCACAGTCTGTCACTATGTGTCACTTTCAGAGATATAGGCTCTAAAACAGTTAAAAGGCATCACAGTTCTTCTATTTTTTACTGGCCTCAGTAGGAGCTGAAAACTGCAAAATCCAGAAATGGGATGTAAATATCTAAATGACAGCTGGTGGTTTTGAGGAATGAGGTTACTTATTCAACTTATATAAAATCTAATAGCAAGAAATCTGTTTAAATCTAAGCCCAAAGTTTAGGAAAAACTTATTTATAATTCCTGGTAGCTCTATATTTTTCTTTCTTTATACATCTATTTTTAAAATATCCTAGGGTTTTTTATTTTTATTCCCATTTTGCTGTTGCTGTGCACCACTGTTATGCAGCATAACTTCATAATTTGTCTGCAATTTTCCATGTGTCCAGTACAAGAAATTACCTTCTGTTACATTTGAAAAACAGAATAATTTGTCTTCTATAAATTTTCTCCACCTGTGTTTATGGAAAATGTAGTGAAGAATTTGTCTTTTGCTGAAGTCATTAAAGAACATAACAGATGCCAAATTTTAAAGCTTATACTCACCACATGATACGGAAGGGACTGAAGTGACAAAAGAAAATGTTTTCAATTTGGTGTGCAGACATGACTTGCTCCATAAGTCTTCCAAGATTCATGTCAGCTTCATACAAAACTATTTCCAGTAAGACCTAAAAACACATCAGTTTCAGTTTTGATGATTATCTGCTTATATTTCCTATTTGCACACATTTTATACACACATACAAAAGAGTAAGGGCAGTAGGCAGTCTGAAGATCTTGATTATTATTTTTTTACAGATATGTTTCTCTAATTTGAGACCATGCTTAGATAAAAGAAGGCTGTGCTCCTTCAAAATACGAGATGTGAGAGCAATTCATGCTGAACAATAACACTGTCTTCTCTGGTGGGTACTGGGAATGGTTGGGCAAACTGGTGAAATATAAGCTTCCTCTCTTTTATAAACACAAGGAAGAACATATTCTAGAAGCATCAGAAACCACAAAAACTTGACAGAAACTAAAAAGTACTAGGTACCTCAAAAAAGAGAAAAGATCTATCTTGAATGAGTGATAGTGTTTCAGAAGCTGCAAAAAAAAAACTCCCAGAGGGCAGCTGAAAGTCATAGACCTGGCTGGTCTGCAGGCAGCTGCTGGGCTATGGCACATGGTGCATGCTGGCCCCTTTATATTTACTGCCAAAATGCATCTGTGTCTCAAAATTTGACTGGATACTGTAAAAAAATAATTATTCATCTGAACATTTACTTGGTAAAGGCTTTCATTAGTATTCAAAACTCGTGTTATTGTCCATCTTCAAAAGATCAAGTCATCCAGCCAAGGTGTAGAAGCTACACTTGATTGTCTGGGTAATCAATAATACAGGACTCGTAAGCCAAAACAGACTTACAGATGAAATTGCAATCAAATTTTAATTCTGTACATATTATACACAGAGAAGTTTGAAATTCAGAGACAAAATCTAGTGCTTTTTGTTATGCTTGCTGAAATGCTACATGACATTAGGGTTTGATATATTTTATGATTGCAGGTTTGTCATGGGAACCTGCTGTTTCTATGATTTTTTTTTTTTTTTTGCCAGAATCTAGACTTTATTTAAATCAAAAATGTTGATATTTGCTTCATTTGGATACCTACATGACTGGAGATCTCATCTGCATTAGTAGGCTTTTTTCTCTTAAGCAATACAGATGCAAACAGCAAGAGATACACTCTTCTATTTCCAGAACATCCAAATGCCAACTGCATAGGAACAGATGCAGTCCTCTATTCTGCAAATAGTTTGAAAAAAAATGGCTCTGGAAGGTGTAATGTGACCCTTTATAGCAATGGTATATTAAGTGTGAAATGGAAAGATGCAATCAAGAAAACCGTAAAAAATTGACTGCTGCTTATGCAATTGAGATCATAAAGCCAAGGTACTAACTCACACTGTAGATACTGTCATGTTACCGAATGCAGACAAATGTATCACAGCCTGCTGTTGAAATGGAAAAAAAAGTTGTAGCTTAAAGGTAGTAAGGAGGGCAGATTAACAGTTTCTATGTGATTTTGTAACACACTGAGATGTATGGAAAACATAAAAAAAATTGAAATTAATACCACTTAATAAGATATGAATACAAATTTATTTAGGTTTGTGGTCATGAAATAAACCCTTTAGAGATGTATATAGCATGTTATATAACGCCAGATTTTATTAAATTTACTTCAATAAATTTTCCTTAATTTTAGAAAAGACTGGGTACTCACAGTGGAGCAAAGCACAGAATGAAGGAAGTTCCCTTCTTTACACCTCTCTCTACATCTAAATTATACATGGGATGAGACAGACTCCTGAGTTACACCCTACAGATTGTTACACATAGCCACCAATCCAGGGCAATGGTCCCAAAACTAGGAGTAAACTGTGGGAGTAATTCAGCTCTGAAACTTGGTCTGTGTGGACTAAAGAGTTCACACAGCTCCATGTGAACTTGTGTGGGTAGAAGGGCCACGTGGCACGAAATGTCCTTGTCTGCAGTGTGAATTCAGAGTGGGCAAGGTCAAGACTGAATGGATTATTTTCAGCCCAAGCAAAGTCTAAGCCATATCTTGGTTCAGACTGAAACACCTGAATTTTTATGTTAATTGATTTAAACTGTGACTGGATTTGGAAAGAACTAATCTCCCTTCAGCCCCAGCAAATGTCTTTATTACTGGCTGCACTTCCTATTTTTGTAAAGATCACAGATTTAAACAAGAACAACAAAACTCATGCTGATCTACTACTCCGAAGAAATATATAATCACCACTCTGAAGAGATATGTAACAATGCTTAATGTAGTACTCCAGTTGTTGAGAAGTCTTTCATCTCCTTGGATGATTTTCCTAGCCACTTTGGTGTTGTCAGTGCCCTGAGGACAGTAACAGTTCATAATAACCCAGCCTCACTTGGGGCCACCATCCACACCCTCAACCAGTGAGCCCAGGAACCCTCAGAGCAGCCCTGGGCCTCCAGCTGTTCCCTGGGCTGAACTGCAGGTGTGCCACTTCCCAGTCCAGTCTATGGCTCTACTTCTTGGCATGGCCTTGGATCTGTACTGTTAGCACTGACTCCAGCCCTGCTTTCTGGTTGGATCTCTGAGAGTTGTGTTGTAACTCCAGTCCTGCCTCTTGGCCCCATCTTGTCTTGCTCTTGACTGGCCCCCCTGGATTGACCCCAGCCCTGGTTTGTTGCTTGCTGTGCTCCTGATGCCCTCCAACTCTTGTACCTGGCCACCTTATGTGATTAGGGACATCACACACTGGCGACAGATGATGTCTTTGCCTGGCATCTCCATCTGGGACAGTCCAACGCTTTCTGCTCTCTGGAAACTGTAGGAAATGGGGACACAGCTACTATGTTTTCGTCAGGAGTGATTGAGGCATGTTGTGTGCACCTAGAAGGGCTGGAAGAGGTAGGTAGAAAAGCCTTATCAGGCTGAGGAATGAAGTGCTGAGTGCTCAGACCCACCAATGTGGTGCAGTTCTGTTCTGTGTGCTGGCAAACACGCCCCTTCAAGGAGATAACAAATGGATTTCCCACAGGAAGGCACTGTTTAGAGATCACACTTGGCATACTCTTAATTATCCCAAGTCCTCTTGGGGATCTGTGTTTCCACTGGGCTCACAGCAGCAGTAATTATGCAGTGCAGAGTCTATTTCTTACCATGTTTCTGTTATTGACATGAGCCATTTCACTAGAGCACCTGTACCATTGTTTCGTGACTTTTTTCTGTATTTTTGCTACTTCTACTTTCTAAACTGTAGTTGGAGTAACCATGAACACTGGCATCCAGTGCTTTGTGTCTGACTACCAACCATCTGCACAACCTACCTTGCAGGCAGCCTGCCCAGAATTGCCTGGCAAAACAACAGCAGACAAAGGTACTGTAATCTCCCCTACATATGGGATGGTCTGGCAGGACTGGAGACTGCTGGCAGATAAGAAAGAAAAATTGCTGTTTTGGGCAGACTCAGACTATTCTTTCTGACATTCCCAGGAAATAAATACTTTTGACTATTTAAATATAATTTACAAACACAAAAAAACCTCATTGCATTTCATTTGCAGTCTTGCCACCATGCTACCTTAAGTGACAAAACCAAACGTGGCAATTTAACATCAAGACATTGGAAAAAAAAAATAATTTCCTTTCTAGAATAGTTTCAAAATAATTTTTATGCTCAGTTTCACAGATAAGATATTTGAGTGTGATGATTTCCATCTTAATGGCTTAATCAAACTATTTTTAAGGTTTATGTCATTTCTTATTTGTCTGAACTACCTATTGAGCATAAAATATCTGTTCAATTCATTATTCCTTTTATATTCCTGAAAAAAAGATGGATGTCTGATATGATTGGGGTTTTATTAGGACAGTTCTATGCTGGAAAAGTGAATAGTGTTTTTGAATCCTAGATATAGGATTTAAACTTCAAAGTATTTTTTTGTTCTTTTATTGCTTTGTCCTCCAATACCAGACCATTTTGTATGTGCGTGTGTGTGTATATATATATATATATCTGTACAGAAACAACCTTCAAAGATCACAGAAAATTACTTTAGCAATATCTCAGAAGGTGGCCTCAAGCAGCAATTTTTATTACTGCAAGGGATGCTATAAAATAGATTTTTGCTTGTGTCTGTTCCTGCATTGAATTCAGACCCTTCTCTGTCAGGGACAATGATATTATTACTTCTTTATCCTCTAACATACTCCTCACTGGCTCCCTCCTATCTCACAGGCTTCATAAGACTGTGACAGTCTTCTAACAAAATTTAATGGTAAATCTGTCATTTTTTATGAGATCAAGTTTACTCTATTATAAAGAACAGAAAAGGTACACCATTATTTCTTGTTCTGAAAAACAGGTATAACCCAAATAAGCTCAGGATTAATTGTGCTAAATATTTTTTCTGTACTAATGGAGATTTTTCACAGAAATAAAACTGGGCATATAGATAACAAGTCTGCTGAGATCTGGCAGAGGGATAAAAAGAGTAGTGCTGTCTTCATTTGGGAAACCGCAGGTTAAAAATCTTGATTCAGTAAAGTATTTTAGTACTTTAGGCTTGTCTTTAAGCAATTTGCTTCATTGTATGTGTTATTGTTAAGAAAAATTTCGTGGCTAAGTCTGGGAATACATTCCCAAATCTGTGAAATAAATGGCTTTATCACAGTCTCACAGGAAGACTGTTGCAGCCTTAGGAAATAGATTACTGCCTCCTTATTATGAATCCAATACCATGACCTTAAATTAATTTCTTTTATGGCTGTTTGGATAGGAAAATCTTGGCCTTTGTACATGCAGTCTGGCCTCTTAGCTCTATATTGATGGCAGGATTACAGATTCCACCAGACAGGTCTATTTTCTTTTTTGTCTGTATTGTCCTTCAGCATTTGTACCAGAGTCAGTTTAATTTCTGTTTCTGACTGAGGGCAAGTGATTGTACTAATCAGATGAAATAGATCTCAAGTAAACATAATGGATACAGACTCTTTTAAGCCTATTGAGGCACAGCAGAAGAACTAAGGAGCAATAAGAGGATCATCTTTGTTAATAGTCTGATGTGCTAGTGAATAGGGAGAAAATTCATGTTAAATTGTACCTGAGGTTGATCTGGGTGTACAAAGTCTCTTAATGATTCCATTTAACCGTGTTGCAGTTTGCTAAATAAACCTGGGAGGGGTTGGGGGTTGTTTTGGAGGATTTTGAAACTTGAAAATAAAAGGCAGGGATTAATTTAAAAAAAAAAAATCATGTTTGCTGAGAATGTAACAGTGTTACTCCTAACCGTGAGCATAACCCAGGTGATACATGTTACATTTACCTCACGCTATTGGTGGCAGAAGTTAGTGGGTTCCTGAAAGTTAATCAGGCCCTTCACTGGGAGAAGTTAATTTCTGCCTCCAGAATGATCATGTCACTTATTCTGGCAAGGTAAAAAATCCACATGAATAACACATCTTTCAAAAAACAAAAGGGCAATTTTAATATTACCACAAGCTGCCCTGCTCCTATTTTGTCTTTGTTGCAGTTCGCAACTGATTCATTTTGGGGATAATGGGAATAGCGTACCACCTTGCTGATAGAGTGAGGTTTACAGTATAAAAGAGTAGATTAAAAAAGTAGATTGGAAATTATGAATAGTTTCTGTTTCTGACTTAAAATCACTCTCTCAAAATGTTTATATTGCACATTCTTGTAAGAGGCTTTCACCTTGTCTTTAACAGAAGTTAGTAGACATCTGTAGTATATCATCATTTCCTCATCTGAGTAAAAAGGATTAAAATCAGCAGTATTTAAAAATAGTGGGAATTATGTAATATCCTTCGCAATATAAAAGAATCATTCTTTCCGTTTCACAGGTGATTACTGAAACGAGACTTTTCACTATTTTGTGTCTGGAAAGGTACTGATTACAAATGAGGAAAAAAAAATCAGTAGTGAGAAAATATTTTTGTCAAAGAAAATATATTTTATATTTCAAATTTTATCAAACCATTAAAACACCTTGGCTATTAAGCTCTATTAAAGCATTTCCTTTGAAAATACAATATAATGCAAAAATAATGAGCCTTACTTGAAATCAAAACTTAACTCTTGAAATCTTAACTTAACTACTTGAAATCTTAACTCAAAATCTCTGATGTTTCTAATCTCAATCGTATTCCCATTTTATTCTGACAATCCTGGGGACAAAAGCATGTCCTTCAGGATGCCCAAGGGATCTCACCCAAGCATCGTGTTCCCCATGCCTGCAGCTCCTCTGGCTGCAAGCTGTTTCTGAATCACTTTCTCACCGTCCTTGCTGATTACTAAAATTCTGTCTCTCCAGGGATTTGGGAACTGCTAACTCATGCCTCCTGCTGAGAAGAGAGGTGGTTTCCTAACCCAGCCCTGGCTGTGGTGTCGAGCAGCCATCAGTGAGCTGGCAGTGGTGATCCAGCAGCTGCAGCCATGGCATCGCCTTTCCGGGTGCTGAGCTCTTCCTCACGCCGCTGAGGCACAGCAGGAGCCACTTCTGGGGAATCTATGATTTTCTGGGTTTGAGAGAAGCACATGTCACAGCATGAAGGAACCTACTCAGATATCCTCCAAGTCCCACCAGGTATATGTACTACTGCTCTGCCAGGTGTCTCCTGTGGCACCTGTGACCCTGATGCCACTTCCCCCTGTCCTTGGCAGGCTCACTTCCAGCCCCACAAAGGAACACAGGTCCGTGGAATAGCAGTTTATCTTCAGGACAAAGCAACTGGGTAACGGATCCTTTCTTTCTAGTTCAGCATCTGATCGGTTGTGAATTTTCACTAGCAGAGGGACCTCTGTCTGTAAAATAGTAGAAATAATTTTCCTCAAATGGCTGTTTTCATGTATTTGGAAAGCAATTATCACTTCAGGTAGGCCTGATAGATACAATGTAATAAATAAATAGCATAAATGAGGACTGAAAAGTTATTACAGGGGTATATAAATTACCTTAAAGGTGTTGTTAAAATAACTTTTATTGAAATATATTTTCTAAGGCTAATTGAACTGTGATTCAGAATGCAATTTAGGAGAATATTTTGAAACAGAAAATAAAAGTTAACTTACCATTTTAATTAACACAGTCAATTCAAATAGAAATAATCTGATAGAGCTTCCAAAAAATTTAAAAACTTGTATCTTTCCCCTTAAAATATAAATTTTTTAACTTAGTGTTTTGATGCTTTTTTTTTTTTTAATTAAAGTCTGCTAATTTTCTTAGTGTTTGTACTCTATTACTGCCTAAATGAAACAAATGGTTTTTTAATGTGTGTGTTTTCTAGCAAGGAAATTAAAACATTTCCTACTTTTCAAGTTTTTCAAATTTCACGTTTAATATCAAAGATCTACCCTTTAAAACTAAATCCCTCATTCTGAAAGCATGTATACAGTCATGGTTATCTGAAACTTTTTAACATTTAAGGCCGTACATTTAAGAGAAATGGAGAAATATTGCTTGGTCTTGTTAAATATAATATTAAAATCCAAACCTAAATTAAATAGGTTTACAGAACACAGGTTTCTTAAGCATAAACTGAGAGTTCCTTTAGTAGTATTTTCAGATACATTTGTGTTAGGAGAAATTATTTAAAATAAAATTAAAATGCAAAAAAAAAAAACAAACCAACACTTTTTGATTCAAGTGATCACTTGAATATTGAGTACATAGAATATATAGAATATATAGAATATATTGAATATTTTATTCATAATGGCTTCATTAATTATCAATTGAAAATAATTACTTAGGATATGGAAAAGTGTTAGAACTGGGTAAAAATGAGAAGCCAGGCAAGAAAATCTTAAGGTTTTTTTTTTTGTCAAAGTCAGTATGAACATTGTTATAAGACAAGAGACAATATAATCAATGTTATAAGACCATTACCTATATAAAACTACTTAAAAATTTAAACTAGAAAGCACTGAATGTAAAGAACATTCAATAGAAAATTTATGCATAAGTAAATAACTTTTCACAAACAACCATTTCATTATATAAGCTTCATGTATACAAAGTGTGGTATGTATCTTTAAAATAATGTAAAGGATATAAAAAATATTTTAGATAACAAAGTTTTTAAACTTTGTTGACAATTACCCTCAGAAGTATTGAGTAAAATTCCATTAGATATTCACAGCATTTTATCATATAAATATAAAATCGCATAAAGTCCATGTATCTAAAATAGCTTAACATTTTCTAGAGCCAAGAGGGGATATCTTTGCAGTTCTGGGAGCAATCAGGTAGAAGAAGCATGGTGCTAACTGTATCTCAGTTTGAAGAAGTTTCATTGGGGAGGAAAGCTCAATTTCATTCATGAATGTCAAGTTATATGAAGCACATCTTAGTGATAAGCCACTAAACGTTCTGCATGAGAAGGTTTTTCGCAACTTGTAAAAACAGGGTGTTCAAGAAGCCTTGCATGAAATGATTGGTTGTCTTTATGCATAAGTGAGTAGTTCTATTGATTTGATAAAGTCTGAAATATCATTAATTATACTCTCTAGCCAGAGAATGATGTCAGAAGGGAACTTGAGAGTAAGTGTAAATGTATACTGAATTTTAAACCTGCGTGCTAGTGCTCTCTTAATTTCCATTGTTGGGCACTTACCAATGCACATTTTGAGATGCAAATGCAAAGTGGGAAAATCTAATATGTCATGTACAAAGGACTGCATGTGAAGGAATAGATGTTTAATCTAAGCATCCCTTTTTGAATATGGTATTCTGAAGCACACAAACAAGCATTATTGAGCGTGAATATTACAAAAACTCAAATATGAATGTTGGATCATTAATGTGAGCCATACTGCATTAGTGATTGTATTGATTCATAGTTATTATTGAAGTTAATTTTGTTGTCTGGTAATGATTATCTTAGGGTCAATGAATTCCCATTAATCAAATAATGACTGTGGAAATTACCATGGGAAATGTATAAAGATGACCTGGCTGAGTACTACTGGTAATTATTAATATTTCTAGTTGTTAAACTTTCTAAAAGGTAAGCCTATAAATTTAGTCTAGTAATTTGTCTACTCAGTGCCTTCAGCATTGTTCTTAGGAAGTAAAATCCAATGGTCTTAATACAAAAAATATTGAAGTGATTTGACTTAGTTGTTACAGTAGGATTTTATCATTTGTGAGTGAGGGAGAACATTGTTCAGACTGTGACACTGGTACATTAGGAATTTTTTTTTTTCTCTAAAACAAATTTCTAGAAGAAGACCTTTTCAGTTTCTAGTTGAGGAAGAATATGAGAATAGAGGGAAATAAGATAAAACAAGTGAAAAGCACTATTTTTATAAAAATAAAAGCCTAAATCATAATATCTTGGGAGGTCATTTTGGGCCTCCTGAAAAATTCCTGTGTGTCCTCCCAAATAGTCACTATTAATCCTGTCCAATCACCCTCCTCAAGCAGTGCTGACTAGAACAGTTTTCCCAGACAATAGCTAGTCAAGTGTTGAATATTTCCAAGGGTGAGAACTGCACAACCTAGCTGAGCAACCTGTTCCAGTATTTGACCACTGTCACTGTTAAATAAAAAATAAAAAATAAAAAAAAAATTCTTTTTTTAAATGTAATTTCCTCTATTTCTCTTTGTGGCTATTTGTGCTAGTTTTGGTTTGAATAGAGTTAATTTTCCCTACCTTTATTTTCTACTGCAACAACTTTATGATAGAAAAAGTTGACTATTACAAACTCGTTTAATGTCTACACAAACCAGCATCATAACTTATGTTTTTAACATATTTAGTCTGAAAATTCCCACTAGCTGATTTTATATGCATGTATTCTTCCATGCTTTTTTTGTTGCATTCTAAATTACCCTGATTTTCTAACATACTAGTGTAGTGTGTTTGTCCTGACAGTTTCATGCTGGAATATCAACACATATGGAAGACTGCCTTCTTATAAATAAGGTTTGTCAATTGAAATTATATTTTTTAGGATAGAGTAAGGATACTTATCTGAATATATCTATCTATAGCTGTATCATCTATATCTATCTATCTATCTATCTATCTATCTATCTATCTATCTATCTATCCTATATCTATTTATGTGTATATGATCTATATCTATATCTAAATATATTGCACATAAAAATTTTTTTCCTTAAGCATGCAGAATTCTCCATGGTCACCATTGCAGCCCTCACTCCACCAGACCAGTGCATACAGCTCATCTGGCACCTTGACTTTTTTTGCAGCTCTGGTTTAAGTTCAAAAAAACTCACATCCAGGGGCAAAGCTGGGTGTGTTCAGCTCCTTGGCATGTTTAAACCAGGCCAGGCTTGCGGCTCTCATGGGGTGAGAGTAATGGCAGCACTATGCCCCACACCTCCATGGTAAGGCAGTTGTGAGTAGACGCCTCACAGAGGCACTGGACGAGTTCTGAAATAAACTCTCATCTAAAAAAAATCCCTAATGCAAGAGGATAATTCAAATAATTTGGTGACTTGAATTTTGTGGTTGAGGGAAGCTCAGGCCCAACAGTATTTAACATTCTATGAATTCAATTTGCCTAATGAGGTGCAGCAGAGGTGACAGCATCCCTACTGCAAAGTGTGTATTTAATTTTGACAAGTTATGCATGGCCAGAAACAACAGCAATTTCCTTTTGACAGCAACTATTACTTATAAATCACACTAGTGGCACAGCAGCATTAATGCAAAGAGATGAGCAGATTAAGCAAAAGCTACCTGATCCTATTGCCAGCTCTCATCCCTCAGGTTCTACAGACAGTCCTGTAGTTTTGGTCCTGTGGCAGAGGACATCCATTTAATTCTTGTCTTAGGGAATCTGTATCTTTCCCTTTTCTGCTGTAACAGGTCTGGCCAGGCTGTGTGACACCAAAAGAGACTCAGGGAGCCCAGAGCCATTGAGCTCAGACGTCTTTGCAATATTCAATACTTAGGGAGCTTTGCTGGGGAGAAGCCTGTGCTCTTGAGAAAAAGAAGGCAGGACTGTGAGAAGGAGAAAGCAGGACTGTGGCAGTGCCCAAGGAGCAGCTCCCAGGCAGCATCAGTAATAATGCACGGGGCACAAACTGTGCCCTCTGTGATGAAGTGACTAGGTAGTCTTTTGGGTAGGGTATCACACTTATAACAGGGCAAAAAAAGTCTTAAAATATGCAAAACATTCACATTAGGAGATTTTAAAACAATCTTAGGATTACATCTCTTCCTAAAAGTGGATAATTTGTATGAATATTAGAAACTAAGACACACACCAATTTGAAATATCTTCTTTCAGTTGTATGTAAAACAAGCTTTAAGTTGTCACTGCTGCTTTTCTGCAAATTTGTTGTCATGACATGGATGCCTTGTAAAAGTTGTACAAACTTGAATGTCACTTAGCATGATTAATTTTGCAAGTAAAATTTTGTTGTTGAAAGGTTCAAAAGGGAAAGAGATCACAAAATGGAACTGTTCTGTCTGGTAAAGACCTGTGTAAATATTGTAACAATATTTCCCTGACATCACTTCAGGATAAAGTAATAACTGTGTTATTGTGTATTTTTGTAACATAAATGAAATTCTGAAATCATATAACCTTGGAGCAGCAACAATTCTTTCCTTTTTTCTGAGAAATGTGAAAGTGGAATTTTCTATCCCTTCATATGATTTAGCAAAGATGAAGTTCAGTGTACATTTTAAGACAATATTTGAAATTAGTTTTAACTATATGTAGACATATGGTCTGACCTCACCTGGTCCAGCACTTCACCTTGATTGGAAAAGCCAGCAGTGATATGCTGCAGCAGGATCACTGTCGCTGTAGTGACACCACTCCAACAGCTCTTCTCACCACAAACTGAAGTGGGATACTAAGCACTAAAATGGCTGCTCAGAACTAGTACTTGTCATAAGGAAAGAACATTTTTATTCATTGTTGTAAGAATTTAGTGCTCTTAGTCTCTATACAGTGACCATCTCATGATGATCTTTCTCTTTGCAAGGGATTATAGAGCTATTGTTACTGGATGAAGCTGCTCAAGGACATTTGTTATCATGAGGATGAAGGCCAGTTTTAATCATCTGACCAATATGTCTCTTCTCCTTTATTTATCTATATCTGCAATGGCTAATCTATATATGTAGCACATATCTGCATCTCTATATCATCTATATCTATCTATCTACATCTATATCTATATCTATATCTATCTATATCTATATCTATCTATATCTATATCATCTATATCTATATCTATGTTTATATCTATATCTATATCACATATCTATATCTATATCATATATCTATATCTATATCTATATCTATATCTATATCTATCATCCATATATCTATCTATATCTAATCTATATCTATATCTATCTAGATATAATCTCTATCTGTATATGTATCTATATAATAATCTATCTATATCTCTGTCTATATTTATATCAAATCTATGTCTATGTCTACGTCTATGTCTATGAATAAATGTGTACATTAATGTATATTGTTACTCTCTATATTATTCTTAATCATATACCTATGTACAATGTAGCCTTCCAAAATTATTTGACAATCATAACAGTCTTTTCTTTTCCCTGTTCAGTCACATCTATTAAAGTTCAAATCTTTCTGTTTGATGATACAATGAACTAGATGTTATTTAAATATTCAAAGATAGAACTTGTAGCTTAGCAAGCTATGAGGGTTATGAACGCGGGAGTAAGAACCAAGACGATACACTGAACTTCTGATGAGAAAAAAGTCAGCAGTACAAGCTCATCAATAATGATCACTAAAGAAGGAAATAGGAATTTAGGCTAGGACTCAGAATAAAAATAGCAATAAGAACGGTTCATTCATGGAATTGAAGTCATCCAAACACCTGTGTTAGTAAATGTGAGTGGATGTAACAATGAATAGATGAAAAAGCAGTTGATAGAACTAACATTATTTTGTCTTGTGTGAAAAAAAAAATAAACTGAAACTTTCTCTCTGGCCTTGATAGTTTTTGTCTTCATGGTTATCTAGCAGAAAATCCATTGAAATAAAATTCTACCAAGTTTACTTGGTTATTTTCTATAATTTCACCTAGATGCTTCGTGCTTTTCAATTCAATTTCATCATGTATAGCCAAGCTACGTTAAACCTTTAAGTCAGACAAAAAGCAGTATGAGAAACAATATTTTCATGAAACTGATAAGAACAAAAAAAAATGCAAGCAGAGCTGTAACAAAGTAGTTAATGGCCCACCATATACTCTGAACATTATTTTCAGAATACAAAACCAGAAAATAGAAATTAATTCCACATGCTTCTGGCTTTGGGAATTGTAATTCTTCATTTATGCTGACGGCTTGGAGAGGCTGCCAAGAGCAGAGGCTAGACAGAGTTAGAGAATAATGTGGATGTTTATTAAAGACGTTTAACAGAGACATCTTGGGCAATGCAGGAGCCTAGCGTAGGCTACACCCAAGATGGACGATGTTTTTAGACAGATAGGAATTTGGTCTATTTGCATATCAGGGGTTAATCGCCCAATTACAGCTCCAGTTGATGAAGTCACATTCCCTCAGTTTGAC
>JAOTQP010001286.1:73967322-73996156 GCA_026413545.1 Cichladusa arquata | reverse complement strand
TTTTTTTAGTTTTTCAACACAGACTCTGCTATGTAGGCACTTTATGTTCTATAAGAAAAACGAAGGAAACATATGGATCATTCAGAATAATTAAGAAGACTCACAGAGTGATTGTTTATATATTTTGGAAACCTTAAAAATAATTAGTTAGAAGAAAAGTGCTAAAATAGTAATGAACTAGCTGCTTTCCATAGAGTTGTTCCTAGGTTTCTCTAAGGCAGTGACTCAGGAAAATCATAGGCAGATTTGCTCACTCTTATGTCAATCAGTAACACAGAATTCCTTTTCCTAATTCTCCCCTTTTTTTCTTTTCTACATAAGAAATCTTATAAAGATGTCTGAGGGTTCTACATAGCTCAGATTACATTAGTAAAAAAGTCAGTACTTAATATCCTTTTATATATATTCTTTTTTTAAGTGTAGAAGTGTAGACAATTTTAATCTGTGGAGAGAATGGAAATTCCTGTCCCCCACTTAGACAACAGCTTTCCAATTATGGGACATGTAATTATAGAGTTATATTTTTGATGAAAATTTGATAGAACTATCTACTCCAGAGTTTGGCAGACAAATTCTGAAAATTTTATGAAAGGTTTTTGAAGTCATGCTATCACTGTTCATTTATTTCAAGAAAAGCTTCCATTCAGGGCTACTCAGGAATTACCTTCTTACTCAGCATTTTTGTGATCTCCAGGGATGGATTTGAGCTGTGACCCATTCAGACTAAAAATAGCATGATTTTTACTAGGTTCTTTACTGCTGCTTAGTGCAGACCAGCAACAAACTGATAAAACTAAGGTCAGTTTTGGACAGCATCTGTCTGATCTTACAAGGAACATGTTTCTGCTTCTGTAGGGATTTTGATTCATAGAAAACATGAAAAGTTTTGTCTTTGTCCCCATTGGCATGGAGTGCCTTTAAAATTTTCACCTATTTGAAAATGGAAGTCATTCCACTGGCTGCTAATAAGAGCTGGTTCTTGTTTCAACTTAGTGCATTAGGAACTTGAAAATGTTTCACAAAATTTAATTATTTTTTTCTTTCTAGGATGTATTTTGGAAGCCTTGCTAGACCAATTACTTGTACTGTATGAGTGGTGACAGTAATTACAGGAATGCACTAATATGGCCAAGTACAATCAATATTAATTCCATTGGATTTATAACTTCCTTCACAGAATAAAAACGTGAGTTGTGACTTCAGCAATCATAGTTAGTCAGTAAGAAGTAGCTACCTACTGAGACACTTATTATGCTAATTTATGTTTTTTAATTAAAAATCCTCAATATATTTTAAAAATATTGTGGGGGGTTTTGTGAATAAAAAGTCTGCTGTTTATGAGTCTTATTTCTGAGAAATATTATTTTCTTTTAGAATACTTTTTACTAATTTCTGCAGTCCTAAACAAAATTTTTAGCAAGAATAAACATGTCCCTTATTATCCAATATAGCAATGCCTTGTCTATTGTGTGATGATAAATTATCATTTGCTGATCATTGTAAGAAGGACAAATGTTTAATGACCAGGAGAGATGTACTGGGATCTCAATAAGTAATTATTCTCACTAAGTAGCAAATACAAGTGTGAAATGAGTGGTGAAAAACACACAGGTGAAGAGGTGACATATTTTTTTTAAAGATTGTTTTAGTCCTCTAGCATGAGCCAGATTAGGAATGACTTTTAGAACCAAAACAAATTAGGACAATTCTAATAGAATCAACTAAACAGTCACTTAGTAATATGAGATTTTGGTCTCCATCTCTCTCATAATGTGTCAAGCATTTAAATATTCATATAAAATATTAACTTTTCTTTTAAATTACTAAAACCTTCTACTATTATGCACTAATACAGAAAGTCTAGCTATATTTTACTGAGGGTTAGGTATCACATTTTATTGAACCCTTAAAATTGTATTGGAACATATTCTTCAAGATCTATTAAAACTATAATTTATCATTACATTTTATTGCCAATCCTATACTTAAATGTCTTAGAGGGGTTACTACAACTTACCTTTGTGTAATAATTTATTTAATGGTCTCACCCTTTCAGTATGCATATTTGGAAGCAGTAATATATCTAAAAGGCAATGTGATACAAATTAACTTTGCCAGTGGATCAAAGTAGGTAGGTACCTTGCTTGCTCTCATATCACCTCTGTGCAATCAACTATAATTCACCAATGGTTTTCCCTTAGTTAGCAGCAATGGAAACAAAAAGGCTAAAAGGGCTGAGATAAAAGAAAACTTAGAGTTACACAAATCATAAAATCTGAAATTCTTTCCAAATCCTTTCTGAAGGAATATTTGTGCTTTCCTGCAGTCAAGTTTATTCCAAGGCTTGAGAAATCCACTATATTGTCAGTGGCTAAGAAGATCTTGTGTTGAATTTTCATGTAAATCAATGGACTTATACTATCTGTTCATCAATTCACATAGTATATATTAGATCTTTTCATCAATCATCAGGCAGCTGATGTACTTCTGATTTATAAATAAGTCACCTTAGATGAAGCTATGGGGATTACAAACAAAGCAAAACAAACCAAACCCACGAGACATTGGCAGGTATTTTCTAAGTGGCTCGCAGACAGACAGGCACCTGCCCATATCCTTGCACAAGTGTCTCATGTGCCTTGCGAAATTTCTTACATTTCCTGTTGACCTGTTCCTCCAGATTGATTAGATATGTGTGAACAGTACCCCTTCACTCTAGAGTTACTGCACAGCTTCCCTGCATTTGGTGTCATCTCTAATCTTAGAGATTGAGCTCTGACACTTTCTCCAAGGGACTGACAAAAACGTTAAATGGGTGTGGTCCTGCCATATTGGGATAGGGAGATAGGGAGGGCATTGCTTGTGCTGTCAGCATCTGCTGCTCCTGATCCAGCAGCCCTTGAGGAGCAGCTCACTGCTGCTGTTTGCTGCAGGTTTTGTTTGATCATTTTGCAGCTCAAACGTACGCATCCAAATCAGGCAGCTGTTGTAGAATACACAGGATCTTTGCTCACTAAGGCTTCCATAATTCCAACTGAATTCTCCTCCAGCCCCTGAAGTAGGTCAGTGTAGAGGAGGGATAAGTACATGGAGAATTCTAGCCTTTACATGGTAGAATAGAATAAGAATAAGTAAGAATAAAAAGGAAACTTCAGCCTTGCCATCATAAAAATTACTTTCTCTTAGATAAAATAAACAAGTCTCTTACATAATTATAATTTTCAGTTTATTTTTTTCAGTTTATTTAAGTCATATTAGTGTTTCTATTGCTGCATCTATTGGTTTCACTAAAAAAAAAAAAATCTCAGACTGATTTTTAAAAATATAGAAGTTTAACTTTATAATTTTCATTTTTTGCCCTGAGGTATATTTCATGTTCTTTCTTCTTTTGATCAAACCTGTCAGAAGAAAAGAGAAAAAAAAACAACCCAATTTTATCCAACTTTTTCTGTACTGTCAACTCAATACATTCTGAAAAAAAATGCATAAATGGAAGTATAGAAAATTCTTCTTGTAAATGGGACAATTGCATTCACTTTTTCCAAGAGCTTTGATAGTTCTGTCATTTATAAATGCTTATTTTCCATTTCATAAAGACTATGCTATATAAAAAATGCCAGAATGACCTGGGAGATCACTTCTTAGTTTCAAGAAAGCAGCAAAAATGCATGACAGTCACATGCACTAACTCCTCTTCTTGGTGCTTGCAGCTCAGTTTAGTAAACAAAGCACTTCCAAGATTTTGCACTGTGATTATACAAATTTTCTTTCATCTATAGGACAGAAATTATTTTATCGGATGGTTTTGTCTCCTGAAGCAAAGTAATTTTCTGCATGACCAGCAGTAATGTAATGTGGGTGATTTTAATAAGGGACAATTATTTTTAAAATTAAACTTTAAACAGAGTGCAGAGTGTAATAATATAGCAGAGAAGTGCTCAAGATTATAGAGCTCCTTTTCAAATTGTCAACATTGAAATGCACTCTTTGATCATTCAGAGTAGCATAGATCTTCCAGAACAGAAAAGATTTTCCCACTTTTTTTCCTTATTTCTTGTGTCATTAAAACCTTCCCAGACCTTAAATATAAAAAGAACAAATGACAACATTCAAAGAGAGAAATCTAAACATTGTTGGGGTTTCTTTTGTTTGTTTGGTTTTTGTTTTTATTTTGGGGTATTTTGGTAAAAAAATATAGTGTTAACAAAAGTGTAAACATCAGAGAAGAAAATGTTCATGTTAGGAGCTGTCCCATTCCACTCAACTTTTTATTTAAGTACATTAAGTACATATAGTCTTCAAATACATGATTGAAGCCTCATTTTGAGCCCAATAGCCATAGAATGTAGACAACATATTCAGACATTATGCTGAGATCTTATTCTGGCTATACACAGCTTCCCAAATATTGGAAAGAAGTGTGAGGTTTTTAGAATGGCACAAATGCTCTACAGTTAACAGTTAGGACTCTATGATGATCTTTATGACGTCTATGGGTCTTTAACCAGTGCTGTCAAAGTTTCTGGTATTTTGTATAGTCAGTAATGTCAGAAATGAGCGCAAAATATGCCCCGTGACTTTTTATTATAAGTGGGAAAACCAGAAAAATGTCATGTTTTCTGATTTAGTGAGCTTGTTCCAAAGCATGGGTCTGCTGCAGTGCAACCTTCTCTCTCTTGGTTATTTTACATTTGGTGACTTTTAACCTATGAAGGAGATTCTGTAAAGAAGATACATACAGCTGAAAAGAACAAGCGATTACATATTGGCTACTCATAGAGCAGATAGTCAGAACTAATGAGTTCCTACAGCTTTGCCTGGTTAATGTGCCTATTAATATGCTCATGATGAGCCTTTGCTGGCCAGTCAGTCTTAGATTAGGAAGAATTGGCCTGTGTTACTCCCTGGAATGGACCAGTGTTCAATGTCAATCAAATGCTCAGCATTGCAGTTTCACTGTTTCAATTTATTTTGCTTTGTTTTATTTAGCATTGTCTGCTCTTTCATACCTGTAGTTTTCCCCCTGAATCCCTAAGCTGTTACTCATCTCTGTTTTACTTTTCTTATCTGGCATGACTCTAGGTTATGCACTTTCTTGTGTGTTCTTTTTCAAAGCCTAAGAGTTTTAGTGGTAAACCTGACCCAAGGTCGCGCAGCTTGATACATCAAATGTAGACATTGGACTGCAAATAGCTGAACTGCTGAGGTAATGGATAGAGATTCAAGGAGAAAAAAAAAATAATGTGCAGCAATATGTTTTTTTGTTCTTTTCTCAAAAAAAGGGCTAAGATGAAATGATTGCATATCTCAAAAATTCAGCATATGGCAAGAAATTTGATGTAGAATAGTGTGTAATTAACACTCCTGTCAGGCGGCCCCAATCAATGGCACTGGAAATATTCAAGGTCTACTTTGGATTCACCTTGTGATGCATGTTTTCATTTGGTTCAGATCTGTGTGACAGCTGCCAGATTGGTCAGCACATTAACAATTTGGCTGGGAGCATTGGCATGTGTGAGTTCCTACTGCTTTAGCAGAAGCTCCACTGTTCTGGGACCCGTAATAAGCATTTTTTGGTACAGATTTCATACTGGGAAGAAAGCTACAAAATCTATCCTATAAGGACTGATTAACTTTAGGACAGAATTTTTTTACTGATTCCATTTTACCTCAAACTTGTAAATGTGAAAGAGCTGCCACTTTTTATAAGGGTACTGATTATTCATTCTAATATTAGAGTAAGTGAAAATAAAATGGAACTTAATTTTGGATCTGTGAACAGTTATATTGGACAGAAAAACTTTTTACAGAGCAGAGAGAATCAGACCCTGAAAAATTATCTAAGAGCTCAAGACTACTGCTGTGAGGAAATTCAATTAAAATTTTGGAGATATGGTGTTATGGTAAAACTCAATTGGCCAGATTTTACAATCGGAAACTAATATTCTATTTAGACTATATTAGATTCTTAGAGATAACCAGCTCTGTCTTAATATTCCATTATTTTCTTTTACTTTCAATGGCTGAAACAGGAATTTAGGGGAAAAAATTAGGATATCTGAGCCGCATTTCAAATTCCAAAGCATACTTGACAGATAAGAATGTGTTCAACAGGAATTCATTGTAGAGAAAATAGAGCAAAACTTCCAAGTGATTTTATCAAGACTGATGGTTGGAGGTAGAGAAATTAGTCGGTGAATATGTTTTTACATGAGAGACTCTGCAAAAGTGAGTAGAGTGAGTTACCCAACGAGGACATGAGAATGTCCAGATCTTCAGACTGATGCAGATTGATATTACATAAGTCATGTATGCGTTAGCTTGGCAATGTTTTGCAGAAAACTAATTTGTATGAAATAAACACGTTTCTAAAACCCAAGTAATGTTTTTCATTTCTTCTTTTTTATCTTTTTTTTTTTTAAGTGATTGGATCATTACATATCAGGCAATCCCTTTCAGAAAAAATCCAAATCTATTATTTCAGAGATTTCTCATTAATCCAGATATTGACAAGAATGGATATAACACCTTGCATAATTGTTTCTAAATCAGGCCTTACACTATAGAGAATACTGACAATTAAATACCTCATTGTAGTGTTGCAAACAGTTAAGAAACAAACAAAATTCTCTCCCTACACCAAATTACCATGTTTTTTAACAAATTTGTTGGCTTAAATTAACTTTGTGAGAGACTCAAAGATAGAAATGCTGAAAAAATTGTAGAATATATGCACTTATCTCTCAGTTAATTTTTCAAATATCTCTCTGTCTTTTGCATCTGACAATAGATTATGTGGAGCATGAAACCTGGACTGGATTTTGCTTAGAATGAAAGTACATTTGAAATATTAATCAAGAATTTAAATGGAACTTTTATTTCCTGTTTTAGATTGAATGATGACAATATGGATAAAAACTGCCATGTTTTTTCTGACAAAATCTATGCTAGCCTGTAAAATGAAAATTTAAAAAGTATTTCCCCTGTGGTTGCTAGATCATATTAAGTGAAAGAATTTCAGATTAGCAACCTTTTCTGCCATAGAACATCTGGAATTTTCTGATGAGAACTGCCAAAGAAATCGCAGAAAAGACCAGGAAAAATTGGAACGGTGAAAATGTTTTTTTAGGAAAGAATTGAAATTAAATTTCTAGAGCGGAGGTAAGATTTGCTATGATTAGAGTTTGATGTTTTTCAAAAAGTGCAGAGAAAAAGGATCAGGAGCATAACAGCTGAGGTGCTATGAGGTGGGAAAGAAATTCAAGTATATCAGGAAATTAAAAAGACAAAAGTTTAGAATAATTGAGTTCAGGAGAAAAATGAGAGTTAATTTGGCAATAAAAAATATGTGATTGTCAAATATTTCTCGAAAAAAGTAATGAAACTAGAGCTATAAGGAGAATTTAAACAGTAGTAAATTAGGCAAACATAAGTGCCTTCTAGGAAAGCAGAGTGTGGCACTAGCAGAGGCAATAGCACACGATTGTGAGTGTTTTCTCACTTAGGTGAGTCTAAACCATAGGAATGATAGAGTATTTTATATTGCCAAGGAAATACATTGATATTCGAATTATTACAGCTGCATTCCATTACTATTTTACAATAAATTTGTAGCTATATTGGTGAACAGAAAGCTGTTGAAAATCTTACACTTTTTTGGAAAGAGTGAGTCACTCTTCCATGGGGTGCAGTCCTTCATGTACAGGCAGCTGCAGCACAGGCTCCTCTCCCCATGGGACTTCCACAGGGTCACAGCCTCCTTTCAGGTATCCATCTGCTCTGGCATGGGTCTCCTCCAAGGGCTGCAGGTGAATATTTGCACCCTCCATGAGCCTCAATGGGCTTCAGGGCACAGCTGATCACCATGGGCTGCACCACGGGCTGCAGGGGAACCCCAGCTCTGGCACCTGGAGCACCTCCTGCCCCTCCTTTTTCATTGACCTTGGTGTCTGCAGAGTTGTCCTGTTCTCATGTGCTCATCCTGTTGTTACCAACTTTTCTAACTGGCCCAGCCCTGGCCAGTGGCATGTCCATCTTTGGAGCTGCCAGAGTTTGGCTTTGCCATGCATGGAGGAAGCTTCCAACAGCTCCTCACAAAAGTCAAACCTTTAGTCCCCCCACTGCTTCCAAAGCTTGCCCATGCAAACCCGATAGACAGTCACATGACGTTATTTTCACATTTACTCATCAGAGAACAAATGATAAAAACATGCAGTGCAAAGTCTAATAATCTTTTGAGTGGTTTTGTCGCCAAGCTTTCTTATAAATTTTGTTATTATTCAGATAGATCTTTGCAAGTACATATTATTTTTACTCTTTTTAGCAATCTCATAATCACAGTGTTAGGGAGAAGTATGCTGGAGAAATTCCTCTTCCAGAATTTAAAACACCATCATAAAACAGGGGACAGCACTTTAATGCAGCCACTCTGAACAAAGAAACAGATAATTTATTTCATTTCCACGAGTTTTATACAGAGAGAAAGCCCATTTTAAAGTTTAATGGAAGTGTTAGTACAAGCGATAACTTGCAGAAGAAATGCATAGAAAAAAAATGGGGAAATCACTTAGTAAGTGTCAAAACTATAATTTGCTCCTTCCTCTTGATACACTGCCCATAGTTTATCTACTCCACTGCTCTTATGCAGTATAAAGAACAGAAGTTCAGGGCGTAACAGATTAATGACATGTTTGCAGCAACATGAACAAGAAGGTTAGGAAATTTACATTACTGTGAGCCACAAGATGGATTAATGTAATTTCTGTTTACAGCCTCACATTTAATTCATCAGTTTTTCCAGGAGAAAATGCATTACTGGTATCATGCTTCAAGAGAGTTTTGGAGTACGGTTGTATTAGTAGCATATAACTGGAGACATTTGTTATAAATACAGAGCTTAATTCCATAAAATGTTGAACACTTTCCTAATGGAATATAGTTTTTCTTTGATAACAGGGTGAAACAGTGTCAGTTCTGTGTCTAGGTCTTGGAATATAAATGAAACAAAAGTATGAAAGTAAAAGTGATAAAAACTGCAGAGCTCTAAACTGCATTTTATTTCCTTCATCATGTTATTATCAGTACCTTTATAGTTTTTCTGAAACTTTGATTTGAAATTTATCTTAATCTTCTCAAAATAAAAAAATAAATTAAATTAAAAACACAAAAATTGAGAATATTTTTTCTTATGGGGTACTACAGGATAGCCATGACACACTGTTGATATTTAGCTATATTATAATACCCCATTCAGAACAGGATTTAAGAAGAAATTTAAACAATATGTTGAATAGGAATGGATTTAATATATGTCACTGTTATTTTCCTTTTTTGATCTTTCCGTATATTAGACTTGATTTTTTCTACGATTTCTACAATCTGTATGATTATTCTTTGTTTTTATTTGTTGTTTGTTTGTTTGTTTGTTTTCTTTTTATGTGGGTTTTTTTTGTTTGGTTGTTTGTTTTTTTGTTTGTGTTTTTTTTTGTTGTTGTTGTTTTTTTTTGTGAAAAACACCTGGAATGAGGAAAAGCTGCAGTTCTGTACTGTAGAAACTAATATTTAAAATATTGAAATCCACTTAAATATGTAGAAGTGTCCTCATTCGGGGAAATTAGCATTTGTGTAAAAGATAGGAAGCAAAGTAACCTTCCTGTGATGAGAACTAGGTCCATTCTTGGCCACTTGATTTCCATCTGTCTCTGCCTCCCAAATCACAGTTTTTTGGCAGGCTCTCCTCTAGTAGGTGGATCTTTAAACCAGTTCTGCCAGTTTAAGCCATTTTTATATAAATACGCCATCTGCAGTCAGGGCGATTAAATAATTTTTGAGGAAATTGAAAGGTTAAACAATATAAAATATAAGACAGGCATGGCAAAAAGTTCAAGGATGGTATTTCACCAGAAAATAATTAATAAATTGGTTACTGGAGATTGTTCCCAGAGGAATTTAAGACAACAGCAGATGCAGGAGTTTCAGATAGGGTAGGGAAAGTGAGGATTAGGCAACATTTCGATTCATTTTGTTATCTCTTCAGGCAGTGAACAGGGAAAAGAAAATACTAAAGAAATGTGGGGTTTATTGCTGAGACCTTGAGGTATTACAGCAATGTGCATTTCTTGTTTGTTAGTAAATTAATAATAATTTATAGTTTACTTACAGTTAATTTATATATGGATATAGGAAACCAGAGGTCTGAATGCCATTGAGTGTAGTTCTCATGTCCCCTTTCAAAGATCTGAGTCTTGTGTCCCCTCCTCTCATTAAAATGATGCATTCACATAGTTACTTTTGGTATGCAGAAGCATCTAGAAAGGTGTGAAAAAGGAACATGAGTATTGTTATTAACAAAAAGGCTAAATAGACATTAATGTTGTAGTGTATTTTTTTTTCTAGATAAAATACAAAAGAATTTTCTTTTAAGATTATATTAAATAAAAATTGTAGAAAAATATTTTGAATTATTATGTTTATACATTTACAAGACTTTTTCTTTTGTCCCTTTCCATGGGTTACTAAAATGAACAAACTAACAAAACCACTGTAAGTATCCAGGCCTTTTAAAAATCTGATCTTTTATATAAACTAAGTAAAGAAGTTTAATTCTCTAAAATATTGTTTGTGGTCTCTTTTTATTGCAGATTTCCAACAAAAAGGGGACAATCTAATATATAAGACTGTTAAGTTTTGGAAGACAGAAGACTGCTTGTGTTATTAGAATTTAATAAAAATGATGGCCTTGTATCACTCTAGTGGTCTTAGCTGTTTTCTTCCTGCCTATTTGCTTTCAAAAGGAAAGGAGTTAGGTTCAGCAAAGGGTGTGGTACTCCAGCAACACCTCTTCCTCTGAGAGAGTTACTAACACTCAGAGAGGAAGCCAAGCACGAGGGGGTGGAGAGGCGGAGGCGGGGGATTGGGTGAAGGGACAGGTGTGTTGCACCATTTTGAATCATATATGGATGACTAAGTGTTCTGGGATTGTGATTTCAGTACAGCAAAGGTAACATGTGCATTCCTCCAAAGGGAACTGGTATCAGTCACTGCTTATGCTGCACACCATTGTGCTGCTTTGAGATGAAGTAAGAAGGTAAGGAGTGTATCCTTATCTTTTGCTTTTTTAATCAGCCCATTTTGAAGAGACAGAAAGCACTGGGAAAGATCAGGGGATGCCTCTGGCACAACTGTAGTACTGATTCTATACTTCCTCTGTGGCTATATTTCAGTGTAGAGAACCTAAGGCTAATCATTGAACAAATGTCAACCTACCAGAATAAATTTAGTATAGACAGCTTTGATATCTTTCATGTAATTGTAGTGATCTACATCTTAAGGATACGAATTCTAGTAACTTCCAGTTACTTGTCCTCATTCTTAAGTGTCAGCATGATCCTTCCACCCTCATGTGGGACATTCTAGTAATGCAAACAGCCAGGACTTGTAATACTTCCAGACAAGGATATACATTTTCCCTGGTTTCCTTACAGAGGTAATTTTCATCCTTTTTGCATACCCTCTGGGTATTTTTTATTATTTTATCTCAGTGTTTTAATTTTTAGCTTCAAAGATAAGGGCCTGGCAGCCACACAATAAAACAATTATACTCCAGTTTAAAACTGTGTATACCCATCTAAGTCCTGAAATTTCTGCTGTTGATCTGCTGTTGGTTTTCGGATGTTTATGCCCTCTGCTAGTCCCAATTTTCAAGTTAATTTGTGGCCACCTGGTATTAGTAAGCTCTGTTTAGAACTGCAACATCACATGGCAGCATGCAAAGCAAATATTTTGTCAACTGTTTTTGACCTTTAAATAAAAGTTTGTGTCAATGTGGCTCTTTGTAGTTATCTGACAAACTGTAGCATGATCTATAGAATAAAATATGGCAGATTAAGATAGTACTGAGTTGAGATTTCAGATTCTTGTTTGAGCCCTAGTTAAACTTTGGGGTTTAGTCATTCCATAAAGTCATGTTGGTATAAGAAAGATTGTACTGGGTTAATCAAATCTGTTTTCTAACATTGTCACATAAGGGGGTCGGAGCGGACAGTTAGCAACTGCAAGAGTTTAATTTTACAATGATTTTTTTTTTAACTTCCCAATCAGTGGTAGAATTTGTATCGCTATATTTATTGTCAGAGATTTATAATTTTTTGTAAAATCATTTGGCATTTGGCTGCATCAAGATAGAATTTTGAGCGAGTTACTTCAGTAAGTGTGGTGTTTTTATTAGAGTAGGCCATGAAACACACAACCAGAAACTTACCAACACGAAGTGGTATGACCAGGCTATGGATGATTTTGGGGTGGGTGGCCAGATACCTCTTTAGGCATGTCTTTTCTTTGTCCACAAGTGTTCTATAGCCAAAACAAATCTTTTTTCTTATCTTCTTTTGATACTGTGGATCACAACTGCAGTATTCAAAAAATGGCACATCACAGATATGAATTTATGCACACTACAGCTTTGAATTTACACTTTTCCTAACTCTAGTTACCTTTTTTGACTGCAGCTGAACTTAATTTGATAATCTTAATTTCTAATACATGGTAATATTGAATTGATCTCTCTTGAATCAGCAGTTTCCTTCCTTGGGTGTGGGAGAGAGCAAGGAATGTGAGACAATTCAGTCTCCCCTTCTCAGTTTTTTCTATCATCCTCTCGAGTGCTGATGACTAGCAGTCTGATAATCTCTTTAAGTTATTTGCACTGATTTGCATCTCTACCTCTTTAACAATGGCAATTAACAAAACTCAAAATACAGATAGCCCTCTCCCTTGGTAGGAATGACCAAAATAAATAGTGTCATTCTATATACTTGTGGAAAGGGAGGGAGGAAGGAAAGAAAGAAAGAAGACAAACTAAGATGAGCTTCATTTTTATTATAAACTGCATAACAATTTGTAGATGGGGTACGACTTCTATGGTTTGTTTAAAATGCCATGGTGGTGCTAGACTTCAAACATCAGCTGCAGAGATTTTGTAAAAAGAGATGCCCTTTGGATGGATTGCTGTGTTGCTTATCTCTGTGTGCTGACTTCTCTGAAGAATATTGGTAGATAGCTCAGGCAGCCTTTCCCTTTATAAAGGCTCCTCTCATTATTCTCCCTCATATTTCCATTATACTTTATCTTTTACAACTTCTTAGAAATGAAAGTCATACTGCAGAGAAACTCAATCCTCTTTTTCATTTGCTAACTATTTGCATAAATGAATCCACTTATTTTTCTTCATAGATAGCTAATGTTATAGGCTTGTCTACATTAGAAAAATAGGTCATATTTTGAAAAAGCTAAATTATTAATGCTTCAAATAGCATGAAAATCAGAAGGAAAAATGGAAATGAAATCTTGATATGTTTCAATACCAGGAGAAACTAAAGCAAGCTCAGCTCAAAGGCATAATACCACTGGACTCAAAATCATAATAAAAACATGAGTAGAAATTTTAAAAATAATAATTTGAAAAGACAGGAGATAAAGACAAAAATATTTTAATTGAGAGAAAAATCTGGAAAATAATAATGTAGGAAAACATTAGTAATTTGAGTATTTGTGTTTGCATGATTTATGCATATTTCTCTCTCTTTAAATACATAGTAGCAGAGCAGCAAAAGTCCCCAGGTTTGTGGCTTCTCCTGGAGAAGGTGTTATGGGGAGTGATTATAGCACAGTAGGCAAAGCACACCAAAATCAGTGTGTTCATCAATCTTTAAGAAAGCTCCGTTTCTACCCAGATTAGTGCATGCCATGATGTTGGATCCATCTGTTCAGGCATGAACAGTCACTGTTTCATAGAGAAATAGCAACAGGAGAAACAACCTTTCATGGAGTTTTCTTCTTATGAGGGTCACATTGTAAGAGCAGCATGATGTGTTTAAAACTAAACATTTTAAAAAGTAAAAAAACCCAAAACCTACAAGGCAGTTGTAAAAAGGGGAAATTAAAAAAGAAATAAAAAGGTAGGCTACTGAAAGAGTTGAATCTTTACAATTGGGTTGGACTCTGGGATACTATATGCCGTAGAGGAGGACAAAAGTATAAAGCAGGCACTTGGCATCGCTAAATAGCTGGTGTTGGGGCTGTGACTGCACCAGGAGGCTGTAATACGTAGTTATTGTAAGTAGTTCTTATATATGGAATGGGTTGTAGGCGATGATAGAATAAAACACAGCCTAAAGGGATATGGGTGTGGGCTGATAGAAAGAACATGTGGGCACATGGTGAAACCACAGGTCGAGAGTTGTGAGCAAATGATCAGTAGTAAATTATTGGTCACTAAACACATGCAGTGCTGAAGTGGGAAAACTGGTTTCAGAACTAACAAAGCAAACACAGAATAGCTATTTAGCATATGTAAAACATGTCATATACCTTAATTTCAGGTATAATACAGAATTGCAAAGCAGTAAAGCAAAGACAAGGTATAATGCATGTTCTAGAGTACGCAAAATTAGTCCATAAGATGAAGAAGGAATAATATTTACTATAATATAACACATCTGCCAACTATTACAAGGACAAAATGGCTCAGTTCACCTAGCTTAATCTTAAACTGGAATCAAAGCAATTAATAAATTTATAATGGACTTGCGTTAACCATCTATCTTTGGGATTAATATATACAATATATTAATATATTACAATGGTACGACAGACAAGGCAGAATTCTAAACCTTCTTAAATAATTAATAAACATCTTCCTGCAACTGAACATCCAAAATTCTAACCATGCTGGGCCACAGTCTGTATATTAGCTTCTCATGGCTTCCCGTGGGGAGGCCATCCTCTTTAGTAAGGCTGAGGTTATAGTGCCAGCAAGGATGAGTGATGCTGTTCCTACTCTAAGGTATCTTCCTCACCTTTGTCACAAAATTTTGTTCCTTCTGTATTTCTCAGGTGAACTTTTCATTTATTTCCAAAATATGTAAGAATTTTCCTGTTTACCATTTACTCTTTTTCTTGTCCTTTAACACCCCCAGAGGCAATTGGTTCCCAGCCATGATATCTAACGTGATCAGTTTCGGGCAAGCACGCTCCCGAGCTTTGTGCATTTGATCTGCATGCACATAGTGTGTACACTTGTTCTAATCCTACCCATGTTACTATTCAGTCTATTTGCCAACAGTGGGCTGTGTGAGCATGTCCACATAAGTGAAGGATTCAGGGTATTGACAACTCCCCGTAGAGATACCCACATCTGTTCTCGATGAACATAAGGTTGGGGATCATACAGGGAAGGGTGGATACAGTGAAACCTGTATATAGGAGATTTCTAGTCTTTTTGTTGTTAAAAATAGTTTGAAGACTTGACAAATTTCTTGTAAAGTTAACGAGCAACTTTGAACATATTGTTGGTCATTTATTAGTTAAATATTTTAATCAGAGTATCAATACATTTGCATGTAAGGTATATTTATTTATCCCACATGGATTGCATGGAGGGTCTGATATGGTAGTTGCATCTGTTGATTGAATTTGGATGAACCACAAGGCCAAAAGTTCTTTAAAACACATTGACCAATATATTTACAAAAAAATATGCACAAAAAAAAAAAAATAGAAACAAAATGCTTGAGATGATGCCTATGATATGCATAACAACTCCCTTGAAACTAATTTGCTTCCAGAAGACTAAACAATGGAAAAAATGATGGTGATTTTTGCAGAGGATTTCAGGGGTGATGAGTCATGCAGATAAATGCATTGAGGAAATGAATTGTAAAAGTTACTGATGCTGACAACTTGAGAGCCAGAAACAGTTAGCAATTTGCCCAGGAACTTAAAGAGAATGAGAAAGTGGTTGTGAAACAGGGTTGTGCCTATCTAGTGCGAGGGATAGGTGCCATGTCACGGCCTCTGAAGTCTGGCAGTGAGAGACTGTGACTACTGACTCATGGACCGCTGACTCAAGAATCCCACTGGCTCAAAAACGAGAGACTGACCATGTGGGCTATTTAATATGATAAGCAACAGAATTATTTCACAAATAGAAGGTAACAGACTAATTTTAAGAGAACTAACTAACTTGTAGCCAAAAAAGTGGGGGGTTTTTTTGTTCTAAAGTGTATTGATAGCGTAAACTTTTGAGAATCTGTGTGCTTGATTTCTGGAAAAATTTCCACCTTGTACCCCATCCAGAATCAACAAGGTAGCCTATCTAAATTAGGCCCCCTGCCCATGTTTAGAGTCCCTAAACCGGCAACGGTGCCATACTAAACTCAAAGACATTAAGCAGACACAGGCCATCTGTGAGTTTTGGGTGATGATGTGTAATTTCACTAAAAATGTTGGTTTGACAACAGTCTGGTTATGTAAATAATGAATTAGAGAATTTGTTTTTCATACTTTGTTTTTTTTCTCAATACAAGTACTTGTTAACCTCTTAAGTGCTATTCTCTGATGAGTGCGTGTGTAAGGGGGAGAAGAAATTGCAAAATATTTCAACCTATACTGTGGCTAAAATACCTTACTGACAATCATATCTAACTCAAATCTTAAAACCAATAACTTGAGTGTGTATTTTAGCAAGTTAGTTCTATTCTAAGCCTATTTCTTAACCCTAAATCCATTGTCAGTGCAGAGGACCAAACTGAAAAGTTATTCAGAGGTCAAAAGAAAAACATCCTAATGACCATTTTATTTAGGCTCTCTAATCACTATTTGGCAGTTTTTTATTGATTCTACCTGTGTTTTATGGACAACAGATGGGGACTTTGAGAGATTTCAAACTGTCATAAAACAGCCTATACCTTATCCAAACAGTATTTACTATGTCAGGAATTTGCAGACATACAACACCTCTCATTCTTGACATTTATCTCCTCTGCCCTTCTCTGGAAGCTGCTACATTGGCATATTTCCATCTGTTTATTGGTACAGTACTCCTTTTCTAGTAGACACAACGAATCCAAGACAAATACCTTGTGTTTGCAACAAGACCTGTGTAGTCCTTTGTTAGCAGAAGAATGAGGTCCATCGGCTTGGATTTTCCCTGCTCCCAGAAGGTTTTGGTTCTGTTTATTTGCAGTGCAGCCCTGTCCAGCTTAGAAATTATGTTGCCATTGCTGGTAAGAGGTTTGGTGCCAGTTTCGCTGATCTCATGACTCTTTGGACCTGTCAGGCTTTATCTGGACCTGGCCTGTTCATGGACCTGTTTCAGCCTGTTTAGCTGTAACACCAGCTGTGTAATGGCCAGGTGACTATTTCCTCTCTCGGTTTAATTTTTTGTTTAGCCTTGTGCTGCTGTGTGGAATAACAGTAATTTATATTATATGTTTGTAACTACTAAACCACAATAACAAGTAATATTTCTGCATAAAATAATTAAAAATATATAGCCTTAGAACAAAATGCAGAGTATAGGGATACAGCTATGGGATGACAGCAGAAGCCTACAATGTGGAGGTGAGAGTGACAGCCAAAGGGCTACAAACAATTGGTAAATGCCCAGCAGTTGTTCAGCAGCAGAATATTGCCTTGGAAGCTAGGCAAAACCAGTTTTAGGGATAAAAAAAAGAGGAAAGGGAAAGTATCCAATCTAAGCAACACAGACCTTAGTAAATCTGAGTGCAATGGGGAGTTTCAAACCAGTGGGAGGAAAAACAGCAAGGTGGACCACATTAGCAAACATATCTAAAGTGATACAAAACACGTTGTAATGATAGAGAGGAAATCTTCAGTATTGTATCTGTGCTGCAGAAGGACTTGCTTTTGGAAATGCTTTGAGTGTAACAAACTGGTGTGAATTCAAGCAAATCAGAAAGTAATTCAAATGCAACAAATTAGTGACAGTATTTGAGCTTTTCACATAAAATGGGATGTTTTGTAATGCAGACACTAAGTTACAAAGCCTCAGTTTTATGCTACAGCAATAGTGGTCTTTTATTTTATTTTATTTTATTTTAATAGCTTCTGGCAGCACAAAGTATTTTATGGAAAGTTGGTACTGTATTTAATGGAGACTAGATAATAAAAATCACATGAGGGATGGAAAAAATACTGTTGCTTTTTCAAGTTTTACATCTATCTTAAATTTTGCCTCCCTGAAACACTAGGATTAAATACCAGTAGAAGTCAACTATGCAGATTTTTACAGTGTTACTCTGATTTATGTCATGTTCCATGGTTAAAGGAAAAAAATCCAGACATTTCATCCCCTGATAATGCAAAAAGTAGTTCAATAAAATAAAATTGGTTTAAATAACAAAAGAACACCTCATTTTTATGTGTAAATATTTGGATTTGTAGTGTTTAGAGACTAAAGTACTTATTTCAGCAAAATTTTCTGTCCAGATTTTATTACTTTCACTGAATTAATCCTGAACTTTACAAAATTCATGGAGGCAATAATTTCAAATTCCCCAGATGATTGAAATTACTTCCTAACAGTTTCATTAAGGCTGTATGCACTCACTCCTCCATGTGCTGTGAGCAACACGTATGTGTTAATTCAAGTTTACGCAAGGCCTACAGGTATATCAGAAAAAATGTTTTTACAGGAATGTGTTCTAATTTCTATTTTCTGCAAGCAGAGAATGCTATTCCTTAGGGCAGAGTCCATGGCTTAAAAATTTTCTGTGGGAATCTGTATGAGAAATAGAAATACCTCACAGGTCTAAGGCCTCTGGTAGAGATAAGGTGGCCTCATAGGATGTTGCTTATGGGATCATATGTTTGAATTAATGAATTGAGATGAGCAAGATTGTTTACTATCACAAAGTCTTTACCATTATCTGTTCAAAGTCTTTGTAAGATTTTAGTGAAATCTTGGAGAATTACTTGTCTATGCTAGAAAATTGTTTTCCTTAATTTTGTGTTTCAAAGTTGCAATTTGTTCTTTAGTAAGCAGCTGAATTAGTGCTCTGTCCTTACACAGTTCCAGTTTGAATGCTCAGCCTCCACTAAATTTTGCCTATATCCTAAAGGATACAGCTTTTAGGCACAGCACTATTAATTGGGAATTTGGATGAAGACATTTAATGTTAAATTATGTATTTAAACAGCTAAAATTGGAATGATTTCATAAATGTTTGCCTAGTGCTTTTTTAGATACAGAATCTTATTATACTGCACTAGACTCTCCTCTGCACCTAAATGAAGCTGGAGTTTTGTAGGAAGAAGCATAAAATTAAAAAGACGTGAACAAAATTAATGATTCAGGTCAGCAGAAGAAATCCAAAATCCAGGCTGTCATGTCTTAATAGACATATATGCTTATTGTGTTTCTGTAAAAGCAGATATGGAACATGGTCAGGGGAGTATTTAATTAGCCAACTGCATCCTGTTTGCTGTGGTTATGTGCAGGTGAGATTGGCAGTCACCAGCCCTCGTGTTGCACACCAGAGGGGAATTTTTTTCCCTTTTTTTTTTTTTTTTTTTTTTTGTTGTTGTTGCTGTTTTGCTGAGGCTCCTAAATTGTAACCCCTATGAAAGTGTAAGCAAAAAATGTTGTTTGGTTTTTTTTTCACCATGTTTCTTTTTTATTTTTATTTTTTTTTATAATGCTGTGGTCTTTTTTTATTACTTTCTTCTATTAAAAAGAAGTGAATGGACCTTATGGGAATCAAAGCCATGACCTTGGCATTATCAGCACCATGCTCTGCCCAACTGAGATAATCTCAGAGTCACACTATGAACTATGTATAAAAATTCAAACCAAATTCTATAGTTTTCAGCAGGTGTATTCATGAATAAACTGTAGTCTTTTAAGCTGAAATACTCCAAACATATTTTGCACGATACTGTGGCACATTGTAGATATCTGATTAGGGTGTTTTGTTTTATAAGCATGAAAGAATAAATAATTTTAAGATCAAATATTTGATTAAATACTTGTACAGGGACCAAGAGCTCAGCATTTTCCAAGGAGAAAATCATAACTTTTCATAAAATGGAGTGACTTCTATGTGGAGATCTCAGCTAGGGAATGCAGCCCCTCTTCTGGTCACTCCCCCTCTAATCGCTTGTTGGTCCTTTCACCCCAATCAACATTACAAAACATTACAAAAACAACACTTCTAGACCAATTTTATGAGTAACTCTTCATACCAATTTTTTTTTTACTTGTACATTTTGGGGGATTGGATTGGTTGGGACCATAATGTTTCTTGTGATCCATTTTTAACATATTTATGTGTTTTGAAGTTCTGTGATAGCATTTATAAGTATTAACTGTAGAATAATCTTACATTTATTAAGAGCTATTTGTTCCTGTAACATTTTCATGGCATTTCAAAATGGTGACCTACATATTGAAATATAGTCCTAAGATAATTATTGATAATATATTCAAAGAATTTCTAGTTCATTTTTCATATATCCCTTGAAATTTTAATAACTACAGTGGTATATTCTTATACTTCTGATTATGGGAAGTTATGATTTTAAAAGGCTTTGGCACAATGGTCCTCTTAGATGGATCTGGATGTAACCATCTAGGAATAAAAATGCTTTTAAAATTAAATATTCACTGGCCTCAGTATCTCGGGAGCATTTCTCAGGTACTGGATGGGATCTCAGAAAGTGCTTTAATTGCAATTTAGGAGAATTTCAAGGAGCCTGAAGATGACTGAAAAATTCAAGAGGAAACACTTTAAATAGATCTGCATCTAGATTATATGGTTAATAGAGTCTTTATATGTTTATGACTTTGTTTTTTACCTCAGTTTTGTGTGACAACTGATTGTCCAGCTGCAGTCAACTTCAGCAGAACTGTGCCATTACACTAAATTTGTCACCTCTTAGAGCCCTTTTCAACAAGAGTGGACTAAGAGGTTGCTCTGCCTGGGGCTCAGCAGCCAGTTTCTACCACGATTAAAAATGAGTTTGAAATGAGACTGATTTCAGTCCATTTCTGTGATGCACACAGATTTTTGGTCATTACACTGCTAGTCTCTGAACTGAAATGTTTGTTGCAGGGTTCATATGTATGGGATATGGCATTTAGCAGAATAAGAAGCTGATATCAGTTGAATGTGTGCATGGAAAATTCAGTAACCTTTTTTAAAGGAAAAAGGGAGTACTACTGCTATAGTAGGCATGGCCACATTAAATAGGGTTGGAGTTCTCGGGTTTTTTATTCCTGGTTGAGTAGGAAATATCTCTGCCTTTCCTGTGTTCCAGCACAGTGTGCCATGATCTCCTGCAGGCTGCAAAGCTTACTGTTTAAATGGTAAGTTATTGTGAAGTTTATTCTGCAAATTACCCTGAAAAGGTATAAAATTAACACAAGTGGCACCTATATGAGACAAAACTAAGAAGTTTTAAAGCTTTAGCAGGAAAGGATAAAATATAACTTCCTTTAAAAGACTGAGAAAAGTTTTTAAGAGATTTTTTTGTATGAGTATAAATGTGAACTATTTGGGAGAACCACATAGAATGTGCCTGGAGAAAATATGCAATATTAATAGTTATCCAAGAGCACCTTGTGATGACTTCTTTTGGATAATTCATTGCAAGAACTGTGTCAGTCGTGCTGTGTGCTCATCCATGAAGTACTAAAAGCTTTGTAGTTGTGGCAAGGATAAATTCCCATATGTGAAAATGATCAGTGAAGGAAGAATTACTTTGCATTACTGAAAGAATGTTTAGATTCTGAACATAACATTTCAAAAGCATCTGTCTCAGCTTCAATTTACAAGTTCTACCTCTGGTAGTCAAGGATATGACAAGCACCAACTTGGTTTATAAACTTGCTCTTGGATGCCTTGTATTTCTTTCTTTAGTCTGTAGTATCCCATTAAAAAAAAAAAAAAATCACATTTTCTCAAATATTTTTAGTTCAGAGAATAATGGAATTGCTGGCCTAGCAATCTCTCAAAATTTTGAGTGACTTTTTAACTGTCCCTAGTTTGGAATACTTAGGAAGTAGCAATTCAAGCATCTCAAGGCCAAGTCTTACCAAGTATTATCTATTAAGTTATAGAATTAATTGATGCAGCTTAGTCTCCAGTGGAAACTATTCTTAGAACAGCTTTGATCTGTCAGCCTGTGGAGGCTCTTACCTAGTGGTAAATCCTGACACTCAGATATGTCATTGACTGTAAGCTGAATGCTTTGCAAGTGTGTGGCATTTAAAAGGAAAATCAAGAAGGCAGGCTTCCAGTAAATGTTAACACAGTTACTATTACTACAGAAAAATTTTGAGACTCTACATTTCTGCTGAAACACTAAATCTGATAATCCTGAATTGGATCATCTGGAAAAATTCATGTAATCCTATGAAACCTCAGCGTGTAAAATATTTGATTTTGGCAAAAAAACCCACACTGAAACAACTAAACTCTCTATCATTACTGTATTACTGTAGATTTCAAAAATATGTATTATTATCAGGGAATCTGGTGCCCACTGCATAGTCTGAGGTGTTGGTGCCCCACACACCCTTACAGCATAAAGCATATTAAGTTACTCTTCTTTAGTCTATAAATTTTATGTAGAACAGTGTTAATAATTCTCTGAAGAAGCATGTCAGATTTATCATGAACCTTATTCCCAGAGATTACTGAGATCACTGAAAAGATGTTCCCTTAGCCACAGATATGCTAAGTTGGCCTAGGAGTTACTTTCTGGAGCCTTTAAAGCATATGTCAGATCTTCGTGAAGAAATAATTTTGTGCTGAAGAAAATATTCTAATGCTTCCCATGACTACTATGATATCTGTGAAATTCCCATCATCAAGGAATGACATCCTCTGTATCAACAGGAAGCAGAATTTTTTTTTCACTTCAGAAACATTTCAGATCAGCAGAAAATTTATATTACACAAAAGGAGTTAGAAGGTAATGGTGACATTTTTGTATCACACAGAAGACAAATAGAATATTTTAATGAGCACTCCTCTTAAATAAATTTTTTGCAGTGTTTCTGCTACTGTAAACCAATAATGCAATACAACATAAAATAAGCTTATATGTGTTGCTGTGAATATATGCTTTTATTATTCCCCTTATGTTATGCCCTTGGGGTTATTTTATGTTCAGGAGTTTTCCATACACACATTACTTAAAATTCATCTCTTGAAATATAATGTCACTTACCCTCTGTCCAATAAATCTGATTTAATTATGGGATAAACTCTGCATCTCTTGCCTGGGATTACTAATAATAGCTCTTCCTTAAAGCAATGCTGGAGTGGCTAAAGGATCAATTTGAATTATTCTGCACACAAACTGCAAGAATAAAAGATGCTGTTTTTCAAGCATTTGTGTTCCATAACAGATGATTAGATGGCTTCTTGAAGCTAGGGATTACAAGGCATAGAAGTGCCAGCAGTTATTAACTGGAAGTGAGTTCATTTTCTCCAACTGAAGAAAATCAAAATTGGTAATATGCCTCTTATGCATCATTAAATTGACCTCTGGGAGTGTATGGTGGATGCAGTGACACACTTCACTCTTAAGAGAGAAGTAGCAATATGTCCATTGATATAAACCAGCAACTTAACAAATTTTGATGGTCAATGCTGCAGTGGTTGAACAAGATTTTATAACAAGGTAGAGTTGACTATCTACTGCAGAGAGGACCAGGTCAGACAAAAGTGTCAGGGAAATCCTCCTGCAGAGTTCTGAGTTTCAGAAAGGATGTCCTTATGTTCTAAACTCCTCCTGAGATGGGAGTTTAGGTGCAGCTTGATCCGCATTTAGTCCCAAACTTGGTCAGTGTTTTATGTGTAAAGTATTATATATACACAATCAATCCTTTATGTCAGCAAAGATTTCAGTATGAAAATATCACCAAGGATTTGCTGTGTTAAGGAACCTTTCAGACTAAAGAAGTAACCTAGAGAAGCATCTCTACTCAAGGGAAGATCCTGGCACATAGCCCACTGCCATGCAAGAGAGCCCAGCAGGCCCTGGGCTGTCCAGTATTTATAGGGTAAAATATTTGACTCAAAGTCATATTTGCATACTGACTGTAGATGTTAATTTCTTCCAAACTTGGCTTGAGTCAAGCCATTGACCAGCACTATGGTTAGGCTGATGTGATTCTGACACTAGCTCTTGGGTTGTTATCTGTCTCCTCCAAATCCACAATGAGTCAGCTACAGCCAAAAGGATCAGACACATCCATGATAGCCACTGACACTGGTAGTAAGCACTTAAGTAGACATGGGAAATAAAGTTCAGGTCGAAATCATGGCATGTGCAGTGGAGAGCAAAGCATCACAAGATGTATGGCACCAGTGGATATTTTTTTAAGTGCTTTTGTTATAAGAGAAACTTGTCCTAGCATGCGTGTAACAGATCTATATCCTTCTTTGCCTCTCATAACTTCCATTATAAGATTTGTTAGGAGAAAACAAAAGCAAATTTGGTGAAGTGTTCCTAACAAAATTAAGTCATAATCTTTACAAGACATCCACTTACAAGAACATAAAGAATTATACAGATGTTTCAATGCTTCAGCATGTTAATCTTGTGCTGGTATAGTATCTGGAAGTCATTCTGATTTGCCTGGTTTAAGGAAAAGTTGGGGACAATTTCACTTTTATAATCTTGCTGACGAAAGTTTCCTCCACAAGCATAGTGAGTAGGAATGCTGAAAATAAAGAGGATGCAGTTTCCTTGAATAGCTCATATTCTTAGAGAAAGTATTTATTACTTTACTGTGAAATACGCTTCTGTGTGAAGAGGAACAATATGCTGGTGTTCTCAACTAAGCTGGCCTAGTTAGCATTTTTATGAACAAGTTCTGCTAGTGCTCAGTCTGTAAGATTAATTTCAACAAAATCAGAATCCTAAATAAACTTCAATTTATTAAGTGGTGCATAATTAACATTTTTAATGCTTACTAATAAATGGATGCATTATTCCAATTTTCTTTCTAATGTTAAGGTTTACTGAGCTATTGCAACATCTAGTTTCTGGTAAACAAAGGAAATTTTCATTTGTTTTGATTACGACCCATTATGCCAGGGAGCTCCTACATAAAATTGTAGGGATTTGGTTTTTAGGATTTTTTATTGCATTCTTTTATTGATATCCATAAATAACTTTTTCCTATAGTCCTGCAATATACCCTTTAATAGCTAATCCTTGCCAAACTGTCACTATCTGTGTGCTCTTTAACTGAAGCGAAGTTTCATGCAAACTGATGTGTTCTGTGCTGCAAATGGAACTTTAGTCCAGATATAATCATGGAATCATGGAGGTTGGAAAAGACCCTAAAGACTGTCAAGTCCAACCATTAACCCAACACTGCCAAGTTCACCATGTCCTCCCTGAACTCCACGTTTACCCATCTCGTAAAAACCTCCAGGGATGGTGACTCCTTCAGTTAGGGAATCCATTCTACTGTTTGGCAACTTTTTCTAGTAAAGCAGTTTGTCCCAATATCCAGTCTAAACCTCCCCTGGTAAAATTTGAGGTCTTTTCCTCTTGTTCTATCACTTTTCACTCGGGAGACAAGACTGACCCTCACCATGATGGTCAATACTTTTCCTGCTGCAGCAAGGGATATGGTTGAATACTTTTTCTTTGAGACACCGCTGCTGACTCATATTCAACTTAGTGTCCCCCAGGGTACCCAAGTCCTATTCTGTGCTTCAGCTTTCCAGCAGTCAGCCTGTAGCTTATTCTGGTACAATGGATTGCTCTTTACCAGGTACAGGTAAAGCTGAACTCCATGACATTCCTGTCACCCATTTTCTCCAGGTTCAGGATACCCCCTGGATAGCAGCACAACACTCTGGAGTGTCAGCCGCTCATCCCAGACTTCTGCAAACTTGCTAAGTGTTTTCTCTGTCCTATCAAGATCATGAATGAAGGTGTTTAACAGAATTGGACCCACTACTCTGGGGTACATCTGTAGTTTCTCATGATTTATGCAACTGTGATTCCGTCTGTTGTATGATAGCACTGCTGTTCCAGGGTTTTACCCTTTTTGAGCCATAAGTCTTTAAAGTCCTCAAGAGACATTTCTAACAGTATTTTTAGTAGATTGGCTTGCTGTCTGTTTTGAAAAAATGTGGCACATGACAAAAGGGTGAGAATTTAAGATTAATTTTGATAGCTGTTACTACTAACAGTTAATTGATCATTATACATCTTTTCCAGTTGGTTTTTTTGGCAGCCCTTAGAGAGAAATTATCAGAGAAGACAAATGACTGCATTTAGTATACTCCACCTGAAATCCAGTTTTTAAATATTCAAAATTCGTCTAAGGATGTCTATTTCTGTGGATGATGAAATACGATAAAGTGTAAAATATTTCTATGTGTAAGTAGAATATGCATACTTCATATGTTACTAGAGAAAAATTAGTATAATTTAACAGACTTTCTTTGATATGTTACTACCGAGTTACTTTGCACACCTCACAGATTTGGTGAAAAACTACTCTCAGAGAGGTATTCTGACAAAAAGCCATGCTTCTACTCAATGAATACACTTTGAAAACACGCCAAGTTTGATTGCATGTGGTTATCAACCCATATACTTTAAATCTAAAATATAAATTTAAAATGGAATGTTTATTTGAATTTTGATATGAAAATAACCTTGAAAAGTTGAGAATGAACTTATTTAATTGTAGTGGATGTTCAAAAAATGAGAAATCGTATTTTTAAACAATGTGTTAAGATACGGATGAACGCATAGACATTCTTAAACTGTTAGACTTTGTTCTTATCTACCACTACTAAACAAGTTCTTTTATACTGTTGGAACTCAGTATGCATGCAATCATGTCTTATGATTAGGTTTATTGCCGTAGGGAAAAAAGAATGAGTATTGGGTTCAGCAGCTGTAATCAAATGCTTTCTGCCTTCCAATTTTGTGTGTGTGTGTGATGTTGTCTAGTATATAGAAGTATTAGAAAATAATTTGAGGTTGTGTGAATTGTAACATTTCCTTCCTTTTAATTCCAACTCCCTTGAAATGTGCTGAAACATGCTGCTGAAAGACTTTATTCCAAAAACTAGAAGTAAGTTTATCCAATTTGGGTTACCAATTATGCAAATGAAAAAGAACTAGATATTAAGTTAAGCAAATACCTTTTTCTCTAGAGCTTTGTAATAAAGAAAATCTATTGCGCCCTACATTGCCCTTCCAAATAAGTCTGAAACCATTACCTTTCACAAAGTGTTGTGCCTGTTTTAATCTTTGAATAGAATAAATAATGTCATTCATAATGCAGAAATACCTGGTACTCTGAAGAAAGATTTAGTCAAATTATATATGCCCTTGAGTAATATCATGGCAATCACTTCAATAAAGATAACCTCTGTTTTTTCAACAAGGTATAAACTTCCATGGGGCTATGTAATTCATTCACTAAACTGCACGTTATGTTGAGAGCAACCTGAGGGATAAAATGGATTATGCAGCTGTCTGAGATTTTCTTTTTGTTGTAATGCTAATGCTAAGCCAAACTGCTTCCAAAATGTGGAGTACCTCACTGAGAAAATTTGGAAACTCACTAGAAACTTGTAGAGATGCCTTTTGCTGTTGGGTTGCTTGAGCTTATATTAATGGTCCTGGGCTGGTGGAAGTACATAAGGTATGTAAGACTGTACAGAAATAATTCATATATATTTTTTAAAATGTAAACAGCCCATTTGCCTGCTTTCACTTCTGCATTATCTGTTTTTGTATTGCTATTTTTTTAACAATTCTAAGTGATAAATCTTCATTTTGACTGTAGAGAAGGAAGTTCTGATTAAAAGATTAAGAAACTTCTGGCTCTTACTACAGTAGAATCTCCTAAGAATTCACAAAAAAAAAAAAAAAAAAAAAGAAAAACAAACAAACAAAAAACAAACCCAACCCCCCCCAATGGTTATGAATTTTTTTCTTCCCGTGAGTAGAAAGGGCAACTCGGCTTATATGCATAACGCCTTGCCTATGTAATAAGGAAAGGTGAACCAAAGTGCAGTTTTAATACACATCTGTTCTCTTGGTATTGTCATGTTGAGTATAGTTTTGTTACACTCTGCGTTTTCTATTTATCCCTTTAAAGGATGGGAGATTAATTAATTCGGGAAGCTTAAGCTCAGCCACACACTGTTAACATTCTTTTGTTGCTGTTGTTAAGTACTTGACTTCCCTGTAAAAGCAGTAATGTGTTCTGCTTAAATTCTATTACAAGTCCTAGAGCAAGCCCTTTTCTCTAAGTTCAGAAGCTTTTTCTTTCTTTTTGTAAATGGAGTTCTCTTCAGAATGTACATTTTATAGGCATGAAAGGAGACCCGTAGAGCACTGACTGTCAGCTTTATGAATAGTTTTTCAGAACAGTGGTTACATTAAACTATTACCAAAGTAGGGAAGAAATTCTTTTGTTTCTCCCTGCAGCTCTTAAATTAATTTTATAAATCCTAGATGAAATACAGAGAACCTTCCTAATCTTTATTGTGGAGTTCTGCAGAGGTACAGTAACAGCTTACCCTCTGGACCATTTTGCATAAGGCATGAAAGCCCAACATCATGCCCTTGGTTTGCTTGAGCTGCATCAAAGTTTAGCTTAATCTTTTTGCATGCCTGGTTCTTCTATACTGTATTGTGCTTGGAGCCCTTGAAAGGTGCTTTTTGAAGCTTATACTAGTGCATTTTTAGGTGTCTGGTTGCATCATAATCCCTCCTCCCTGTTTATGGCTGTTACACTTATTAAAGGGTAAATGAATTTTTATGTATTTTTCCATTGTTCTTGGAGAAAATTGTCTATTCTGTTCACAGCATGGTGAAAAACTTCCATGATGTGTGATATAAACTGTTAGATCTTCAGCCCCACATGTTCTCTAGTGTGTATTTTTGTCCTGGTTTGAAGGACAGGTGTCTGCCAATAAAGGCAGAAGATTCTCTTTGAAATGGAGAATGTAAACCCCCTCCCTCCAAATTATTA
>JAOTQP010001286.1:73933421-73961884 GCA_026413545.1 Cichladusa arquata | reverse complement strand
TTTTTATTCTACCCCCCACCCCCCCCAAAAAAAAAAAAAAAAAAAAAAATGAGGGCAGTCTTGGTGTGATGGCATAAAGAGGACACAGGCATTCATGTGACCTACACAAGGCTGACTCAATAGGAGTTCAGGGAAATAAAGCAGCAAAATGCTCAGACTGCTACAGCCCTGCAACCAAAGAAGTTCAGCTGTCCTCCGCCCCCAGGTGAGAAGAGCCAGGAGCTGGGCATCTGGACAGATGGAATCCCACTGGTTTTGTCAGCTCCCAGCTGTCACATGTCTGGCAGCTCAGCTGCCAGCCTCTAAAGATCCTCTAATGTAAAAGAGAAGAATCACTTCAGAAAGCAGAAGTCAGTTCTGCTTTAGAAAGCTCTTGCATGGAAGCCAGTATAACTTACCTATATATTCATTTTCCCGATAGTAGCTGTCAGAAAAGAGGCCCTTCTCTATTTGTAAATGATCTGCCAAAAGAAAAGAAGGCAGGAGTTGACCTTGGTCAGCAGCCAGGTGCCCACCCAGCCGCTTCCTCCCCCCTCAACAGTACAGGGAGAGGAAAAATGGAAAAGAAAATGGCTTGAGACAAACACAAACTTACAAATTACCATCATTGGTGAAACTAACTCAGTTTGGGGAAAATTAATTTAATATGCTGTCCATGAAACACGGAGTAGGATAGTGAGAAACAAAGAGACAAGCACTAAAACAACTTCCCTTAATACCCCCCTTCTTCCCAGGTTCACCTTCACCCCTCCACTACTGACATTTTTTTCTTGGACACCCCTTTCTTCTCACATTTTCCCTGCCCCAGTATGAGCATTCCCCATGGACTGCATTCCTTCAGGATAAATCTGCTGCAGCCTCCAGTGCCCGCAGTGAAGCCGTGTCCCCTGGGGTGTCTCGGTGTGTCAGGTCCGTCCCTGCCGGGTCTCTCCTGCCCCGTCCCTGCTCCCGCTGTCCCCTCGGGGCTCGCTGCGCTGTTTCTCGCTCGGTTCCCCTGGCTCAGCCCTGGCTGCCGGGCAGCGTTTTGCCCTCCCTTGCCCAGGCTTTCCCCGGGGCTGAGCGGCTCAGCCCTGCCCTGCGCTGGGGCTGCTGCAGAAGATGAGTTGCAGTGTGCACAGCATCCCTCTGGATGCTGTACTCAGCTACCCCGGAGATGGCCCCTTCCAACCTCCGGTATATCCCCAGACTACTCGCCTCGAGCAGGTGAGGAAGAGCAACCACAGCTCAACAATAGCTGGAAACACTGGTGGGATACCAAGCCCTATTGACCACAAATGCAGAGTGGAGGCATTGCTACAAAGAAACTGAACCCCAGAACTCCATCCCTTCAGCCCAGTTACAGAATCACAGAATGGTTTGTGTTAGAGGGCACCTTAAGCATCATCCAGTTGCACCCCTTCCTAGAACCAGCAGGGATATCTTCAACTAGATCAAAACTCTATCCAACCTGACCTTGTAAATTTCAACCACCCCTCTGGAAAATCTGTTCCAGTGTTTCAACATCCTCATCATAAAAAACCCCTTAATTCTTATACCTAATCTATATCTATCTTCCCTCAGTTTCAAGCCCTGACCCTCTGTCCTATTGCCACAGACCCTGTTCAAAAGTCTGTCCCCATCTTTCTTTCAAGAACTGAAAGGCCACAATGAGGTCTCCCTGGAGCCTTTTCTTTCTCCAGGCTGAACAACCCCATCTCTTTCAGCCTGCCTTCATAGGAGAGGTGCTCCAGCCCTCAGACCGTTTTTGTGGCTCTCATGTGAACCCCCCCACCAACAGGTCCATGTTTTCCCTGCTCTGAGGATCTCATAACTGGACACCCTGCTCTGGGTGGGATCTCACCAGAGTGGAGTATAGGGAGAGAATCACTCCTTTGAATTTGAATTTGAATTTGAATTCTGAGTGTTCACCTTGTCAGAGGTACTGCACAGTATCTTTCATAACATCGAATAAATTGGTAATACCTTACTAATGAAAAAAACTACTTATAAGTACCCATTCGGCATATTGCCTTTGATTAACAAATTCTATTTGGTCACAACTCTCACATTAATACATCATGATATTAAATAAAAAAATGTCTTTAAAAAATGTTACTGCTTGTACTCAAAATATTCTCTGTTGTTTTAAGGAGGAATCTCAAATCTCTTCGGAATCTTGCATACAAGAAAATTTAATTTGGCTCAGTTGACTTAACTAATAAAACTGTTTCATATTTAAGCTTGTCTAATATTCAGCACAGGATTCACTGATGAATAATGTAGTCCAACTCCCTCTGAGGCACAGTTCGTTCTTGGGAATATTTTGGTACTGTGTTTTTCTAGTGTTTCTCTCATCTAAATACATCAGTTAAAGTGTAAACTGATACAGAATTCCAAATTACTGTTTTGACTCTGCTGTTTGATATTTCTTCTTGAGTTCCTTAAATGCAGTCTGTGAGTTTTTTAGTACATCAGGTCTATAATGAGGGTTTTTATTCCTGCTATTATGTATAACAATGGTGGGTGAAAGATCTATTTTACATAAGAATTTATAAAAATGTGAATGACTTATGTTGGTAAGTATTCATTTTCCCAAAGAGAGGTTGTACAATCCATCTCCTTTATTTATGTATTAACATTACCCTCATCATCACTGCATCTGACTACTTCATGCTTATTACATTATTTTATTTGACAAAAGTTGCTAAGAGGGAAGCTATTACCATAAATTTAGGATCATAGGATTCCTTAGGTTGGAAAATATCCTTAAGATCACCCTTCAGTCCAATCATTAACTCAGTACTGTCAGTCCAAAACTAAACCACGTTATTAAGTGCCACATCTACATGTCTTTTAAACAACTCCAGGAATGGTGACTCAACCACTTCCCTTGACAACACTTTCAGTGAAGGGGTGAAACTATTATAGAGAGGAATGAAGTCAGGTATCAGGGAGAAGTTTCAAGGGAACAATTGAAAATATATTCAGATGTAGACTGAGTAGAGCTAAGCAGCTCTTTATTGTTTCAAAAGGTCAGGGCTGGATTTGGCTGTTTCCATACGAAGACTGACTCATAGGCTGTCCTTGCTTCCTTCTGCCTAAGAGCACCATCTATTTTCTTCAATGAAAAACCATCCAAAAATTTTAAAAAAAAAAAAAAAAAAAAAAAAAAAAAAAGAAAGCTAAGCTAAAACTCAAGATTTTACCTGTAGATAGATAGAAAGTGTTCTTAAAAACTGACACTGTAGGGTGCTAGCTGGTTAAGAGAGTGCCCTCAGTCTGTGGCTGAAGTGATTTAAAAAAAACTGACTGAGAAAAACTGACTGAGCCAAGGCTAAGATCTATCTGCCAGCTTAGGATAAGGAAAAATAAGACCATGTTAGTACAGCTAAAATTCAAATTATGCAGTTATCAGATTGTTAATAATTTTTGCTTTAAAGTCATTGCTGTCATAAGTTCTGTAAATTCTCATTAAAAATGATAACATTTTGTTTCCAGTAGAAGGGTTCCTGCAAGACCTTAGCAAAACATGTAATTCTTTTCTGTATAGACTGGAAGATGGATGAGCAGTAGAAATTATTTCGTAGATCTTATTTATTTTTCACAAAATTTTAGGTTAAATTCACCTTATCAGCTTTACCATTTACTCTGTATGGCGTTCTCTCTGCCATTAGTTTACGCTTTTATTCTTGCAGGTTTTACATTTATATATGAATATATATATTTATACATATTTATATATGCATTTAGATATGAATAGAGATGAACAAAGGGCAAATTAGAGTCAATATTTTTATGGATCTGCAAGGGAAGAAGAATGAAACACTCTATCTTTTATCATAGAAAAATAAAGCTCCAGAAACATAGTGACATAAAAAATACTTATATAAAGTTATTAAAATGTACCAGTTAAAGCTCCTGCTTTTGACATGTTTTTCAAGAAGGTGAGAAAGAAAAACTGATCAATCATATAATCATATAAGTTGTTTTTCAGAAATAATCAGTGCAAGATAAATGCAATAAATACTGCCTGGTGGGCTGCTAATAAAAACAACTTAATGTCCTTGAAGCTCCCAAAATCCATGATGGAATTACAAGAAAATGATACAAATATTACAAAAATCTCAGCAGACAAAAACCAGCATTAAGATTAACTGACTATATGAAGATATTTAATGTTTCAGTTTTGGGATAAGTACCTACGAATATGACAAGATATTCTTTGTTTACTAAAGACTACCAAGTGTAGTTTCAGACACAATAAATCAAATATTTTTCTTTTCTTTTTTTTTTTTCCAAATATATTTTTCAGGATTTGTATAGTTTATTTCTATTTATGCATTAAAGCATTAAGTTTTGAAGGAAAGCCAGGCTCTTTTTGTAGTTGTGAATAAAAATGTGCAACTACATTGTTAGAGATGCAGCTTACTCTGAAGGGTGATAAAATAGCACGTTATTTGAGAATCTGCCACTGAACTGCTTTGAATGACTTTTTTTGCTATGAGTGTGGACAATGTTGCTGTGCCATTGTCATAATTGATATTACATTAGAAAAATACTTTTTTCCTTTCTTTTTCAGAATATTAAACTGCTATGCACCATTTCAACACATAATGAGAATCAGTATACTCCTATTGATAATGTATTATGTAGGGATTCAGAATGCCTAGGTCTTATTGGTGACTGATGGTGCTTTTACAAGATTTAATTCAAATTTTTTTTGTTTGCTGAGGTGCTAGTAAACTTTATAAATAATGAAATATTACAATAATTATTTCTATGGATTAAAACTGAATTTCTTTCTCAATCATTGCTTTTCTTATTCCATTAGTGCATGCTTAAAATGTGCCTGCACAAACCTTTATACTAATTCTTAAAATTATAGTGATCCTAAAAATTCCCCATACTGCAGTATATCCTCAGAAATAAAAAGGTAACTTTTTTAAAGGCTCCTGGACTCCCAGCAATAGCAAACTTTTTAATGGTTCCAATGACTCTCATATTGCATCATGTTTTCACCAACCTTATTTGTGTATACTGGAGGATGGAGGAAAATGAGATAAGCTCCCCTATCAAGATTTATTTTTAGTTTATATATATGGACAGATGGGTTGTGGCTATGACAGAGTGATTATTAAGTCTGTGCTTTTGTTCATAAAAACAATATTTTCTCAGAGGAAGAGTACCCTTAGTGACTGTATTTTCAAAATTCTTATTACAAAATTAGGATTACCAATCTGATTCTGCTAGAGGAATTTTTTTTGTCAGCCAGTGATATGAAGCTGAGATATTTTCCAAGGTCTTGGGTGAGGTCCCCAAAAACTCAGTGCATGCAAAAAATTTTTTTTACAGTGGCAATTGAATGGTATCTTTCTCCTCTTCTGATGACTGTGATATCAACTCTTAATCTGTCTCACATTTATCATCTAAGGTCTATATCATCTACTCTATTAATTGCTCTTTAGATATATTGAAATAGTGTGATGAGGAATATCTGTGCTTCTTCAAGTTTTCAATGTCCATTATTTAGATGCCGAACTTTGCTGGACAAGTGGTGCTAACCAAGCTATTCTATTACTTCCCCTCCTCAACTGGAAAAGAAAAATACTAAAAAACAGTGCTCTGCTGGAAGACCTCTCTGATTATGCGAAAAATCCATATGAAACAAAGATTTTTGAGGAGATTAGAGTTGGTTAATTTTTCTTCCCAAGGTTTAAATCAAAATATTGTTTTGAGTAAAATTAAGTTTTCTAAAACTTTTAGTCCATTAGGAAAACATATTTCCTTCTTCTTCTTCTATATTTTCAGTGCTTCAAACTTTTTATTTCAGTGCAAAATTCTGACAGAGATCAAATTGCTGTTTGCACAGTCGGCATTTGGGGAAACTTTCTCTTACTATGGAAGCATTTTCAAATGAGATTCCCATCTGTTGAAACTCATGGAAAAAATGCATAACTGGGCAGCTCTAAAGTTTTAAATGTAAGGTGTGGAACTTGATGCTTTTCCATGTATATTTGAGTGCATGCCATCCTAGGAATGGCAGTAGACTGTGATAGTTATTTAGCTGAATGTTTTCATTAGATCTGACAGCCTCTTCAGATGTATCATGGTGTGTTCAATTAACTTCATATTTTGATAGGGATGAATGGTACTGCTAACCTGAATAGCTCTGCTGATTTTTCATGGTTTTCTTTTAGGGAGAGGTAATGAATAACAGTCTTCTAACTGAGGAGAGCAATTGCTTTTGGACATTTACAAAAAATCACTTGGAGGTCTGAGTGTTAGATTCCAGAGATGAGAGTACCAAAAGCTACTTCACTTATAGCTTATCAACATCTCACTATTGACTTTCTGCTTTTTCAAACAAGCAGTGCAGTAAATCAGACATTCAAAACTCCACATAGTTTCTAGATATTTGTATGAGGATGGAAAATTGTTTGAAACACATGTGCGTGCATTGGAGGACTCGACTGTTCTCAAGTGGATTCAATAAATTTTAATGGTTTGGTAGGAAGTGAGCAGAAAAAAGAAAAATAAAGGGTTATTGAGGCCCTAGAATTAAATACAGAAGGTTGGGTTTTAGCAGGGGTCAAATATAGCTATCTTAATAATCAAATATATTTAGAACATGAAACCTCTTAGTCAGTCTTTCATTCACCTTCCTAGGAAGTGATAATTGTTCTTGATCTCCATGCTATCCCAACAGTTAAGCTCTTTTTATGTCAACCAAAAGCATTCTTAGCTCTAAGCAAGCATTTCTGAGGAGCTATGTAAAATATCTGCAGTAGCTGTGAAAAAATCCCTCATTGCAACTGCAGCTGTGAAGCTGATAATGCACTTCCATAATACAATACTTAATCTGTTATATGCATGGGGCTTTCAGGATAGCATTTGTAAGTCCTTGAATTAGTCACCTGAAACTTCATCAATTCTTCATGTCCTAGACAAATACTATGCTGGTGGCTTCTTTTCTAAATGTTCTATTTTCCACCACTCACTGTAGATGCAAAGGTGGGATATGCACCTTCTCTTATATTTAAAGAACCTGTTATTGATTTCTTGTTCTCACCTTCCTTCTGGCCTCCCAAGACAAGCAAAAAAGTGACATGGCTTTGCTCTTTCAATGATCACATAGCTCCTCTTGATGCCTTGAGAGGCTACCTGGAACAGAGGCTAGGCAGAGTTAAAGGAATAAAGCAGGTATTTATTAAAAGGCCTTCAAAGGATACAGCTTGGGCAGTACAAGAGCCTGGCCAAGGCTACACCCAAGATGGACACCTGGTCACGAGTTTTCACACTTTTTAAGTTTTGGCCCATTTACATGTTGGGGTTAGTTGTCCAATTACAGCTTCAGGTTATCAAGTCCCATCCTCCCAGATTGCTCTCCTCAATTTGCTGTTGTTTACACTTTTGGGGCCTGAAGCTGCAACAGTGTCCCTGATCCTTGGGCTGGAAAAGGATTGTTTTGTCTGACTAAACTGTGAAGAGAACTTGCTAGCACTTTATATAAAATTCAGAATTATATACTAATGCTGCACAAAATCTGGAAATTATGAAAGCTAAAACTTAAGGCATCACTCTGGCACAACATTTCTATTATGCCGAATTGCTGTCCCTAATAACGTGTTCTCATTTCTTGTGTTCTAGCAGGGACATCACACTGTGAGTGCAACAAAAACACTTCACTTACAACATTTTAGTATTAAGCTTTGTTGTTTTTAAAATGCAAAGGAGGGCTGTTTATCAGTCTAAATTTTGAATTTGTTTATCTGTTCTTGGAATAAATTATTATTGCCTAATGAAGGCAAGAACTGTGGCTTGCATGACTTGAATATGATTCTACATGATATAAACAAGCTTATTTCTGCAATTGAGTCTATTAGAGAGAAATGTGTAACTAAAAATTTTGTAAACTAGGACACAGTAATGAAAAATCTTCACAGCTTCAAAATACTGGATTTGAATAAGCATACAAATATTAGAATATATACAGCTATTGTCACATTTTCTTAAAATCTATCCTTTTGATTGTAGGTTACATGTTTACATCTGATGTAATTTCTAGTGTACTGATTTTTGGTTAATCTCCATATCCTAATGCACAGTGTTACAAAACCCTGAAGATTCAGTGGTAAATAGGAATAATTTGGTGCTGATAACATTATCATAATTCAGAAATTGTTCAACAGAGAGATATTAATGTTCTGTAGGTATAGGGGAAACAGATAACTCGGATTTATGCCACAGAGTGAATATACATGCAGTAGCATTGAAATTGTTGCTTGTGAATAGATTTTAATAATTGCAAATGAGTTATACAGAAGTTGCTAATTGAAAATTGCTAATTGCTAGATAACAAGAACAAAAAACTCAACAAAAACATTAACAGCAAAATCCCCCAACCCCCCCCCCAAAAAAAAACCAAACTAAAAGTTGCGTAATAAAAATAAATTTAGCATCAATTGGCAATTTCCTATAGTATCTTTTATTTAAATTTATTTTCTATCTATGTGGCTTGTTTTATATTCTGTAAGCTTTTAGTTTGTTTCCCCTGGTTACCATTTTATCTTTTGTTTGTTTTCTGATTTTCCGGTGGATCTTATGCCAAGCTCATGCTCTGTAGTTAGACTCTCTGTTAGACTGACACTTGTGTTATGCAGCTCATATTAAAGTCCAGGTGTTGCAGTCATCCAGATTGACATTTGAGGGACAAGATCATGGAATTAAAATCTTTTTGAATTTGGAGATGATGCATGTTCTGTTTAGCTTTGGCAATGTCTGCCTGTTTAGGCATCCAGTGCTAGAATATGCAAAACTAGGGAACAGCTAAACAATTTAAAGGAAACCTTCAAGCCAAAAGTATATTTTTAACCAGCTGGGTTTCCGAGCTGTTTCAGAGATTCATAGAATGGCTAGGGTTGGAACGGACTTTAGGATCATCTAGTTCCACGCTCCCTGCCATGGCCAGGGACACCTTTTATTAGACAACGTGACTCAAAGCCCCATCCTGACTTTGAACACTTCCAGGGATTACGCACAGCTGCACTGGGCAGCCTTCTTCTGGTGCATCACAACCCTCACAGTAAAGAACTCCTTCCTGCAATCTACTCTAAACCTACCCTGCTTAAGTTTGAAGCCACTGCCCTTTGTCCTCTCCCTACATACCCTTGTACAAAGTCCCACTCCATCTTCCTTGTTAGCCTGCTTTAGATACTGGAAAGCTGCCATAAGAATTTACTGTCTATTTGCATTTCCTTCCTGTATCATTAAGGACTACTGAAACATATTTTCAGATATATTTTGTAGACTACTTTTAGCCAGAAGTGGATAAACGCAATAGTATTATTGGGAATTATCTCTATGATCCATCATGGTTTAGCCCCAGCCAGCAGTGGCTCACTCACTTCCCACCATTGGGACTGGGGAGACAATCAGAAGGGCAAAAGGTAGAATACTCATGGGTTGAGGTAAAGAGAGTATAGTAGGGAAAGCAAATGCTGTGCACACAGGCAAGGAAAGAGAGAAAATTCATTCACCCCTTCCCATGGGTAGGCAGATGTTCAGCCATCTCCAGGATGTATTCCATGTGTGATGGTGACTTGGGCAGATAAAAGCCATGATTCCAAAGGTTTCCACTCCTCCACCCTTTCTTCCTCTTCCCACCACTTTACATGGTCTGGAATATCCCTTTGGTCAGATTGGGACACCTGTCCTGGCTGTGTCTCCCAACGTCCCAAGCACCCCCAGCTTCCTCACCAGTGTGGCAGTACCAAAAGCAGAAGAGGCTTTGGCTCTGTGCAAGCTCTGCTCAGCAATAACACAAACATCTCTGTATTATCGACTCTGTCTTCAACACAAATCCAAAACATTGCCCTACACAAGTCATTGTGAAAAAAATTAACTCTACCCTGTCTGAAAACAACACCTGATCTTATACTCAGCAGCTGTATCTGTACTGTAAAATTTAGTGATACCAGTGACCACCTCCTTGCTTCACTTATGACTTGCAGGAAAAAAAATACACTTGATTTTATTTTCTACAAGTGAGAGTGGAGAAAGTGGAGGAGAAATATATATATATATTTTTTTTTTTAAATGGCTTCTGAAGGCTGAGAACCACTTATCATTCAAAGAAGTGGTTGTAATGGAGTTTGTCACAGTATTTAGAATATTAAAAATAGAATTGAGAAGAAAAGTGTCAGTGAGACGTGTTTATCACTATGCCTGAAGTCACACTCCTGCATTTACTGTCTTGGTTAACATAGCATTATTTAAGGAAGACATACAAGTAATGCAAAATTGATGAAAAGATGCAAAAATTGTACATTTAATTATATACAACCTAAATCAGTCTATGCTATACAGGTAAATAACAGTTTCTCCCAGTGACTGCATATTAATAAGATTATTTGAAATATTTGGACATGATTAGTATTTTAATGGCTTCCCATTAATTCTTTTCAAAGAGATCATAAATTCGAAAGGAAATAGCACTACTTTGGTTTTAATCTCTTTAGTTAAAGGTCATATAAAATGTATTTTAACATTCACAAAATGAGATTTGTGGTTTTCCAGGCCAGCAAAAAGGCTTAATTTTTCTGATTTTCATTGAACCACACTATCCTGCTCTGTATTCTAGGACAATCTTCTAGAGAATCAAAAAGGAAAGCAGGAGTATTTGAAGCTATACTGTGAGCTCGTAACATGACTCTTTTTATTAGTTAACTGATTCTGCATTGTGCATAAATAAGTGCTGTAGAAGACAAAATCTTCTTGTTAACATTTAACGTTCAAGGACCACATAAGATGGATCAAGGCAAGTCTACACAGAAAATAATATTGTCATCTTGATGAACTGCTGGTGGACTCTGAAAACAAATACAGTATGTGCTTAGTTATATTGTTATCATAAACAAGGTCATAAAAAACATTTTCCCTTTACAGTTGGGATGCACAGACTAAGTAATTTTGTATATTTAAACATTGGTTATTCATCCTATTTGAATTATTCTATGTATTAGACCTTATTGTTGAACAGATTTATTTCCTTTGGAATACAGAAACCCCATGTATCTTCTATTAGCAGAATGAATTTCATAATAAATGATATATCAAGCATGAATTCACATAAGATGTGGGCTATTTTTTAATATATGCAGATTAATATTTGTTTCATTGTTATCTCAGTTTAAAAGTACCTAATGATTAAAATAGCACCTTTATTAATTACCACTCATATTTTATTATCTTAATAGGAATTATAAGTCTACAAGAATTCAGTTTACACTAATAGTAGTCTACCACTTTTGAGATATTTTCCTCAAAAAAAACCAAAATAAAGTATTCTTTCATAATTTTTCTAGTTATGAAGAGCATTAATTTAACATAGGATTTATGTAAACGCTTACTATCTTTTTCTTAATATTTTCTAGAATTATACTTCTCTTCAGCCTTCTTCTGCAGGCATCCTTATGGCCCTGTGCGATTTTTAAACATACTATAAAACAGACCTTGTGAAAGACTGTTCTTAACCTCAATAATCTTGTGTTCTAGAAAAGAAAGATGTCATCATTTGATGATACATCATTTGAACCACAATCCTTTTATATAAGTAACAAGAAGTTGAAGGCTGCCCTAATTTATACTGAAAAGAAAATGAAAGCTGTAGAAAAATGATTAACATTAAGTTAGTAAAAATTTAGGCCGTTATACATTAAAGTCTATAAAACTGACATATTTTGGAAATAATTTGAATGACTTTCTATACGAAAACATGAAGCAACATATGAATTTCTCATTATGTACACCATTCCCTTTATATAGCAGAAGGTAAACCATATTATCTTGTTACATTTATAATGGGGAACCTATGAATTTTCCTGAGAAGTCAGATGCTTTTAAACAGCCTGATTCTGGAGGGGGACTTCTAAAAAGGGGAAGAATGCTTTCCAAAACTAACTAAAGTACTTGCTTCAGAGGATTTCAGAGGATATAGGTCTTCTTCTATTTTTTTTTTTATTTATTATCCAGAAAAACTGAAATTCAAAGCATTGAACTAGAAGACTCTTGCCAGAACACTGATGAGACTTAAATATATGCAGACTTTTAAATTTACTATAGAGCATTTAAAATAACACTCCATATGTCTCTCATGGGAAATCTTACAGGCTAATAAATCTTTACAAATAAAAGCTTTTTTTAGAATTATTTTATATTGGGCCAACTTGAAACAGAGTTTTCAGCTGTGCAAAATAATATGTTAAATGTGAAATGCCTTAAATATGAAAGCTTTTGTGCTGTAAACCCCCTAACTGTTTTAATGGCTAAGCAAGCTGCCATACAAACTATGATGTTTTATGTATGGAAACGCTATTTTGATGATATAGTTCCTCTTGATATCTGTTTCTAAACCTAACTACATGCTAAACCAAGTGGTAAATAGAAATTGTGAGTGGAAAATTGCTCTAATATTAAAATAGTTCTGATAACTGTTGCCTATTATAATGAAGATGCTAATAGGTTATATATTTATACTAGAATTTCAGTGAAAATACCAGTATTTTTTCTTTTGGTAATCTTTCCTTAATCTTTTGTCTTCCCTGTGTCATTTAGCACCTTATGTTATTTTTTTCTCTAAGGCAACATAATTTTGCCAAGAGATCCTGTGTCACATTCCCAGCATGGCAACTAGTACCTATAAAGGACATTCTACACACTTCTGAAAGTGTGAAATTTATGTACTTTGAGTTTGAGCAACCAAAAAAGCATCTTCTTAACGTTAAGTATGCAAATACTAATCTGAAACATCCCTAGATCTGAAGTAAAGCCAGTATTCTAAATGTTATTTTTGGGTCAAGATTAGAGAGATTACCTTGCAGGTTTCTTAAAAAGATAATAATAATAAAAAAAAAAGACAAAAAATCCCCAGTACCAGCCCCACATACACTTGCCCCCCAAACATTTCAAGCCCTAGAATCTTACTTTCAATAGTTCTGTGAACTCCATTCTCAAGTAAAGCTAGATATCAGTTTCAGTTATTTGGGCTTTCCACAGGGTTAAACTGCTTTGAACAGAATTTAACCTCAGAGAGATTCCTTGGATTCAATGGAGAATTTTTAATCAAAAATACAGATAACTACAAAACCTTTTGAAGAACAGTCAAGTGATAGTTAAGTACTGAAGTCTATACCTCAGGTACTTAGTATTTAAGTTGTTGCTCTGGTATCATAACATTACCTTACCATCAGGCCCTTGAGCCATCCCTGCCATTTCTGCCGGATTCAGTGAATAATTTTAGTACAAAGTAGAAACACATGAGGGAGATACTAAGGCAGTAATCTAGAAATCCCAGTGGGTCACAGTAGTAGCATGAGAACTTGCCTTTCAAAGCCTGGCTTTCTGTGTGACAGAGCATTTAATAAGCTGATGAGGATTTTATAACTTAAATGAGCATTCTACTTACAGGTTTTGGATTAAAAGAATTTTTTTTTTCTCCACAAAGCTGACAGACTTTTGTCCAAGTGTATGCTGACATCTCAGTTAGTTAGAGGAGGGGTAAGTGTTTTCTTATCTAGCCTTAAAATATAAATAAGACAGTGCTGGGGAGTGGAAGTAAGAGACTGAAATAGCAAAAGGCCTAAAATATTGTTGAAAGTGTAGTTTTCTGGAAAGCTTCCGTTCTGCAGTTGGATCATTCTGATGGATACTACTCCACTATTTGTGTTGCTACCTTCTTTCAGGCCTTTAAGTCCTTCATCAATGCTGGTGATATTTGCTGATGGCTTTCACAACTTGACCAGTTTTTCTTCCTTAGGAATTTGAGATTCCAGCTCAGAAGAGCATCTCCAGGTTTTGCTTTATAGGTCACATATGTCAAGACATATGTTCAAGACATATTGTCAGGACACTCTGTATATCTCCTGGATATATATGCTCGACCCTAATGTGCTTCCAGCAAATATTAGGATGATGGAACTCATGGTTGAACATCTGGCCTCTGTATGACTCATGAAAAACATGATCTGTTTCAAAAAACTTTCACAGGAATTAATTTAAGGTTTTCCACAATTATTTCTTTCCAGGTATTACATATCTATTAGGTTATCAAAGCATATTTTTCTATTCTTTCTATTTAATACATACATAGTCTAGTAGCTGTGCTCTATGTGAACTTTGACCACAATTAATATCCTGCATGAAGGAAATAATGATAGCTGTTTAGTTATTCATTCGATTCTGTTTATTATGAATCATTCTAAAATCTTAGAAAGACCTGCAAGATTTCAGCTGAAAGAATATTAACTGACTGCAATTGTCAGACCAGTTTAAACAATGAACATTATAAAAGATAAATAGTAATTATTTCATACTTTAGCTATTCTACATCTGAGCTACCTGTACTATTTTCAGTGTAGGTTTTTTCCTGTAGAGTTTTTTTAAGATTTTAAGATTTTTTAAGATTTTAAAGTTTTTAAAAGATACTTGTAACAAATAAAAATATTTATGACAAATAAAAATAATCTCATCTTTGCTTTATGTCAGATATTTGATTGTTTGGGTGGCATTCTGTTGTACTACCTTCAAGATCAGAAGAAGCCTATACTTATGTCCATTTTAATAACCCATAGGAAATTAAATATAAATAAAAAAGCAATTTTGCTCTGCATATGAACCAAAAAGCAACATTTTAGTTTTTTACTAATTTAAAGCGATGCATACACTACCAAAATATTTCAGTGACAAGATTTTTTGGCCCTCGCTTCAAGTCTGGCTAATTAGCAAATTTTAAATTTAAAGTTTTGCTTCCAACTCAGAATACGCTATGTGCTTCTGTGATATTACTTCCTGTGCTCATACAAAGGATTTGATTTCAGGTTAATTATTTTTCAGAGATACATGTGTTTGTGTGTCTATATATATATATATATATATCTATTTGGCTGCTTTCTACTTTGAGTGATGAGTAAGCATGAGCAAATTAAGTGACTTCTTAAGTCACACATGCAAGTATAAAAAAGATACAATTTCTTTTTATACCTGTGCATGTACTTATGAATATGAGTGAAACATGAATACCTCTGTGGTTTGTTTTAGCCACAAAATTTGATAAATTTTTTTGACTGAAATGATAATTTAGTAAGTGTTGCTTAGTATATTAAAAGTGAGATGTGGGAATTTTCTCCTTTGGTACTTTTGAAATTTAGCTCTTAGCCATACCAATTCTAAATAAACATACTCGAGTTAACTCTGAGTTACTCCATTTGCACCTGCAGTGCAACCAAGTTGCTGGGTTACACCATATTATTGCTTCATGCTAAAGAACCTCTCAGAGATTAGGAGATCTGTTTCAGAGTGCTGCCACTGCAGTTTGGAAAAAAAAAAATGTATATTATAGCTTATTATTTTATTAAAAGATTACATAAATTGCGTGAGAATTCTGTGAAATAATCATTTCTATATGATTTATATAGAGTACTGAATGACTTTGGATGACATATATGAGTCAAAATATTCCTAGTATTTTTCAGGGTCATAATGATTTTAAGTTACTCATGGTGTTACCTAAATGGAGGTCTCAATTTTCTGTTCTTCCACTCAATCTCTGTATCACATTCACATTCATAATTACAGCCACTGTACAAGGATAGTATAAGGATTGATGAACCATCAAATAATCTGAAGGATGGGGGGAAAATTCCAATGATCTGCTTCACCATTTCTGATCTGAGAAAAATTAATTACATGTTATATTTATACCCATTCTTCAGTAGATGAAAGGAAGTGGCAGACACACACAAGAATTTGCAAGTGTGAGATATTGCAAATCATATTATCATTTACTAATAACCCTTTTTTAATAACCCTTTTTGTGAAAAAGTATAATAACTCTAAATTTAGGTACTTCAGTATTGAAGTATTTCTCTTTTTCCCAGACAAAACTGCAGAATCATAGAAAAAGACAAAATCTTTTCCTTTTGATCTTTCCAAAACTCCCATTAAAAATACTTTCTGATGGATATATATCTTGAATGAGCATGCTTAAACCTATTATCTGTTTCAAAATTATTGAAACCCATACATTATTTGACAACAATAACATTCTGTCCTTTTCATGTAGCAGTAAGAGAGGTACATGAACATCAGCACATGATCTCTCATGTAATGCATCTTATTAGGGAGGCAGTGAAGTCACATAAATTACCAAGAATAGTATGAGCAAATCCATGGCAGATCTGGAAACATAGCTTGCATCTCTGCAGGCTCTTATGTGTGATTCTACAAATGTCTGGAGGATTTTCTGTTCATTTGTATAATCCTCAGTCAGGAATATCATCTCTAAAATCCAAGGCAAATGTTGTAATAAAATGTTTTACCCTCTCCTGCAGTAATGTATGGTGAGGAGCCTGTTCTATACCCAGTACTTCTTTCATGTGGTGCAAACTTACTTTATTTGCACAAGAAATGTCTTTAAGAATTATGGAGTAAGCAATATGCAGGATTTTTTATACACTGACCTAGAACAGAATATTGATTCTCAACAAGATATGAAGGTGGCATCAGTGTAGAGATGCATGGCTGCATCATGCTGTCCTTCATTAATATATTTTCAATGTTTTTTCCTAGCTTATGTTCCTCTCTGTCAGCTGAAAAGATGTTCCAGGGCTTTTCCACAATTCTTATTTTGTCAGGGGATTGAATCTGGTCATATACCTTAGATGAGAAAGATGCTAATTTGTTCAAATAAAGCAGCCTTCCAATAAACACGGTTATTCTCAATAAAAGGTAGTATCTGACTGATTCAGTCTTTCATGAGCAATGGAAAACAGAAAACATCTAAAGCAATTAGATACCTCCAAACACAGAGATAAAATATTATTTTTGCACAAATTCCTTTATTTCTCCAGTATATAAATCTTAGCCCTTGGTCCTCTATTGTTATACAATGCAACTAAGTCTGTGTGGGTTATCTGCTATGGTAAATACGTTGTTATCGCTTTTATCACAGAACTTAAGACTCTTACAGATCTGTCTTACAGTATTAACAACTTAGTGAAATGCATTAGTAATTTAGTGCAATCTGGGCAGTGGATTTACTGTGCAATTGCAGTCATGTAAATACAAAATTAACTCCCAAACTAATCACATGCTATTACATGATACAAGATACGAGAACTATCAATCCTTAGACAAAGTATATCCAAAGTGCTGGTGTAACAAAATTTTGTCTTAGTGACTACTTTATCGCTCCTGGAATATTTTTTTTCTAAACAAGCAAGATTACTGCATCTATTTTAGTAGTATTTGGGACTAAAACTGTTGACAGTGCTGTACTACAGTGCAAGGGCATGGCTACCATTTATGCTATATTTGGAAGGGAAGAAGTCTCTCTGGGTTCTTCCTATTGCTTCTAGGCTACTAAGAGGAAAATAAACTGAGTCCAGACAGACTGAGTCTTCTCAGAGTCTTCTGAGTCTTCTGGAGAGTAATATGTGGCTCACTTAAGGCAATAAATTAAAATAAAATACCTCTGTCTCCTCCATTTTGAAGCAAATATGACTGAGGTGTGAGGATTTGAGGAGAAGGAAGACAATACTGTGAATTCATGAAAGGAGATTAACTACTGATAGTGATTACAATGTAAAATTCTATTTCTGTACTGGGGAGAGATAAAACTATGTCCCCTACAGTTTAAGTGCTTTTTAGAGATTTTTGTCTGGATATTGGCTATTATCTATAAAAAATGGGATTGATTGGGGTTTTGCCATCTTCTGTATTGAAAGACTTCCATGGAAATTTAGATGTGATATCTTTTGCTGAAAACAAAAGCATGTGATTTGAGTGTTTTGTTCAAGGTACACAAGTGTATCCATGTGTCTGATCCTGGAAAAGATGTTTTAGCAGTATGTTGTATAGCAGTCTTTCCATATTTGTGCTATAAAATTCAGTCTGCTGCTTTTGCAGAAAGAAGTAATATACCAATTCACAAATTTATCAGTCTGCTTTTTATAAATTCACTCCTAGTCCTCATCCTACAGTTCCCTGAGGAGAATCGTTTGGAATCTCTCACTTTGGATTGTTGAGCTACATGTCCATATTGAGATTCTGTATGCTTTGTGCCTATGCCACTGCTAGTTTGCTCGATCTTGTCATTTATGGACTCACAAAAGACAGACAAGGCTTCCAGAGAGAAGGAATAGCTTTTACTAGAGGCCACTAGATGAGACGTTGGAAGAAAAATTGGGAAAATTTTATGCATGCATTCATTCTTCAGATTTTCAGAGGATTGTATTCACTGCTTACAGTAAATTCTGTACTCTTAGTCAACCCTATCCAGGATGCAGTTGAACTATGTTGTCGCATTCTTCTGGAATTTTTTTTTTCTCCTCCTTAGTATCTCATTTCTGAGACATACCAGTCTGCCAGTGTTTTTCAGTGTTCCAGTCCTTTTTTGCATTATTGATGCTTCACAACTTTTCGGGGTTCTATTCAAGTGTCAGGATATTTGGGGTTTTTTTAATTAAGACATTCTGTCATGTAAACTCATATGTGACTGGTGATTAACAGGTCATGCAGGTGCTGGTGTAAGAACAGTTGGTTCTCTTTGGTCTTTAATGTTCCACAATCACTTTCTGTGTGATGAAAAGATAAAATCTATTGTTCACACAACATTACAAAGAAGCTGTGACTACATGGTGCTGATCCAGAGCTAATTTATTTAGAAGCAGACTTACTAACTGTCCCTGTGCCAGGCTGATGTAAATGTTCTGCATTCTGGGTTCAAAGCAGTGAACTTTGTGTTCATCCCTGAGATGTAACTTGAAGTATCTGTGATATTCTTTGGTGATCCATGTAGATGTGGGTCCATAGTCGGTAGGGCTCATAGGAGACTTGATTTGGAAATAAATACAGAAGTCATTCTAGTTATCAAGCAGTCCAAAAACATGTATTATATCTTCTGTGTCATAAGATAAATGAAGCCACTTCCTGGAACAAGAATTGTTTGCATTTCTAGAAGCAGTACATCTGCAAACAGCCTGAGATGAAACTCAAGAGGGTCAAAGGCAACAGAGTGGTAAAATCAACACTTTTGACAGGCTGTCAGGTTATTTTCCTCTGTAAAAGTATGAAGTCTATATCAGTTTATGCCAGAAGGTGCTACCATTTTGTCAGTGTTTTGCAGCATGAGTTTCATTTCACTGATACCAAGTTGTTCATGTTTTTTTAGAAACAACTACACAGATGTCAGTAGGACACTGGCTGTCAGAGATTTTTGGTTTGTTTGGGTTTTACTTTTTGCCAAATTAAAGTAGCATGTTTCTAACGATACTCACCTGGTTATGCAAGCCTGTGTTCATCCCAGTAGAAAATTAGGCCCTCTTTGTCATTCAGAATAATACGCTGAATATTATAATATACATAAACTTAATATACTGCACAAAGAAAGGAAACTATCTTGGATTTACTTTGAAATGCCAGAGAATAAAATTTAACTAAATTTGAAATTTATAAATTAAATTGAATATTGAGCCATTTCATATTAGATAAATATAGTCAATATTCATTAAAAATGCCTTTTATTCACTTTAATGCACTATTCTAAAAACCCTACATATCTCACTGGCCTGGATAATTGCTAAATTATTCACTATATATTGTCTTTCAATTATTTTTAAAAATCTAATTATCAGAAAACCATTGGAAATCCTTCTTATATTTTCTCCTAAGTAGAGAGGAAATGAGAGGTTTAAAATTTAGAGTTTTTACTTTTTATGAATGAGGGGGGTACTGTTGCACCTATTATCAGGATTAGTCTTCCATCTTTTCTTCCTTTTAGCATTGGAGAAGTTTGGAAACTGAGTAGAAAAAAAATTAGTACAGAAAAATAATATAATTTTTTACTCTTTCTGGAAAACATGGGGAGGTTAATATGAAAAGAACAGAAAAATGAAAAAACAGAAACAAAAAAAAACTGACAAAAACGAAAAGCAACACCAAGGGTTGATTTTCACGCATTCAGAACTGGAGAGGAAAAAGGATGACACATTGAATTCCATAACAAGCTTCTTTCTTTTAATTTTCCACCAGATTTGAGCCTAACCAGTTTCTCATCATAAACTCTATTTAAGTTTCAATGTTATAAGTATAGCAGAGGCAAAATCTGAGGGAAAAACTAGCAAAGCCTTACCTGGCTTGGATTTTTTTATGTCTGTCATTATGCAACTCTCTTTTGCTATAAGCAGAAATTATATTATTAAAACCTTTTCAGATTTTTAGCAAGAAATTAAGGACAGAAATATTAGAATGCAGTATCTTTTCTTATCTCTATTATGGTAGAGAGTTTGAACAATTATTGCTCAGCTTTTGCAGTACTTTCCACTTCCTTCAACACAGTAAGAACCAATTATTACCTGAGATGTAGTATAAAGGGGCAAGATTCAATGAAACACAGGGAAAAATGAAATCCCAGAGATCTGAAAAGTAGGAAAGTGACACCTCGGAAATTGAGATCTTGGTCTAGAAACTGAGCATAGCTCATCCACTATAGAAGTCAGATGACCTCATGATCAATCTGAGTGGGTTTCAGGTCATGCAGGGATATTTTTTTTCCAGTACCAGGCACAGAGCCCTGATCTTTCCCCACCCAACATGCGCAAGAAAAAGTTTTTCCTTTTTTACTCTTTTCCTTCTTTCACTTTTCTAGCAGCTCAAGCTTTCCAATTCTCTTTTGTTTTGCAAAGCAGTAATGAGAATTTTTCTCTTGTTCTACTTTCCATTATCTCTACATTTTCCTAAAATTTTAACTTTGAATTAAGATTATGTAGTTGTGTCAGAAATTTCTTTTAAGAGCTCTGATATACTGCTTAGGATTGGAATAGGCATAATTATATTCCAAGCATTAGTTATTTGCTGCTGGCAAATAACTCTATCCTTCCCAAAGCAGGGGTGTCTCTTTTATAGGATTTATGTCTCAAACTGTATCAGGTTATATCCAGGAACACTTGCACATAGAGCTACACTTTTACTTTGGGGGTCTACTGAATTTATCATTGGCAAGCTAAGAGAATTGATAATATTTTTCTCCATTAAATTGCACTATTTGTGAATTTGTAATCATGAAAGAGGCCAGACTTATAGTGTAACCCATTATATGCACCCGGGGTCCTATTGAACACAACCAAATTTATAATTCAGAATTGGTTCTAATTGGAAATTAAGCCCAGCCACACTCAGCACCCCTAACCTCCAAGGACCAGATAGAATTCAAGGGGGTTTATTTTCTGCCAAATTTCTAGAATCTTGATGCAACAATTTCCCACTTAACCCAATTAAACAAACAAACAAACAAATAAAAAGTTTAGAGATTTTTTTTTCTAAATTTAGATATTTTTCTGTTGATGAAAGGAAACCAGAAGATAAGGATAGATGGAAAATTGCACTTCTCTTAAAAAGAAGCATTGAGTCTAATATCCAGTTAAGACTCATTATGATTTGCTCTTTGTAAAACTTAGAAGGGAAATAAAAGGTGGGAAAGGTCTAATGCCCCTTTTGATGTGGGTAGTTAACATAAGAAGTCATCTCAGGGGTTTTGAAAGGTCATATTTTACTACTGTCACAGAAACACAGTATTTATGCTAAAGTTCTTATTATGGAGGTCCTCAGATAATTTCGGACACAAAAATAAAGACATTTAAGTTCCTCTAACACCTTTAATCCTTTAATTTGATTTACAAGAGTTAAACTTGCAGAGTCTCTTTATGTCTCACTGTTGAAGGATCATATAATTGATTTCTCTTTACTTTCTGTTCAGTGGGAAAGTCTTTGTAACTTGATTTAGTGCCAAGATTTCCATGATTCCCAGGCTTGAAAATAACTAGCAATTCATTATCTCCCCTTAGTGTCTCTCTAGAGGTGACACTAGAGTGGCAGGTTTTAGTCATTGAGTTTCTCAAGATTTGGAGGTTAAGATTTTAAAATTTAGATTAACCTTACTCAAAGGACACGAATTTTCTAAGGTGTAATCAGTGTGGTCCTGAGATGTACTGCAGTTTTTCTTCAAGTATATTTTACTTCTGATTTCCGTTGCAAAGACAGCTGTGATTGCCCTAGTATGATAGTTAAATTATTGTTAACACTCCAGTAATGCAGGCACGGGAAAACTACAGACTACTGGGAAAATAAAACTTAAACTCATCCTGACATTATTAGAAAAACTTTGTGGAATAGTGGAGAGAATAACTGAAACCACAAAAATACCAAAAAAAATTCCTTTTCTCTGAACGACTTGATAAGCTAGTAGGTTTTGTTTTGCATTTTGTCATGTATATCTTAAATTGGGGGTTATAGATTAACATGACAATACATCATTATTTTCAACATTTGTACATAGAGAGCAACAGTTCCCTGCAAAAAGAAAAAAGAAAAAAAAAAAGAAAAAAAAAGTAGCAAAAGTGTCTGATAGAATAACATAGTCAGGAGAATTAGATTTAAATGCTACCCAATATCCTTTGTAAATATCCATTGGTTGTTGAAACAAACCTCTGCCAAAATACCAAGCTATTAATATTATATCAAGGAATTGGCAACCAGTTTGACTAGTTGATATTCCCAAGCAGGTTCTCTTGGAAACTGAGGAATTTTCTTGCTCTGAGTGTGAGGTATTTGATGAGGCTACTTTGGGGTTCAACACATTCTGATATTGCACCTTGCAACAGCTCAATTACTATTTATATGAATTGAAGAATGAAAGTCAAATTCATATAATGTTAAATTCTATTAGTAAGTAAATAAATTGTAAAATTAAGATACTTTCTCATAAAACTTTTTGATCTTTACATTTTTGAGGGCATGCTACACTCAGCATATGGAAAAAGTTCATTAATGCTGACATTTACTGTCAAGATTTTTAAAATCAGTTTGTAAATATTAATATTTTTTAAAATCAAATTGGAAGAAGAAATTTTAACTGTATAAAAGATATCCACTTTAGTTGTAGACTTATCAGAAGCTCTTAAAATAGGGCAGAAAGGTGTGTTCCTATGGGAGCAATGTAGAGCCTCAGCTGCCGCTTGAGGTGCCCACACAAATCATGACTTGACCTCTACAAATCAGATGCATTCCTTTCTTTTTATAGCCATAATTGTCATTTTGTAGTTCACTTCATGCTTAACCTCTGGTATATCCTGTCACTTCTTTTGCTGGGAAGGTGGAATGTAAATGTTGAAATGTGAATCAGCATAACATAAAGTTGCTCAAAGTATTGCGTTTATACTCTGCAATTGCATTCTAAGAGTTTTACTGACCTTGGGGAATGCAAGTGAAAATTCATTTCCACAGAAATTGAACATGTATTTTCTAGGAACCTGTAGATAAACCTTATGAGCCTTTGAGAACTTATTAGATGGGCACAGCTTTCTCATTTCTGAGCTTTATCATCCAGCTGAAGCACTTTGAAGTAGTTTTACAAATTTGTGTGGCAGAGAAAAGTCAATTACAGCCTTGAATTTATTACCATTTGGAAACGGATACATTGCCAGATAAATTAGGAGACCAACAAATTAGTAACTATATTGCAAAGCCAGAAATGCTCAGCAAATGCATGTGTCTAAATTTATTCCATTGGTTTCCATTGTTTTTACATTATTTTATATGAGTTATGAATTTAAAAAATAGATGTTAACTAAATGCTGCTGAAATGTACATGCTTGTGGGGAAAGCACTCAGTTTTCCATAAGTAGCAGAATATACTTTTAATATTTTGGCAAGTACATGCTGCAGAACTGATAAAGTGATTAATAGAGTCTTAGGACATACTTGCCTGGTACACTGATGCTAAATTATCTTCAGACAAGCTGTCACATCTGCACAAAACAGAGCATTGCAGTTCTCCACAGATTACTACTTTGGGATGCAGAGCCAAGGCCTAGCATTGTCCCCTTGTTTCAATGGACCTATGTACTGGGTTTGTGTGGTCAGGTTTGAGTAGCTGAGGGGCTACAGGGGTGTGAGAAGGTGCTGGAAGCTCCCCCTTGTGTGCCCTGGCCAATGCCAGCTTGCCCCAGGATGGACCCACCCCTGGCCAAGGCCAAGGCCAAGCCCATTAGCAATAATGGTGGCAATGCTGGCATAGGCACATTTTAGAATGGGGCAAAAACTGTGCAACTGGGCCAGAGGAGTAAAAACACATGGGAGAAACAACTCTGCAGACATCAAGGGCAGTGGAGGAGGATGGATAAGAAGTGCTCCAGGCACCAGAGCTGAGATTCTCCTGCAGCCCATGGTGCAAACCATGGTGAAGGAGCTGTGCCCTTGAAGCTCCATGGAGGTTCATGGGGAAGCAGAGATCCACCTGCAGCCTGCAGAAGACCCCAAGCCAGAACAGGTGGATGCTCAAAGAAAACTGTGACCATGTCTGAAGTTGCACCAGAGCAGGCTCCTGGCAGGATCTATGGACTCATGGAGAGAGGAGCCCATGCTGAAGCAGGTTTTCTAGCAGGACTTGTGACGCTATGGGGGACTCATGCAAGAGCAGGCTGTGCCTGAAGGACTGCATCCTTGGAAGGAACAGCTCTGCTGTAGTTTGTGGAGAACTGTAGCCCATGGGAAGGACTCATATGGGAGAAGTTCATGGGACACTCTCCCATGGGAGGTACCCCAGGCTGAAACAGTGGAAGAGAGCAGGAAACAGTGGCGGAGACAATCTATGATGACCTGACCAAAACCCCAGTCCCACAACCTGCTGCACCTCTGTGGGAGAGAAGATAGAGAATAAAGAAATATAATTAAGTCTGGGAGAAAAAAGGAGGTATGGGGAAAAGGCATTTAAAGATTTAGATTTTGTTTTGCATTATCCTACTCTGATTAGATTTGTTTTAAATTTCATTAATTTCCCCAAATCAAGTCTGTTTTACCTATGGCAGTAACTGGAGAGTGATCTTTCCCTGTAGTTGTCTCAGCCCATAGGTCTTTAGTTATGCTTTTTCTCCCCTATCTAGCTGACAAGGAAAATGATAAAACACTTTTGGTGGATATCTGGTGTCCAGCCAGGATCAACAACTTTTGCAAAACTGAAAATTCTATGGCACTACTGCTTAGATTCCTTAAAAAAGTATCAGTTAAACTTTGAATTTGTACATATATGGAAATAATCTTCTCCATAATATTAAAAAAAAACCAAACAAACAACCTCCTGCTGTATTAAAAACACTGGACTTCTTTCATCAAATGAATTCTCAGTTAAGGGTGGGAACAAGTTTGGTTTGATAATCAGCTTGTTCTCACTTGCTTTTGAAGTCTCAGGTTCCTAATTAGCAGTACACAGCATGTTTCCATGTGCAATGACTGAGAATAACAAGGGTCTTCTCATCCACTAAAGAGTATCTGTATTTTTTATTTCTTCTCTGTTGCAGGTGTTTACACTTAATTTCATGTTATTTAGCATGAAAGATTAATTCCTTTAAAGATTTTTCTAAATGGTATTTTCCATCCTGATTCATTATCTTGCCTAGGAAATCAAAACCAAACCAAATTTCTACTCAGTAATTTCACAGAGTGAGAAAATGGTGGCCTCTTTGAAGTCAGGGAAATATTCTGTTTAAGTTTGATAACTCAGGGGTGGTTCTAGTTTAAATGCAGGATGAATAATATGAAGTAGTCCTTTATAGGTGGAAAAGTACCATGAAGTTTAAAACAAAGGGAACCCAGACTTACAGCATATTACAGTGGCAGATTCTTCTGTGAAATGAGAAGGTTTAAGAGCAGAGCTACTCCAGCTATTTAAACAGATAAATTCCAGATTTACTGGCAGTATTGTCAGCTGGATGTGACTCTATGTTCTTTAATTAATATATGTCCTTGGCAATGAGACCTTCTAAAATACTCTGATAAGGGATTTTTGGCTCAGCATGTATCTTGCATGCTTGGGAAGTCTGTTAGTACAGGCAAAACCCACTGCAAACCCCAGCATCTTCACTTTTAATATCTATAGTATTTGTGTCTTTGGTGAATTTCACTTGGCAGTTTTCTGGCAAAAATGAAAAATAAGAAATCACAATTGTATAACTGAAAACAATTGTATTCTATATTGAAATAACATTTATAATATTCATAAATGTAGGTTATTTTTAAAATCATAAACATTTTAATCCTTTTGCTTAAATAGTGGAATGAGCATTAACTACTTCAAATCTTTTCTACTTGTGTTTCCTGACATGTCCTAGAATACCCTTAGAGAGTCACAAGTCTTGCTTGTGATCCACAGGTCATCCATCGTAATTTCAAAAATGCTGCCCTTTGTTAAAATACTTATTAAATTATCAGTGTTTAAACTACAAAATTTATAAAACTTGTCTTCCTTTCACACTTTAATCTGCAGAATCATATTTACACAAACATTCCAGCTAGAATATGAGGTCTCAGAACAGAATAACCAGAAAGTATTCAGATACACTTCTTACCCGTTGTCTATGTAGACCAAAGGAGCTGTGAGAGAGATAATAAGCTCTGAAACAAATGAAGGTATGTGGATGAGAGAAGAAATGTGGGTTTTGTGCTGTAATTCAAAGCATTCAAAGATTTTTGCTGTATTAACCATGACAAAACTGTGTGAAATGTGGCTTCATGGAATACCTGGAGGAGCTCAGTTGTTAATGTAAGGGTCTGCAATATTAGTACTTTCTTTCAAAATATCAAAACCTCTAGCCTTTACATCAGTTTAAGCCTTGGTACCCCTTTACTGCACAAGATAAGCCCAGCCTCTTGCCTTGAAAAGTCTACCTAATTGCATTGAAGTAAGTACTTATTTTTTATAAGAAGTGATTGAAAAATTTGCTTGCATCATTTCCTCCTTCTGTGCCTTACAAAAAATGGCTGAGTTTGTAATGGTTTTTCTTAATGGCAGAAGAGTTGCCTCTTGATCTTGTTTTTGTGCTCACCAGAGAGCAGAAGAGACTCATGAGAATTAGGTCGTGTATCAGCATATTATCCTCTTCCTGCCTCTTTTTTATTTCTTACTTACAGAAGATTGCCAAAGATGTGCAGCATTGTTTCCACTTATTCTTGTGTTTTCATCAGGCAAGAATTCAAGTTTAGACAAAAGAAAGCACAAAGTGGAAAATCACATCTAATACCTGGATGAGAAAACACCGAGTGCCTTTATACCATGCCATAACAATTAACTGAGGGAACATCACCTAAAGTTGTCACATTTGTTTAAAGATAACGATTATACAGGTGTTTACAGAATATAATTTGTGTATCAGCCTCTTATGATTTTATTGTTCTATTCTTCCATAGAATCTCAACCAATGGTAAAAGACAGTACAATAAAAGAGAGTTCTGTTTAATGGGGACAAAAAGTGTTGGAAGAGAAAAAAAAAATAATTTTTGTAGATCCTTAGATAAAGGAGGAGATAAATTTACTTTCAGGTTTCTCAAGATGGATTTGGATGTAAAGAATTTCAGTGATGGATAGATCTTGTTCTGACATAAAGGAAAATACAATATTTTTATGAGTAAAATTAGAGTTACAAGGTTTTCCACCCTGCCTCTCCCAATTTTCTGTGCATTTCTGCGAATAGTGCAGGGAAATACTGTAAAACATCTTCATACAGTTCAGTCACGATTTGCTAATAGTGAAGCTAAATTCTTTCAAATTAAGATTTTTTTTTTGCAGCATGCATATAAAACAATGCAAACTACAACCCTGTTAGTGATATTCATTGATGATATAAGCATTATATTGAGAGTTGAATAAAGTTATGTGAAGTTTGTTAGTTATATTGGGTCTGGGAAGGCAGCAAGAAAACAAGATGCACAAAGCTGTCAAGCTGTCAGGAGAATGGAGTCAGGATCTTCTTGGTGGTGCCAAGTAATTGGACACGAGGCAACGGGCAGAAACTCATGCACAGGAATTTCCACCTGGTTATAAGGAAGAATTCCTTTACTGTGTGTGTGAACAAGCACTGGAGCAGATTGCCCAGGGAGGTTGTGGAGTCTCCCTCACTGGAGTTATTTAAGAACCATCTGGATGTAATCCTGCACCAACTGCCCTAGGATGACCCTGGTGGAGCAGGGAGATTGGACCAGGTGACCTGCTGTGATCCTTTCCAAACTACCCATTCTCTGATTCTGTGATAGCTGGGAATCAGAAATAGGTCAAAGTCTCAGATAACACTAGAACACGTTTCCCAGAATTTTTTATGGCCTCTCTGTGGAGATAACTGAAAATGTGCTTGGACACAAGGCTGGAAAACCCATTGTAGCTGACTCTGCTTGAGCAGCAGGATTTGACTAGGTTACCTCAAGAAGTCCCTTTCATCCTGAATGGTTTTCCAATTTTGTGTAAATAAATAACAACATATATTGCTTATTTTTATAAATTTGTTATAGCAAGTATAGCATTGATTTGTACTGTTCGAACTGTAAGCAATCCTTAAAAAAAAAAAAAAAAAAAAAAAAAAAAGTCCCTGCCTGGAATTTTCTCTCTT
>JAOTQP010001286.1:73915797-73929241 GCA_026413545.1 Cichladusa arquata | reverse complement strand
CAAAAAAAAAGAAAACAAACAAAAAACAAAAACAAACCAAAAAAATCAACAAAACAAAAACTGTACATTATGGATTTGATTTGTTTTACATGCCTTTACAGCCTGAGATTTCAGTCTGCGACAAAGTTCACTCCTTGATGTATGGCCAGGCTCACTGAGAAATCTGTGATGAGGACAGGGAAAAGAATGATGGGAAGAAATAAGAGATCAGGGTGTGTCTCTGTATGTGTGTGACCCTAAAATGCTTCAATTTGACATTTCAACTTCCTGTTTCAATACAAAGTCTCACTCCCAAATCTGGTTACATTAACAAACCAAACATGATAGCCAAAATAAACAACCACCACAAAAGGGCCAACAAGAAGAAAGCAAAACAAAACATTATATTTTTAGCTCCAATAGACAGTGTTTACTTTGACTGAGAATTATGTTTTGAGGGGATAGGGTTAAGGTAAGTAAGAAATTCTTTGTTTTTATCTGCCTTAAAAACTAATGGTTTTTTTCACGACTTTTGGTGCAGCAGATATACCAACACAGTCAATTATATGCACAGCATTACCTGCAAAATAATTTTGTAATCTTAACACTATAAGCTCTTTCTTCCTAAATAGCAGTGTAGTTAAGTAAATAGTATATTTTACTGTAGATATAAATTAATGTAGCTACATTGCTTGTTATGAAGGAATTAAAGGTATGATCTGATGAAACTGTCTTGAAAACTGTGGCCTTCAGACAAGATGCATATCATGCGAGGAGAAAGGTCCTGGGTTTCGATCACAAGCAGCATTTTATTTCATTATCCTTAATAAGACCGTAGAACATAAAATTGGTTTGGGTAGCAATGATAAAATTAAAAAGTGGCATCTAGAATTTAACTTGATCAAGTTCTTTATGTAATTAAAGACAAGATTGGCTTGGTTATGAATTACTCCACAAAGCTAGCCAGATAGTTATATGTATCACTCTTCTGGCAATAAAGTGATAATTCAGAATGAGAGTGTGCCATAAACTCTTTCCTGCTAAACAATGTACAAAACAATATTAAAGGTGATTTTGTTTGTAATGCCAGAACAGTAGTTTTCGTAGCAAATTGTGTCACATAAATGAAATATTCAGACTGAAGTCTGAGGCATGAGGGAAAACCTTTCTTGGCTTCAGGCTATCATTGCTGTAATTGTTGAAACAATAAATTGCTATGAAACTACATAAATTTATATGGATATAAAATCTTGGAATTTCAGTTGACAGTTTTATCCACCTGAGAAATGGCACTGAAAATTGTTGCCCTAAGACAATTTCTGCATAGAGTCATTTCATCATACTAACTCTCTCTAACTCTAACTGCTTTGATATTTTTGGATGTGGGTAAAAATATAATCATTTTTCACAGAGGCAATCTAGAAAGCAGCTTATAAAGAGTTGATGTGTCTGCATTGTCCACTTGTTGCATCATTGTTTAGAGTCCAACCTGGTGCTGAATTAGCAGTAGTAAGGATTAAGTGGCTCTGTTTTCCCCAATTAATTTTTCTCCAGGTGTGCCCAGGTGTCCAGAGGTGGCCTGCCTACTGTCTCATCCCCATACATGATCTCTCAAGCAAGTTGAATAATGCTCCAAAGTGACTGAGGCAGTGATCTGGCCTTTCTTTTTCTCCTGTCCTTGCTGTTGTGTCCCAGGGGAATAGGAAAAAAACAGGTTTCCTTCTTGTACTTTTCTAGTTTTAAATACACCTTTCCAGACATCACCTGTCTTCACAACAAAATGATGACAGAAGCCTTAAGTTATAAATGCCTCACTGAAGTATTGTCAAAATTGAGGTTTTGTTTGGTGGTTTTTAATGGCAATAAAACAGAGACTGATGAATTGTCACGAGGCAATTCATGAATGCTGTATTTGAGGAGAATATTTTCTTTAATTGTATGCAGGATAGAGTTTATTTTCTTCCTAATATCTTGTATGGGATTATGTTTCTGATTTGTGCTGGAAACAGCGCTGACGGCAGAGGCGTGTTTTTGTTATTGCTGAGCAGAGATTACAAAGCACTGAAGCCTTTTCTGCCCATCACACCACCCCACCAGCAAGGAGGCTGGGGCTGCACAAGGAGCTGAGATGGGACACAGTGGGGTCAGCTGGTCTCATCTGACAAAAGGATATTTTAGGTCATACAGCATCCTTCTCAGAATATAAACTTAAGGTGAACGAAGAAGGAAAGGGAGGCATTTGAAGTGATGGTGCTTGCCTTCCCAAGTCACTTTGACACATGATGGGGTCCTGCCCTCCTGAGGATGGTTGAACACCTGCCTGCCCATGGGAAGCAGTGGATTAATTGCTTGTTTTGCTTTGTTTGTGCATGCAGCTTTTGCTTTCCCTATTAAACGGCCTCTATCTCAATTCAGGGGTTTTCTCCCTTTTACCTTTTCAATTCTGTCTCCCATCCCATGAGGGTAGAGTGAGCAAACAGCAGTGTGGGGATTAGTTTCCAGCTGGGAGTGCACAAGGAGAGTCAAAAATAGAATGACCTTTTCCATCCATTAATCGTACATGTTTCTTTCATTTCCCTGATCGGTGAAAGGAAATGTATGCAGGGTTTCATTTCCCACTGTGGCTGGTGCAAACCCCACTGCTCACCACGGGACTTCTGCTGGGACACTGTTTCTTCCCCACAATATCCATAGTGTCTTGAAGAATCAATTTGCTACTCAGCTAAGTTTCTATTCCACAATGTTTTACACAACTTCAGCATATGTATTGTTTACTAAGTCCTAGTTGGATTGTTTGAGATATTGTGAGGAAGGTCCCTTTGCCCTCCACTGCCAGATTCCTGTACTTGTTTTGATTGTCCTAGAATATATATGCTGAAATCAAATTTTGGACAATTCTCAATTCAGTTTTCAGTTGGGAACCATTGTTTTGAAATAGTTGCAAAAGTTTGCTTTGTCATTAATTTTACTTTTGACCTTTTCCCTAAATAAGAATTTTTGTTTAGAAAATGTAATTTATCTGTAATATATTGTTGAAATTTCAGTAATCTAAATGAAGCACAGAAAAGTTTTCAGGTTTCTTTCCTGAATTAATTATTATTGATGTCAAGCAATCCTTTTAAAATCTTAAACTACTTCCAGCATTTTAAGATGAGAATAATTTTCAGAACTGTCAGAGAACAGGGATATTTTCTTTTCCCTTTTTTTACACGGTTAAAGATCTGTGCCAAGTTCTATCTTAATAATGACGAAAACTAAAGCAGACAGTAAATACCAAGATAACTATGTTTGAGCAGAATTATTACCTTTTTCAATTAATTGTTTAGATTAGCATTCTGTAAATATGAAAGTTGTGTTGAGTCTACATTTTTCTCCCTTCAGGTTTGCTGAATGTCTTGCTGTGATGTTGTCCATTATCCAGCACCTTTTCAAGTGAAGTTGACCATATTATTGCTGGGACAAGGCTGATAAATCCCTAAAGGAATAACACAGTGCATCCCACCTGTGAAATCAGTAACTGCAGTCTGAAGGTTATGGCGCTGTATACCTACACACCTCTAAGATGTTACTTTTCTCAGCATCTTTCCCCTTTCCTTCTGGCAGAGGTGAATGATTTTGCTTCTTCTATCAACAATAATTGAGAATAATTGAGTGCTGCATTCAGTTCAGCTTAAGTACATTTCCTTGGGTTATTAGCTGAGGAAACATCCAATTACATTTCTCTAAAGTGTTAATAATAAAATGAATAGTTATTTATTTAAATGTTGGCTAGAACTGAAAAAAAAATTATTTGTGGATAGAACTTTACATTTACACAAGACAAATACCAGCATTTTTGTTTTCTCAGATAACTGCAGTTCTCCCTTAAAGGTCAGTTCTCTGAAGTAATAGGAGAGTTTACTTTGGACTACCACCTTTCACAGTGCTTTATTATAAGAAGAATAACATATTCACTAAGGACTTTACATCCTTGTATAATGCCCTCAGTGATATAATTGAAAAATGCTAATAGAAATCTGGGGACAAGGGAGAAAAAAGTACCTGTCATTCTTCAGGCTTTCCATCAAGTGGCACAGTCCCTGACATAAGGTAGAATATTCCCAAAAGCTGGCTTTATCAGCTGTCAGGTATCTCCATAGGCTTTTCAAACAGATTGCAAAAATGTGGGGAAGGCTTACTTACATACTCTTTACTTATAGTCCCCAAACACTTACCCTGGGGAAAGGTAGGATATTGCTTTGTAACACTCTCCAAAAAATGTAATTAAGAATGAATGGAAGATCTTGAAAAGATTGTCCTGAATATAGGCTGGGAGCTGACTCATGAGGAAAGTTGGCACAAAGAGTAGAAAGACTGGAAAGATGCACAGTTAAAACTGCTTCGGTTTAATCTTTTGTAATTCTCAGGCAAAAAAATGATAATTTAGTCATGGTAGGAACACTCCAAATGCATATTGCATTCTTCAATAAACAAAAAACAAACAAAGAAATCAATAGAGCTGCTTTAAGAACTTTTCCAAGCTGCGGTGGGACAGAGTGAGCAAATGATTGGATGACTCACCTCAAACCAAATATTCCAGAGTTACTGATATTTTCCTTTCTTTCTTTTTTTTTTTTTTAATTTTTTGATGGTTATTTCATGACATCATCAAAGAGTTAATACTGCTAGTACTGCCTTTATGCATCTTAAGGCAGGCTCATCCATATTTGTTGCGCAGAAATAAAGAATCTAAATAAAACTGTACTACAGAATGCATATAACCCAGTCTTCACCACTTCACTAAAAACCAAGAAGTGAGTTTATATGTAAAATATACAGGGAATTTGCGAATGAAGATTATTTCACTAAATGAGCCTTAAACTCAGTTAAAGAAACTGTTTACCTTCCACATATATCTTAAACATTTCTTCTCCATTATATTGTGACTGTGAGGACCTACTGCTGATTAGTTTCTGAAAGCTGAAACATTTTCACCTTTTTCTCTACTGACCTTCACACTTTAAATTCATAAAACTTATAAAAAACATGTTAAAAGACTTGACATCAATGCAGACAAAAGATTTTGTTATCTATTTCTCACTGCTAACATTTTTCTGGTAAAGATGTACGTATTTAAGTGAGTCATTGTATGGATACATGATTGAATTAACACTTAATGAAGAGAAAAAAAGGTTTCTCTACTTAATGAGCTTAGACAGCTAAAATAAAAACTACCAGCAAAATCATACCCTATTTATACTTGTAGAAATATTGAAAGCTGAAGCTCTCTTAGAAAAACTGCAGTGTAACTAGAATATTTTGTAATTGCAGGCTAGTGTCTTTATTCAAAAAAGCATTTAAAATCAGCAGCTTTGTAATCTGCTTTTAAAAATGTTTAAGTTTTTTGGCAGTAGGTGGAAATCTGAGATCATGAAAGCTTTTCTAGACTGATATATTTTGTTATAACTATGTAGTAAATTATGCCAACCTAGATTAAGCCCATCAGAATATGTGATATTCTTTCCTGGATACATTAAAGCAAGTATTTTATGGTTTTTGAATGTGTAAATACACATCTACTTTTTGCTTTCATGCAGAGCCATATAGTGTGTGTATGTTTCAGGAACTGTTCTTTTAAAAATACAAGTATTTCAGTTGTTTTAAAATGTAATTTTGTGCTTGCTTGCCTACAAGGTTTATCTGAAAAATTCTGGGGAAAAAAAAAAAAAGGCTGCTTATATGAATCTTGAGAGTCTGCAGGGAGGGCAGAGACTAATTAATTTCTAATTAAGCCATTCCAAACAAATAATTTAAATAACCATGGTATGTTTAATAAATTAGACAATGCTGTTTTTCAGTTCTTCTTGTTCTCTTTTTTAAAATAGTTGATTTAATAATTTATTAAAAATACAGGGATTGATGATCAGGCAAAGCTAAAGAGAAATAGATTTGAAAAATATACTTCCACTGATGAGTAGCAGTTTCTGTTTGTTTCACTCATTTCAAAAGGTAAGCTTTTCCTAAAAATTAATACATATTTTCCTCCTTTCTCTGAAGTAGGATGGTGCTTTTTTCCTCAGTTTGAAAGGAGAAAAAGTCTCTGAGAGATTTTTATTATAGAATAGATTGTCTGGATTTTGTGGTTACTGCTGTGGAACTGGGGCTGTCTGATGGGTGCTTATGGTGGTGCTATGCATGCGCATACTAGTAAATTAACAATAATAAAAAGTACTCTGAGCACCGGTGGAAATATTTCTGTCATACTGATGAGGAAATTGCAACAGTTAGAGAAATTTAAGAGGGATTAAGGGAATTGACATTTCTTTTGGCTGTTGCTATTTAGCTACTAATGAACCTTTGAAAATATTCCCAGAAATTTAGAATTATTCCACTTAGTTTAAAACACTGAACTGTGACACCTAAGATACCCATCCATTCATTTCAGATTCCCTCCATAATGGATGAAAACAGCTGGACTAAAATGAGGCTGTATTGGATCCACTGGAGGATCCTGACACTTCAGAGTAGGGAAGGAGACTAAATCATCCTGAGAAACCAGAATATAGAGGAAGGCATTATGTGCAATTAAATCCCCCCTTTTTTCCCCCCAGTCCATCTTCTTTCTCTGCTTTTAAAGTCTGCAGGTCATTATTCTTTATTCATCATTTTGGAATATTGATGATCTTGTTTTTCACTGACAAACGCTTTTATCATGGATTCACTAATTTCTGAGGTAGGGACTGAAACTGTTCTTCTTTAACAAAAAGGAGAAAAAGATAGAAACACTTATATGAATACAGTTTTATAACATATTCATAACAGGTTTTTTACAATTTTTAGGTACTTGCTATGGTGCAGAAAATAGGATATACAATTTTTTTTTCCACACAGAGTTATTTCTGATGCAGAAGACATAGACTCATTGATAATTGCTTGCAGAATGTTAAAAATTCCAGCTGGTTTATACAACTGGATTCTTTCTGCCTAGAGGGTTCAAAATCTCTGTATTTCAATTCAGCCTGGTAATCCTTATAGTTCCCTGTCCTTCATGCTAAAACAGGCAGCAGGAGAGATTTTCTAACATAGTAAAATCTGTCAAAAGCTTGTCTTCCCACATGGAGCTGTTGATTGCTGGTCTATTGTGCATAGTCTCACAGTAGTCAGTGGGACTTCTAAAATGGAGCCCAACTTATCAGTCAGGTAAATGGAAAAGAGAAACTTGTGAGAGTTGAGAAAAGTCATTGTGATCTGTGTTTGCCATCCATTCATGGCCTCAGTCCAGTACGGACAAATTCCTACCTTTCACAACAGGATACTGTCTTGGAGAGTTGAAGAGATTACTGATGTGCCTAAAAAGTTTATGTGAAAACATTTTACAAAGCCAAAATGAAAGTTTATTATTTCAGTAGCAGGGACCAAGAGCAGCCATCTTTATTTTTCTCACTGCCAACTATTGATAGATAATATTAGCAGCTACATAAAATGACCCAGTTGGAAGTCAGAGGTGGAGAAGGTAATACCTGCCTGGAAACTTGAGTTCCTTTTAGAATGCACAGAAAACCTGTGCATTGTGATGCCTGCATTGACTTTTCATTGGTTCCCAGTTACACAGTGTTCTTAAGTTCAGATTCATAAGGAGCCAAAACAACATTATTATGGATTTTGGCCAGAGCAGAGGGCACTCAAAACAAGCTCATGAACATCTACAAAATCCCATAGGAACAGCAGATGCTATGTTGCTGCAATTTTTTGCATTTGTAAAAAATTGTTTGATAATGATTTTAGGGATTTTTTTCTAGACAGTTTAAAAAGGCTTCAAAACTGCTTAGACTAGATGCTTTGTTTGTTCTCAGTAGGAAAAATTACAAAGCAAGTAACATTGGATGGCTTTTCCTTGCTGCTTTTCAAGAATGAGTGCAAAAATATTCTACAATGACTCTCTGCTGGTTTAGGCTCTTTTACAAAGCTTTAAGATGCAAGGCAAAAAACATAAGGTTGCTCATTAAAAATTATCATTACATACTGGCAATATTACTAATGTAAATATTTGAATTATTTCTCTTGGAATTTCTTCATATTCATATTTCTTTAGGAGGATTTTTGATGCAATTCAATTTTCCTGTGCTAACACACTACAGAATATGCAGAATTTAAACTATCCCTATGTCCATTTCACAGAACTCATAATGCTATTATGCATGAATAAATGCTATTATTTCAGCATAAAATATTAATGATTTAAGGACATTTTAAATATCTTCACATATTGGTTCATTAAGCTTATGCAATATTTTTGAGGAAAATGACACCAAAAATATCCATTTAAATAGCAGAAAAGTGAAAGAGGGGACTGGCTGAGAGAGACACACTGTGTTTGAAATTGCTGTATAGAGGGTATCTCTGTAAAATAATTTCTCTCCATATTTTTTGTTTTCTCCTCTTATAAAATCACTTTGCCCTTTTCCAAATTAACAAAAGTTTCCTTTAGGATTTAAAAAAACATAATATTGGAAAGTTCCTTCTACTCAGAACAGAGTATTAAGACAGCTGTCCATCAATTGCATTGTAGTTTATAAATAAAAGTCTGTCTAGAGAAAACCAGTTCTAACTCAAAGAGCTGTGGTGGTTTTAACTCTAAACTGAATTGTGTGCCTTAACTAGCTGTGGTGATTTTACTCTGGATGGACACCAAGTGCCCATCAAAGCCATTCTATCACTCCCCTCCCCAGTTGGAAAAGGGGAGAGAGGAGTATTGGGAGAGGTCACTCACCAATTTCAGTAAGGGGCAAAAGAGACTTGATTTGGGGAAATTATTGAATTTATTATCAATCAAACCAGTGCAGGAATGAGAAAAAACCTAAAAGTTAAAAAACCGCCATTTCCCCTCCCTTCTTCCCAGGGTTAACTTTATTCCTGACTTCTGTACGTTGTCTCTCACAGAAGGGCAGGGGGACAGGGAATGAGGACCGTGTCAATTCATCACATGTTCTCTCTGCAGCTCCTTCTTTATCAGGGGATAAAGCAGCAGGCTTCACCTGTTCCAGCCTGGGGTCCCTCCCAAGGACTTTGGATCTCCCTAAACTGCCCTAGCATGGGTCCCTTTCCATGGGGTGCAATTCTTCATGAACAGCCTGCTCCACTGCTGGCTCTCCTCTCCCCTGGGTCACAGCTCCAGCCAGAAGCCTGCTCCAGCACAGGCTCCCCACAGCGTCACAGCCTCCCTCGGACACCCATCTGCTCTGGCATGGGGTTCTCCATGGACTGCAGGTGGATGTCTGCTCCCCATGGACCTCCATGGGCTGCAGAGGGATCTCTGCTCCAGTGCCTGGAGCACCTCCTCCACCTCTCTCTTCACTGACCTTGGTGTCTGCATGGCTGTTCTCACCTGTTCTCACTCCTCCCTGGCTGCAGGTGTGCTGTACAATAACATGTTCTCTTCTTGAATAGACATTCCCAGAAGTGCAGCAGAGGTCCCCACTGCTGATGGGCTCAGCCTTGGCCAGCAGTGGGCACTGGCTCTACCAGATATGGGGAACTTTCTGGCAGCTTTGCACAGAAACTAAAACTGGCCTCCCCCCGCCACCAAAACCCGTCCCTGCAAACCCAGTAAGTGTACAGTTAAAATCTGGCTCTTTAGTAAGCTGTCACAACTCTTGATGACTTGGAATGTTCAGCACTTTTTTCTTTGCTGAACCCAGCTCAATGCTCTTAATAAAGTTGGGAGCACTTATCAGGAGAAGCGTTACACTAAATACAGGAACTGTGGAGAGCCATTGTCGGGTACTTGCTACTAATTTATGCTTTTGAAGTGCACAAAGCTCTCTTCAGTGCCAATACGCATCAGATTGTGTTGTTTTGGTAGGATTCAAGCTTTTCCTCGCAGTTAGTGGTACTCCTGAAAAGAGATTTGAGTGTTAATTTGTTTAGCTAGTATTTGATTGTCAAATCGTTTTTTCTTGTTTCTGTGAAGTTTTGGGCAAGCTGAAATGACTTTACTACAGAAGGAACTATTATCTCTGACATTAGTGTATAAAAGTGTATATATGTCTATATATATATTCATCTATATATCTATATCTATATAATCTATAATCTATCTATATGTATCTATATGTCTCTCTCTGTCTCTATGTATCTGCAGGGACTGCCATTTTTATATCTCATTGATTAATGCACTTAAGAAATTTTTGTTACTGGTAGCAGCAATCAGCTTTATTAGTTCAGAATTAATTGAGAACATCCAGTATTTTTTTTATGATGAAAACACACACACAGAGAAAAAAAAGAAATAAACATGTGTGCATGCTATACCATGGAAATAGATCTTAACAAATATAAATAGGAAGTCAAACAGGAATCCCCAGTAGTCCTTGGTATAATTTGTTTCTTTATGCACACGTGCTGTTTCTAAGTGCAGCTCCATCCCATCAGATCTCGCAAAGTTTGGATGTTCTGTAACAAAGGTACACTTGTCCAGTGTGAACACAGTGAAGCCCCTTTCCTTCCGTGGAAGGACTCCCAAACCTCGGAGCCACATGAGGGCAGCAAAGACCCAGACTCTAGGGGAGGGTTGCGTGAGCCATCGACAGAAATGAAAATGCCAGAGTGGCTTCTTGATTCTCCTTTTGCGTTTCCCACATGAATTTTAAGATCATAACAGTGATGGTAGAAAGTCGATCACTTCAGTCTTGGAAATCACTGGGCAGAGTTGATGGCTCTCTCTTGCCATTAAGAAGGTTCAATGGCTGTCAATAGGAACTTCCAGTATTCCTTTGGAATCCCAAAGCAGATTTATAAAGCTTGTTTTATCCACACTATGGATAAGAGGAACTGAATCATGATATTAAAACTAGAACTCTTCTCCTTTGTTCCTAAGGTTCAGAATATGGAAAGTTTTCCTGTGGTGCACTACTTTAGTAATATTTTTTTCTTTTAAGTACTCTTTCTTCTTTTAAGTCACTTTGCTGTTCATTTTCACAGCTGATTTTTCTGTCACATTGATTAGAAAACATCTGAACACTTTGGTTTTTATAATTGTTTCAATTCTCTATAAATTCACACCATGGAAACTTAAGGTAATCTGAGCAACGAGAACCCCCCACTACCTATTGCCTTCTCAGTACAATCTTAGCTTAAATGGCAGGAGTATACATTTCATATTTTTGTGTTTTTATTTTCTATTGTTCTACTCAACAAAGAATGAACTTAGAAAGCAAGAGAGATTCATAAAATTCAGATTAATAAGCATGAATGGCTGGCAGTTCTCTTAGTTTGTATTAAACAGACTATTTCATAACTACACACAATGAAATGAGTCAAACTTCTGTCAAAATTGAGACAAATTTCTCTGAAATGTAAAGCAATTGTTTCAAATTAAGATAGTAAAACCTACCAGCTCTGTTGCTTGATATGGCACTCAGCAGTTGTCAACCAGGATAGTTCCATTTTCTGAAATCTTAGTGCTGATCCTATTTCACACAGACAAAGAAACAGATCAGGTGGTTACCTTCTTTGTATCCCATTGTTATCCTGGTAGAGAAGATGAATATCATTACTTTTGTATTTTTCTAAATGTCGATATAAACTTTTCACCAAATGACTGTGGCACTGATGCTCAAACAGTGCAAGTAAAGCTGAATGGCAGACATCTCTTCTGCAGTACCTTCCCCACCCATTAACTCCCAGCTCCCACTGATCAGAACCAGAATTCAGTCTCTTAGACAGATAGCAGTTTGTGCTTTTGCTTACACTACCATTACTTTGCACATTCTGGGGTACTTTTGGGAGTTCTCCTCAGATGTTCTGTTGAATGAAGGAATTAAGTCCTCGCAGCAAAGTACTCCTTTTGTGCTTACTATGTGTCATAAAATATCTCTAACTGCATCCCACCATTTTTCTGGGGAAAGGACTACATATCTCACACTGCATTTCAGGCATAGGCATATATATCTGACCTGTCCCCCCAAAAAAAAGGCTGTTTGTTAATCAGCAGCTAGTGCTTTTCAGATGTGCATTTGTGTTCTGCTGTAGGGGAGTGCTCTTCAGAAGTTTCTCAGTACCAATGAAACTCCTGTAAACATTCTTCCTCTAAGACAAAGATTATCAAGTAACAGGAGGGAGGCAAAGGCAAGAGCTTAGCTGGTTCAATTAGAGCAGAAGGGAATATTGATGCCTGTAGGGAATCTTGAGTAGCTGTAGCACAAAATGATGGTAAGGAGCATAATGGTTGTACATCAAGATTTGTAAGGGTTCCATGTGCTTCAGCAAAATGTTGCCAAAAATGTGAGTTAGTGGACAGGCAAGAAATAAATTATATGTTTTGGGGTGTGGAAGGTATATGAGAGAGAATGATTTTGTGATCCCCTCCCTCTAAGTGATCAAGAGTACCAGCAGAGAAGTAATCCTACTTACACTTCAGAACAGATCATTATAATAGTAATTCAGGACAGAAGGGGCCATCTCCTATAGAAATGATGGCATATCACTGCCCATAGATCACAAGAACTTTGGTATCCAAATGATCCATTGTCCAATTTGCCACAAAAGTGGAAATAATTCTGGAGAGGAGACTTTAAATAGGCTAGTGAAATAAACTGAACCTGAAGCCTGGAACATGAGACTAACTCTAGCTGTATATTAATGCTGCACCTGTGTTTATTTTCCAACCTGTTTGTATGCCACCACCATAATTTCTTAGCAGTATAACAAATATTTTTCAGTTGGTCATGCTGACTCGGCCAGTCAGGCATTGCAGGCTGGAATATATTGTGCCTGATTCCTGTGAAAATATTCAGTGATAGATTCTGCTATGGTGCTAACAGAGGCTTTAAACCAAAAGAGGCTTTGAAGTCTTGCAAATTCCTTCCCATTCTTTTTAACGTCATTTTCAGAACTTGTTTCCAACACAGTACTGTTGATTTGGCAGGAAACTGAGTAATCTCAATCTGTGTCTCTATACTGGAATGATTAATCCTATTAGAATTGCCAGATTGATGATGAACTTATTTTCTTAAGTCCCTTTATATGCTTAGAAATCAGTGTATTGAAATGTATTAATCCTTTTAAAAATTGCTTCCATCATATTTAATACTTCTTGAAAATGGTGAACATTTGGTTTTAAACTTAGTATTTTAAAATTAATTTGATAAAATATTTTTTTAAATAACTTCTTGGTGACTAGGTGGAAGTAAAAAAATCAACAAACTATTTAAATACAATTTTATAAATAAAATTAGACACAGCCACATCCAGATATATAAAATTATTTATTGTGTAGGAAAAGTATCAGCCTAGTGAACTGCAAAGTGAAAAAAAAAGTTTCCATGTAGGCAATCTGGAGTTAGAAAAATGAGTGTTATTGTCTGGACACACAATATTCTTTAAAATTTTCATTAATTTTTTCTCTTTTTTAATGGGGTTTATTTTGAAAGATGTTGACCAGTAAAAAAAAAAAAATCTTACTGTCAATTTTTTTTCTATTATGCTG
>JAOTQP010001286.1:73882165-73915662 GCA_026413545.1 Cichladusa arquata | reverse complement strand
TCCAGTGCCTAGAGTTGCCAAACTAATCTACCACACTTTTATAAAATTTTTAGATGAAATTTAATGAATAAAAAATAATAACTAACAAAATATACATGTTTTCAGGGAAAACTTGTCCCATACATCAGAAAACACTTTTCAACTCCTAATAGCCATTATTTTAATTTACAAGTCTAGTGTCACGGCAATTCAGGAGTATTTCCCGGACAGTTCAAAGTGTTACATTACTGTAAAAAATGCAAGACATCCAAAGTCAATCGTTCAAAACACATCATATGGCAAAAAAAATAAGTTTTAGTGTTTAAAAATATTTGAACATTTAAGTAGTTATGTAGAATATCTATATGTCCCATCATATACAGTGAAAATAGTGTTCTGATATCTCATTAAATTTGCTTACTGTTTTTACATGAATTTTTCATAGATATACCATTTATTGTAAATTTTACTTCTCACGTGCTTGGTATCTGAGCATTGCAGGAGAAAGGCATATTTTAAATAATTATGTGCAGTAGTCTCTTTTCAAGTCTTTTCCCTGTTCACAAATAGAACAAAGTTCTTCAGTTATGTTAAATATTGCAGATTCAGCAAGCACAGCAGAAACAAAAAGAAGAGCTGTTGCACACTTAGAAAAAGTTTTTTACTTTCCTTTAATGGAGGGTTCCAGAAAGCATCTCTAGGCCAGAGAAAATTAAACTTGATACTTCAAGATTAGCTGTGTCTAGGTGAGTCAGAGCAGCCAATGCATGAGACAAATGCTGAGGGGGAGCCAGATTATACCTGCCTAGATCTTTCTGTGATACAAAATCAGCCAGATAGCCATCTTCTAACACAGTTTTGCATATTAGAAATGGAGCATCCTTTATTGTAGTACATTTTTCACTCTGGGGATCCTTCCCCTAATTGAGTGCCCCAGTGTCAGGTGAATATCATGCAGACTGATTACATATTCATTAGTCATCCTCTCTTACTTGATGCATATGTATTAATTTATTTGACATAGTCACATCCCTTGTCAGAAGTCCTTGTGTAGTCTTTTGGGATCTTTGGTGATCTTCAGTGTCCAGTATCATAATATTTGAGGTGGCCATTTATTGACCCCAGCTCTTGAGTAAGATCAGTACTGTTTTTTGTATGACACCTTCGTCAGCCTTGAAGAACTGAGGTGGCATCCTGTTTGCTTAAGTTACATCCTGTATCTATTTTTCCAAGCCTGTGCTGTTCTGTTTTACTGTCCTTATCAACTGGAGCATTTTCAATCCCACTCCTAAGAAATGTCCAAAAACCAGCCTGTAGTTATTATTGATTAACCAAGTCAAATCTTATAAAATAGACATTTCAGTCTTCTTGATGGAGGAAGAAAAATTCCTGGAAGAAATACAATGAATGAAATTTCATTATTTCTCCACATGGGGTAGAAGAGTTTGCCAAGGATTTAAGCCTGTAAAAGGCAAATATTAGCTGTAGGAGAATAATCCAGAGGGCAGAGTGCTTTGCTTGTGAGCCTAACCTTTCCTATGGAACATATGAGATATGTTTTATGGGTTTGGCCTGCTAAATGATCTACTCCTTTGCATACAATTTTTATACAGTTTCAGCAGATTGTGTGAGTGGAACAAGGATGGCCTGAATATGCTATTGTGAGAAGCAAGATACTTTACTTGCTGTAACCTTTGGAGTGCTTTAAAATTGAGCTCTTCAATTTTGTGTGCATGCTTCTACTAGTGAGACACTGCATGGGAGAGAGGGGAGTTTCTTGTCATTGTCAAGCTTAGTTTTTTCTTCTGTTTTGATTGATTTTTGCAAGTGACTTTTGCAGCCTGTGTGATAAACTAAGTCTGTGGTAAATAGGATTTCAACTGGCGATTTAGAAAAGGGAGGATTTCCTCCTGCATTTCAGCAGAATTTAGATATGTTAGCACTGTCACTGGATTTCTACCTTACCTGAAAATTCTCCATAAAAAACTTACCCTGGTGAGTAAAGAAAGTCTATGGACAACTTCTCCTCTGAGAACCTGAACAGTCTTGAGAGGAAAAATACTCTCCAGAGCATGTTTTCAGTTGTGTGTAAATGAAGCCATGTATGGTATATAGGTGTCTGGGAGAAGTTTCAGATTAGTTGTTCTTCACTGCCCCTTTGTAGGCTGTGCTGGGTCTAGCTGGGATGGAGTTAGCTTTCCTCATAGAAATCCTTTGCACCTGTGAGCATAGCAGCACTGATAAGCACAAATCTTCTGGCTATTATTGAGCAGTCAAGGTTTTACTTGACTCACTCTGCCACTCCAGTGAGGAGGCTGGGGCTGCACCAGACTTTGGGAGGAGACACTGACAGACCAGATTACCCCAGCTGGCCAAAGGGATGTTGCATACCATATTGTGTCATGCTCAGCAATAAAGCTGGAGGGGAAGGTTCTTCTTGGAGGCAGTCTTTGTTTTTAGACTGGCTGAGCATTGGTCTCCATGTAGGAGGAGGAGCTGAGTTTGTCACTTGGTTTTGTCATATTTTTTTACAACCCTATTCTTTCCTTCAGTTTTTAAACTGTCTTTAGCTTGTTCCATGAGTTATCTCACTTTGCCTCTTCTGTCCCCCAACTCATCGGGGTGGGAAGTGAATGAGTGGCTATATGGTGCTTAGCTACTAGCTGGGCCTAATCCTCCATAGGGGCTCTGTCACTAGCAGAATAAAGGCAAGATTTCTGTATACAGAGAAAATAAGAAGCATGATGGAGCCTGGCCAGCTCAGAGACTGCAAACAAAAGGGAGAAAACAATTTTGGTTCGCAATAATTTTTCCATGTTGCACAGTTTTATTTAATCCTGCAATGCTTTAGTGCAAATGTATGTGTGGTCTCTGAATTACAGAGCAGCACTGGAGGCCATTTATAAGGAAAATGTTTTGCCTTACAGTCTTTTGCAGATCATTTCAATGGGAAGAATGGTCCTGCTTATATTTTCCCACATACTTAAGTTTCCTCTGCTGCTGAGTATTTGAAAAGGAGCTCTCACTCTGCTCATGGCAACAGTTTTTTAGAGCAATTACCCAGAGAAGTTGTCAAGACACTCTTTCACTAAATCTGAGCCCTGGGAGAGCGTTCTCCTCTCCATAACCATAAAGAGAGAACTCAAGCACTGCTGTCAGCTTGGGTAACAAAGCACTGTCTTCCAGATAGGCAGCAATTCAGGCAGATCAGTATCTGTCATTGAACATCTCTGGTCAGCAAATTACTTCACTAAATCATTTTTCTGAAGTTACTTACCACGCTCTCTTGACTACATATGGTATTAATTATCTTCAATCCTATAATGATATGATCAAGCACAAAAACTAATGTGTGTGATATAAAATTTTAATTTAAATAAACAGAATTTCTATTATAAAAATTAATCCTAGAAAGAAAAATGCAGCACTTACCAATTGTGGGACAGTATTACTAGAAGCAATAATCATTCATTAGTGAGTTAAATTCATCAAACCTGAAAAAAGATAAACTGAATTTCTCTTCTCAAATTTCTCCTTTTATGAACTGAAGATTAATATTTTGCTTTACTACATTTGAAACATTTGTATTTCATTTGTCACTGACAAATCCCCCTTCATTTCATAAAACATTTTTCTTAATTTAAGACTTAGAAATAAAATTGAGCTAAGAAATGTTATCTTGTTATTTATATATAAAAAAGGATGCTAAATACAAACAGCTATAAAAAAAAAGAGGACATAACAACTTCAGAGTCCTTAATCTCCTACTCTTTGTATCTCCTTCCCTTCACAGAGATGAGGTGATTTACATACCATAATAGAACAGGAGAAAATACGCTACAGGTTTTGATACTGCAGTTAGCCTTTTCTTTTTTACATTACTTATCTGATTTTTGCCTATGTAAGTTGGCAGAACATTAAGTTGATGTTTGTTCATTCTGAAACATCTTATGAAAACCCAAATTCCAGTTCTGCACCTGTCCTCCTTGTCCTGTACTTTTTGGTCAGATGTTTCTAGTGTGAAACTTCAGCTGTAGTCATTTATGCAGCAAGAACCCATAACTGGGAACATAATGAATACACAGGGGACTAAAGATCCAACTTCAAAGTAACACAAACAACCTAAAGCAGCAGGGGCTGAAGGCAAGGGGAGCATTTGAATAATATTAAATGTATAGTCTGACTTCACTTACTGCTCTAAGAAAATGAACTCCGAGGAAAAAATAAAAAAATATAAAATTTAAAGTATAACTATTTACTGCAGTCATGTGACCAAATAATATAAGACAAGCTTTTAAGGCATATTTATTTGTGACCCCTCTAAATATGATTTCATTTCCTTACCATACACCTTTTTGTGTATGCTTCTTGAATTGTCCTTTTTGACAGAGGCATACAGTAGAAAAACATGCATTTGAGTATAAATGCACAATGTTCAACATTTGAAAACAATAAATCACCTCTAACATTACAACACATAGCAGGAGAGCAGTAGGTTGCATTCCAGAATGGTGGACTAATATTGGCCCCTTTTCTAGTCAGTCTTTTCATTCTCCCCTTTTTTTTTCAAGTGTTCTTGGAACACAGGGAAGTAAGCAAGACAGCTAACAACGTGAAATACATATGAAAAAGGACATGTATTGTAGAGGTTATCTTCTTTATGCAGTAATGATTTTTTTTTAAATATAGACTAAGCCAAACTGTGTCATTAGGCCTAACAGCAATCAGTGCTAGTGTCCCTGTAAAAGACAGAAGAGTGTAAGGTCTATATAAGGTGTGCAGAATTGAAGGCAGTACAGCAATTACAACAGTAAAAAATCTGAGGGAAATAATAAAATATGCCTGCATATAGGCATGTGATATGTAATAAAGGAAAAACTGGTTTTATCTGTGAAATCTAGAAAATTAGAACTGAAGGAATGTTGATATGAAAATCAAGGAAAGTTACAATAAAAACATAATAAGAAAATAAGTCAAATTTGAGAAGTGAACTTTTACTCAGCACTGGCAGAAGCTGAGGTCCCAGCAAAACATCAAGACACCAACAGTTGATGTGACTTTCAGATGCCAATCAAGCACTATTCAATCACATTCAGCCAGATGTGATTCCTATGTATCAAGCAACCCACAAACTATCAGTTTTTCAGAACTTTGTCCAGTCTCTTTTTCAACCTGTGTAAACTCTCCAGGACTCAGCTAGTCATCACTTGAAGAACCACATCCAGGTCTTTTTAAATTTCACCCTTACATCATGTGATGCCCCTTATTTATTGTACTGGAAATTACAATAAATAATTTAACCCTCTCTACCCTATTCTCATTGCTAGTAACTGTTTGGTTGCTACTCTATTCCTTCACTCCTACCTCGCTGTCTCACTGAAAAAAAAGTCTTAGCTACTATGGATGGAGATTTGAGAAACCTGATCTACTGGGAGGTGCCCCTCCCCATGTCAGGGGGATTGGAACAAGATGGTCTTTAAGGTCCCTTTCTAACACAAACCATCGTGTGATTCTATGATTCTACTCTGCTTATGAAGTTAGGTTCCCAGTGCTATTGAGTTTACCAGAGCTAAGGAGTCTAAGTATTATTTTATCACAAGTTACAGAATGGATGAAGCTGGAAGATACCTCTGGAGATTACCTAGTCCAGCCTCCCTGCTTACAGCAGGGTCAATTGCAGGTTTCTCAGGAAAAAATCCAGTTGGTTTTTGAAGATCTCCAAGGTTGGATACATGACAACTGGGCAACATGATCAGCTGTTCAACAGCCTAACAGTAAAGCACCTTTTTTCTTGCATTTTAATGGCATTTCATGCATTTCAATTTAAGTCCATTAGCTCTTAGGCACTGCTGAGAAACATCTTGCCCCACCCTGTTTACTCCCATCCATCAGGTATTTATACGCATTGATAAGATTTCCCTGAGTCCTGGGAAGCAATTTGATTGGAAAAACAGGAATGAAAGTAAGATTTGTTTTTTTTTTTTTTTTTTTAAATTTCATGGGGATTTTAGTTGAAAATTAAGTCAAATAAAAGAAACTGTCGACTTAAATAAATAGGTTAAAAAACACTCCAAAGGCCCACCAAAACACTTCAGAAACTTATTTTACTTTGGCTCAAAATAGCAATGGTTGCTGGTATTCTGACAACTTATCTGATTCTTGATTTAAATAAGAACAGAAAAGGATTCAGGTTATTATAGATTTTCCATTACAAAAAGGTTGTGAATGAGTGTAATATAAAATTTGATTTTCATTCACATTTAAATGTCACCTCAGCAGGGTTATTATTTGGGGTCATTTCATTATTTGCTTTCTTGAAGTTTTTCAAGGATGAAATATGTTTTTATACCCACAGGATTTGAATGTCTATGCTAATAACAATCATAATAATAGAAGTAATAATATAAGTGCAAAAACAGTACAACCTCAAATCTCAACAAGAAAAATGAAATCATTAATGCAATATTAAATGTCTTTAACCCAGTGAATTATTACCTTTTCTTCCTGTATTCATTCAGTAGAGAGATATTATTCCATAGCAAGACAGTCTTAATGACTCTCATATCAATAACAGAGGTAATCCTAACATGACTACAGCATCTGCAAAAGCAAATTTTTAGCAGTGTAAAGGATAGGCTGTGTTTATGTGGATATGGAAATCTTATTGTTAAGGCAAGAATATTTTTAAGATAATCTTTAGAACAATATTATTAGTAAACTATTGAGTCATTTATTGGTCTTTGCTTCATAATGAACTCTGCTTCCAAAACCTGGAGTAAATACTCAGTAACTGTGATTGTATTTTGAACATCAAAATTTAGCCAATATATAAAATAAGTAAAAATCATCAAATTATAAAATATTCAACCATATCTTTGTGCAGGAGACATAATCTACTGCCATTGCTTTCCAAATCCTTGCTCTTTGACCCATTGTCATTTTTGCAGATCTGTGTTACGAGAGCAGTAATTTCAGATTTTTGTTGTAGAGGTCTTAAATCCAAATGTTAACAATCTTTTATATTCGGACTCCACAGAGAAAGTGTATGAGCTTCCCTAAGTATTGACATTTTCAGTTTTCTTGAAAGGGCAGGGAAGATTTTTTTCTTCTTCTGTGAAATTTCTGTTATACAGAAATTTTCTGTTATACAATTTGTCTTCAATTCTGTATGTCTATGATGTAAGTTTAATCGTTGACTTTCCTTGGGTACTTCCACTCTTAGCTGAGTGCTTTACACTTATCTCTTTATTTCAGCACCAATAGTGTATGTCATAAATATTTAACTTAAAATGTGGAATTGTTTGTGCCAGTGGATTGTTTTGTGTCCAGTTCTGACCCCTCAGTTTAGGAAGGATGTTGAGACGCTTTAGAACATCCAGGGAAGGACAGCGAGGCTGATGAGGGGCTTGGAACACAAACCCTGTGGGGAATGGCTGAGGGAGCTGGGGTTGTTCAGCCTGGAGAAAAGGAGACTCAGGGGTGACCTTATCCCTCTACAACTCCCTGAAATGTGGTTGTAGTCAGGTGGGGATTGGTCTCTTTCTCCAGGCAACAACTGACAGAATGAGAGGACACAGTCTCAAGCTGCACCAAGGGAAATTTAGGTTGGATATTAGGCAAAAGTTTTTCACGAAAAGAGTGGTAAAGTACTGGAATGGTCTGCCCAGGGAAGTGGTGGAGTCACCGTCTCTGGATGTGTTTAAAAAAAGATTGGATGTGGCACTTGGTGCCATGGTCTAGTTGAGGTGTTAGGGCATGGGTTGGATTCTATGATCTTGAAGGTCTCTTCCAACCTAGTAATTCTGCGAATTCTGTGAAGTATTTCAGTTAGTTCATATGCAGAAGGTGTTTCACAGAATGTTATGATTTGCAGGGAGTGCACTGTTGAGACATTTGAGATGATGTTAAATGTGTATGCACTAGTACTCTATTTTTGGAAATTAAAACAAAAATATTGTCTCAATTCTGCGTCTTTTATACATTTTCTTAGCTTCTTGACACTCTGACAGCATTTGAGGTTTTTGCAGAAAGAGAGACATCCACTTAAATATCTTGACTATGCAAAGTTTTGTAGGGATTTTTTTAAGATATAGTGTGTTAAACCAGAAGTAATTAACTGATACAATTTACATATGCACTGGGGCTCCCTAATCCTACTGACTTCATGTCATCTCAGATGCCTTGACATTTTAATTCTTGTAAATTCCATATTTCTCTAATTATCTTTTAAAAAATAAGATATTAAAAACCTGACAAGCATCTTCTAGAAAGGGTGTGAAAGAACATGGAATTAAACATAAATTTCCTGAATCCCAGGTTATGAATAAATGAAAAGCAATTACTTTCCTTAGTTTTGTAGAATTGTTTACAAAATAGTACCCCAATTATGTTAAAATTGTATGATCACTGTTCAAAAATGGTCTTAAAATATTTTAATTATATATTTTAGGACAATTTTGTTACTAATTATATATTATGGGTTTTTTCCTAAAATTTTCCTGGATGTGTATTAATTATGTGATAGCAACATCTCAGCTACAAATACTTTAAATGCAAAAAATAGACACTTGATATTCAATTTGGTATTAATTTAACATACAGCCATACATACACTGTCACATATAGATTATGTGTAGCAGCATGTTAAAGATCACATTTTCTGTCTACCCATTTTGCAAGTCAGTCTTGCATCCAGACTGTCCAGCTTAGAACAAATGCCTGCCTATTCAAGACATCTAATGTTCAGCCAATATGTGCTACAAATGCAGAGAATTTCCTGGGGAGAAAAGTCAAACACTGCCATGTTTTCCATAATGTCAAAAAGTCAAATACTGCCCTCACTTATGTTGATTTTAATAGTGAAAGGCATATAAAGGACTAACACAATTGCTAAGGGCAGAGTTTGCCTATAGGACTGCACATCTGAAAATGAGTAAAGTCAGATGTTTGTTTTAGTTGTGGCAACAGGGTAGGAAACATTGCCATGCACATGCTATGTGAGGAAGCTTTGCTGATAAGGTGTTACTCTTGTATGAATCAAGTCTCAGTTGTGATTAGTAGAAAATAGTTTTTTTTCAGTGCTCGGTTTTAGACCCAGTGTGCAATATCAAGTTGTTTTTGATATACTGTCTAGATGTGTGCAAATTTAAAACATAATCTTCCACACAAAAATTTTTATGCTGTCAAAAGCATTCCATCTCTTCATGTGCTTCCCTGTCTTGTGAGGAGAGAGCTTTAGTCTGTATTTAGGGAATGTAGGATAACTTTCCTGAAAACAATAAAAAACCACAAAATTTCCATGCTGCCATAAAGCTGTGTCTCTTCCTCAGCACGCTGCTGGTAGAAGCTACGCCAATTGTGCTTTTGATTCAGCCCTATCCAATTGTACTGAATGATTCAAAATTCATTTATAATATGCACCTTTCAAAGGCTCATTGAGAGATTAATTTATATAACGCTGATAAATCTTTACATTTCCCCCAGAGGGTAAAGGGAAACTTGTGCACATTAATATCGGACTTGTGAGCTAAGTATATCTGATAGTTATTAATTCTTTAGTTATACAAAAAGTAAGTGATAGACCTGAGGTGAATAAAAGACTTCTGGTTCAAGAAGGACTCAGGCTGACCTTGGCAGTGCCATTAATCATGAGTAGAGCTCAAACAGATTATATAGCACTGCAGAGACTTTGGAAGGAGAATATAAGGATATATGCACTTTGGCGGCCGTAAACCATTGTCTTACAAAATGTCTATCCCTTAGATCATCAGAAAAAAGTAATATAAAATAGTTTTGCAAGACATGTTCCAAGACATAACGCCTTGTGCATGTCTGAACTTCTGTCATCTGCACAGCTACATTTAGGCATGGGTATGTACATAGAGAGTGGGAAAAAAGTGCTGGTTTATATATTTATTCTGCTTCTGTTTAAATTTTGTCAAGAAGAAAATTAAGAAAGTGTCCAGCCTCAAAAGGTTTTCTAAAATGTTTCCTGTGGGTGTGGCAGTGAAATACAGTGATATTCTGAACTCTAGCAGATGATCAATGAAAAAATAACCATATTTATAATATATACTCTTATGGTGCCTGTAGAGCAAAGAAAAGTGGTGTGGAGTTCTTTACATGTACTGCTTTAGTGATATTTACAATGGAAAAGGTATACTAAAGATACAATAATAGTCTTTAAAAGCCCTCTCCATTATTACATTCTAATAATAGTCTCATTTCAAAAGAAGAGGGAGAGACAAGTGAAATTTCCTTCACATCAAGGAATAGCTGCTTTCATCTTTTTATTATTTTGGAAAAATGTAGTATTTGTATGAACATTTTAATATTCATTGGTGTATGCTAAGATCTTTTCCTTTTTAATTTGGGCTTTACATCTTCAGAGTGAGCAATAGCATTTTAAATTAAAATTTTCAGTGAAACTTTGAAAGAGGAAATATGATGTCTCAACATACTGTTTTCTTTAAAAAAAGGACAACAAACATAACCCCCCAAACACAATGTACACACCCCACTCCTCCCCCACAGTTCTAGTCTTTAGATACTCCAGGAAGTGATGTCTTTTTTTTTTTTTCTAAGAGAAGTCAGCATATTGCTATTGCTTCTTGTCTTAAAGTTCGTATTTGATTTACCATTCAGTTTTGTAACACCATCACAGCAGACAGTTTACCACTTAAATGATAAAAGTTTCAATAGGCACTTTAGTGGAATTACGAAAAAGCTACCACTCTTCCACCATGATGCCAGAAAGCTACCTTCTTTCTAAATCAGGTCAGTAAACTGCACCTTGTAGGCCTGAGCTTGTCTCAGTGTAATTCCAGAGTAACAAAATAACAACAACAAAAACCTGTGTATGTTACAGGATTTATCATTCTTTCACATATCAAACCAAAACTGACGGTATGATAAATGTAGTAACTTGCTGGAAACAACTGCTGTCTTTTATAATCAAAGTAATTGTGTCTTATATAAAGCTTAGGTTTATCTTTTAAATTGTTGTTGGTTTGCTTTTCTTTTTGTTTCACTGTTGTACTTAAGTGACTTTGTCAGGGTTGTAACTTTCTTCTCCAAACATGTCTGCCAAGATCTTAAAGCGAGGTCCCCAGTCACTCAGATAGTCATAGTCCTGATCTGCCTCTGTAGTGAGGGAGTCTATAGAGCTGAGAGACTCTGCAACAGATCCGTTTCCTTCATAAGCATAGGTTGCCAAGGAGTCATAAGGGGGTGCAGATGGATCTACATCATTTTCCTTCAGCCTTTGATTAATGAAATCTCTTATGTCTGTGTTATCTTCCGCTGGCGGTCTGTGGCGTGTAAAACGCAAAGTGTCTGGTTTTATGTCCCTACGTATTTTGTTATCTTCAATCACTTTGGGATTCCTCAGGGCTCCTATGTCAAAAGCCTGTGTGTCCTCTTCTCCACCTCCTTCATCATCATAATGGATAACATTATCTCTGATGTCTTCTTTAGAGGTCATCAGGGTGTCCTTTTTCTTCTGCCTCCGTAGTGCTACATACAGTACCACAATGACTGTAACGAGAGACAAGTGAAGTTAAGACATGCACAGAAATAAATTAGTGCTCTGATGGCACATCATTATATCTTTCTTTGAAAGCCAGAAGCAATCAAAGGGACTTATGTCCTTAGAAAAGAACAATGCTTAGCAGTGCTCTAGCCAATGAAAAATGATCTGCTCTTTGACATATGAGTCTAACTTTCCTAAGTGCTTGCTGTACTGCTGGAGAAAGTATCAAATAATTTTTCTGCTGGCCTGCTTTGCAAGCAAACAGAATTGAACGTGACTTCAGGTTTTTAGTTCAGAGAGATAGAGATGTGTTTTTTAAAAAAATATTTTCCATAGCAAAATAGAGAAAAGAACCCTAAATTTACACTTTGAAGACAAGAATAAAAAACTAAACCAAAAACCCAACCCACAGAGCATTACAGAAAAAAAAATGGAATTTTGAATAATAAATAATTTCAAACTTGGAATTTTTGAAATAGAGAAAAAATAATCCTACTCTAGCTTTTTATACAGTACATTTTGACCTCTTCAGGGATCTGATTCAAAAAATTACGTGTTACAAAGTTCTGGAGAGAAGAGGGGTCCAGGAGAGCTGGCTGATTTTCAAGTATCATGTCCTCCAAACTCAACAGTGGTCCAACCTGAGGAGCAGGAAATCAAGAAAAGGCAGCAGGAGGCATGCATTGATTAATAAGAAGCTCTTGAGTAAAGTCAGTGATAGAAAAGGAGGCACCTAAGAGCTGTAAACAGCGACAAGTGAGCCAGGAGGAATATACAGTGACAGTCTGAACACGCAGGAATGTGGTTAGGAAAGACAAAGCCCGCATGGTGCTGTCTCAGGAGGGACACGAAGGACAGCAAGAAGGGCTTGTACAAGTAAAACAGAAAAAAAACGGGTAGAAAAAGTGGAGCAAAGGTGGGCCCACTGCTGAACAGGGCAGGGCAGGGGAGCTGTCGCCAAACGACACAGAAAAGGCCAACCTAAGCCAGCAACTACTTTGACTATGCATTTTTTTTGTGAAGCTGTCCTTCAGTAATTCCATGTCTCTGAGACCAGAGAGAAAGTCTGGAATAAGAAAGAACTTATCCTTGGTGGAAGAGGATTAGGTTAGGCAATACTTGAACAAACTGGACACACAAGTACATGGGATATGGTGAGATATATACATGAATGATGAGGAAGGTGGCTCCTAAAATTGTGAGGCTATTTACGATAATTTTTGAAAGGTCATGGAGACTGGGAGAGGTTTCTGAGAACTGGAGCAAGTGTCACTCCTATCTTCAAGCAGAGCAAGAAAAATGAGCTAGGGAGCTAGCAGCCAGTCAGTCTCACCTTGATTTTTAGGAAAGTGATGGAGAAAATAATTCTGGAAACTAAGAAAGGACATACGAGTAGCAGGCATGCTACTGCTACATGTACACTGCCACACATTTATGAAGGTGAAATTGTGCTTAACTCATTTGGTAGCTTTCTACAATAAGGTTACTGGTTGATGAAGGGAGAAAAGTGCAGTAATTTTAACCTAACTTTAGCAAAGTTTTGATAGTATCTTTCATAAGAATCTTCCCAGAAAACCTGAGAATGTGTGAACTATACAAGCAGATGGTGAGGTGGATTGCAAAGCTGACAAACTGCCATACTGTAAAGGTTATGAGCAAGATTTCAAAGACCAGAGGGAAGCCAGTCACTAAAAAAAATACCACAGGATTTGGTACTGGGACTGCTTTTGTTTAATATTTTCATAAATAGCCTGGATAGTGGGATTGAGTGCGCCCTCAGGAAGTTCTCAGGCAATAAAAAAGAGTGGCTGCGCCACTGTTCAAAAGCATCTCATCAGGCTGAGAGAGTGGGCCAAAAGGAGCTCCATGATGTCCAATAAACACAAATTCCAAGTCCCACACACAGAGAGGAGTAACTGCATACTGCAGATGCTGTTGGCCAGCTCACCAGAAAGCAGCTTGATAGACGAGGCCTTGGGATCCTGGGGGACAAAAAGCTCACATCAGCCATCAATGCGCCCTTGTGCCAAAGATCAACAGCATTTGGGACTGCATTAGGAGAAACAATGCTAGCAGGTCTAGTGGGATGGTCACTGCCCTCTGCTCAGCTCTGCTTACACACACTTGGAGCTCTCGGCCCAGTTCTGGGCTCCTCATTACAAGACAGACATGAAGTTAGCCCAATGTACAACCATAAAGATGATTAGGAGGTGGGACGTCTACCACACAAGGAGAGGCTGAGAGAGCCAGGTCTGTTCATTCTGGAGAAGACACAGGGGGATCTTATCAATATGAATAAGTACCTGATGGATGGAAGTCAGGCTTTTCTGAGGGGTGACCTGTCACAGGACAAGAGGCAATGGCCACAAACCGAAATGCAGAAAATTCCATTAAAATGTAAGAATAAAAGACTTCTTCATCACCAGGATGTCAAGCAGTGGAATATGTTGCACAAAGTTCTGGGGTATCCATCCTGCTCTAACTGGAATTGTGGCAAAGGAGAGGACATTCTTCTTGATTAAAAAAAAAACTGAAGTAAGTTATTTTGCTTAGTTGTTTTTTAGGTTTTGTTTTAAGTTCTTCAGAATGACTGCATTTGTGAATTTAACTGCTACTCCATAGGAAGCATGTTTGCCAGTCTTGCTCTGATATGAAAAAAAAATTCTCACAAGGATTTTTTGACACAGGGCAGAAATCCTGACTTTTACTCATTCTTGCTCAGAAGCTATTTATGTAACCCTGAGCCTTTAGTGATTCATTTAAGTGGCATCTGCATCAACCAAATGCAATGAGGTATCCACATGTTATATTCTGTGTCAGGAGCTATTTTTGTGTACTATCACGGGACCTTGGAAGCCACTAGTATCAAATGGAGGCATAGGCCAGCATCTGTAAGACTCAGTCTGATTTCTGAAGCCCACATGGTGCCTGTGTAAGCTATAAAATTGAGTTTATGTTGCTTAAGGTTATATAACAAGTAAGATGCACTTTGGATATGCCATATGTAAGTATATAAATATAAGGTAGAATAAATAACAATACCACCTCAGGAAATCCATGCCCGCCTGAAATTAAAAAAAAAAAATCTTCCTGTGAAGCTTTATATGGATGTGGCCAGTAACAGTCTGTTACAATTATTTTCTCCTCCTCCATTCTTCATTCCCCTTCTGCTTAAGTAGGCATGAAGAATTAAATAAAGGCTCTTAGTGCTGTTACTGTCGTAGGATTTTTCTACCTTAGTAATAATCTAAAAATTAATCATTCAAGAAAGATATTTTAAAAAATTTCAGAGATAAAATTATGATTTGGGTTCCACTGAAAACTGATTCTCTTAATGCCGTAAGAGATATTGAATGGATTAGCAGATTCATGGTCATGATCAGCGCTTTGGGATATTCTTCTAGAAATAAACCGCCACACATTTTCTATGGCTTTTGTTAAAAACTAGATGAAGCTAGTGAGTAATCACAGTAAAGCATTTTGCAGGGCTTCATGAGAACTAACCTAGAAGTATAACAATACACAACAAGATTGCAATCAGAGCTCCTGTGCTGAGGCCAACTGGTAAGAAGATTGCTTCCACGTTGCAGGACTGGATGGTGCCATCAGAATCACATCTGCAAACACGGATAGTCAAAGTGTTTGTGCTGCTCTGGACAGGGTAACTGCTGTCTTCTATTACTATTGGAAGAAAGTACAGCTCTTGCTGCCTTCTGCTGTAGCCATTTCTCCTGGTTTCTATCCCAGCTGTGTTGTCTGTAAAACATGACAGTCATTAGCAGATTTTTAATGTGTACTTCATTGCATACTGTAGTCTATATCACCTTTAGTATCAGACTGGTATTTCATATTTGAAACTTGGTGAACGACATGCACTAAATAATTGCCTTGCTTTTCCATTACAGAAGGTATTGTATTCTGACTGGTACAATTTTTTCTTTTGCAGAACCTTAAACATCATTCCTTTTCTTGTAAATCTTTTAATAGCTGAAATTTCAAAGAAGATAAAAATAACTAAAAAAGCCCCAAACAAAATATTACAAGTATGATTCTGAAGACTTTTCAGTTTTTTTCTCCTGATCTCCTTACATTCCAAGCCTGCGGTCCAAAGAATTTTGATTGCATATGAATTTAGAATCATGTCTCTATCAACAAATTAATTTCCTTAAAAATGCAAAGTAGTATACCTGGACAATATGCAATCATTTTAGCTTTCCTGGCCCATTAAAAATAACTAGAGAAATGAACTGAGTACTTGAAAATTAGTATTACTCAATACTAATTAGTTCACTTCTAGACTTTGTCATTTCTTCCCAGTTAGTTACTGCTGATTTTCCTGAATCAAACAAAGTAGCAAGGAAATTATATAAAGATTAAAACAATTACATTAAAAGCAGAATCAAAATTAATTTGGCAGGGAATTGATGAGAAGACAGAACTAAATGAAAGTAACCTGCTGCAATTACCATTTTTCCATCTCATCCATATTTTTTTATCATATTTCTTATGAGATGTCACATGATGGTGTTCATGCTTTGGAGGTTTGTTAAGAGATAGAAGAATTAAGGGCTCTGAATGTCACACTCAACTACTGGTATGGAGTTCTGATTAAGGACAATAAGAAAGAATCCTAAATATCCAAAATTATATATGTTATGATTAGACACCATTGAGAAGGCATATAGCTAGAAAAAATATTTCAGACACCTCCTTTTTGTCAGACTCAAACATGGACATGTTAAGTTCAGTTACACCTAGTTTTGAAAAGCAAAAATGTTTTAGAACAGTTTGAATCAAATCAGCTTCCATCTTCAGCTTTTTATTTCCATGATCAATCACCTGCACTGTATAAAAAGTTTAAGAACTAATTTGAAGACATTCTGTTTAAACTTATATCTATTATTTTTCTATATTTCTATTTTTAGAATTATTTATATTCTTTTATTTTTTTCTTCTAATTGAAACACTGAAGATCACTTTAATAGCTTACAATGGAACTAAATGACTTTCCATCCTCCTTTGAGGAGAATCAATCAGATCAACCTCTTAACTCCTTGATTTTGAACACTTTTTGTTGCTCTTTTATGACCCCTTTCATTTGTTCAAAGTTCTTTTGAGAATACGAGCACAGGCAGGTGTTTGAACTCTACACAGAAGAGCCTAGAGAAGCTGAGATAGCTTCTGGTTCTTCAGTCTCTTGGCAATAAATTAATTTATAGGATATGAGTGAGAAAAGGAAATCTGTCTCTTACATGAGCCATGGGGTGTACTCCACAGGGAAGCTGCCCTCTAGAGAGCAGAGTGAGGCCAGCAAAGCAGGAAGAGGGAGATCTGCAGTCCCTCTGGAAGCCCTCTGCCAGGTTATCACTTCTATTAACACGGTGGATTGATCTCAGTTCTGCTGAAAGGCAACCTTGAGCTTCTGTCTCTCTCCAGTCCTCATTAAGTTATATTCTGAAGTATGAGGCCTGGCTTCTCTTGGGTGCAGCACAAGAGTGTTACATCTGCTGAAGTATCAGACCACCCACGATTTTCAGTTGTATAGAATAGCATGGGGATTAGGGCTTTTTGATCTATTTAAAAAACTTAAATGCACCCTTTACTTGTAAAAGCATTAATTGTACCACAGTGAACATCACTGTGTCCTCAAAAAATAGCAAAAATTCTTTTCAGAAAGTATCTGCATGTTACTAACATAATTGCTAGCTTAGAAGAAAATGGTACTTGTTTTTAAAAGGTTTCTGTAGTGAAAAAAAAGGCTGTGTTATTATACCTCTAAATTGTGCACAGAGCAGACCCCTCCACCTTTTTGGCAAGCAAAAGGCAGAAGATATCGCAAGATAAGGTTTTTGTTTGGACAGATTTTCTAATATCTCTGCAAATCCTTGATAATGAAAAAAGGGTTTTTATGGATTTTTTTGTTCCTTACATAGTAACAAATAGCGCGCTTCTTTTTTATTTTTCTTTTTCTTTTTTTTCCTAATTGTTTATAAATGCTTTTAAAAGTTTATATCTTGGAGGTTTCCATTTTTATGGACTATTGTTTTAATACAGTGGTGAAGTCTCATTAACAGACCACTGAGATCCAAAGTCATCTCAGTGTCAATATTACCGGTTTGAACTAAATTTAATTTAGCTATCTAATAATATTTGAATAATTTCCTCACCAAACTCACATGCGAAGCACATTTTACAAAAGCTGCAATTACTGTATAGACTTAATAAGTTTAAAGATTCTTTTGATTAATTAAATCTGTAAAAATTACCTGAGAAGACTTTTAAATCAGAAGTTTGTAATGATTAAAAAAACAAAAAACAAAAAACTAAAAAAAAATAACCTTGGTGAACTTAAAGGATTTTTAGGAAACAGACAAGGAAAAAAAAATAATGCTCTTACTTTAAAGAAATCTTGGGGAAAAAAGGGTATTTAGAAATACATAGTATTTATGTTCTATGACTATATAATTGTGAAGATTCTACCCATATGAGCCTTGAAATATGTTCCAGAGGAGAGTAATGCCCTAATCTTCCAAGAACAGAAGTAAGGGAACTTGGATCTGTTGTAAAGTCATCCTTCATATTCATTGAGCTGTCTGTCTCAAGAAAACTGTTTGAATGCCCTTTGATAAAAATGCTTTGGATCTACATAGTTTTGATTTTATAAGATACCATTATTCATGTCTACAATATTATAAACGGTCTCTATATTCTCTATTTACAAATCCTTAAGTGAAGTTTCTTGCTCATCTGTTCAATCTTTTCATCTGACACACAAAGATAAAAGTCACTATTAAGTTTGGTAATAAACCATTTTCATTGTATCAGCTTCACAGGAGGGCTATACATAGAGAAAAAAGAAGCACAGTTTGTTTTTTGCTTTTTCAAATTTATTTTTTCCTAAAGTTTCTTCGGAATTAATAGTAGTTATGTTGTTTGCTTTAGTTTTCTATTACATAACAATGTCAATAGTACACGGCTTCAAAAATTATCTGGGCCGTATACATAATTTAAATACGTTTTTAAAAAAAGCTAAATAAAAAAGCTTTTGCAATTTTATTTCATTTGGTGTATTATTAATTTCTAGTATTTTTAAGGCTGGAGTCACTTTAATTGCAAGAAGGGAACCTTTACCTTACCATTGATGTAACCTCAAATTTAAACTGAAAACAGCAATTTAAAAAATTAAGAATTACATACTTCTTTAGATAGTGATGCATATGACCTGCACAGACAAATGTTTTTGAACTTTGTAAGATGGCTTTAGGTATTCCTTATTTGAAGTATCATGTAAGTCCTTTTATATTAAAAGCTTATCACAGCTATTTAAATCTAGTTCAAATACTTCTTTTTCTCTTATTTGATTAAAGTAGTTAGTGGTGAAAATTTACTACAGTTTATTTTGTTTTAGCTGTGTCTGCTTACAAGACTGCATAATTGAAGATGCTTACAGTATAAAAAAAGATCAATTTTTTTGTCTTGGTTTGTTCTTTGCCATCTAATAAAAGAGTTAAAGTTAATAAAGAAAAAAAAGATTTTCAGTTATGACAAAAATTGGAAGAAAAATCAGGGATGTCAGTTGTATAAATATCCAAGTTATTAAGGGTGTTGTACTTCAGCAGCACTTTCCATATTTAGATCTCACTCTGCTGCAAGACTATGTATCCTCAAGAAAGCACAATATCTGGGTACTTTGAAAATGGTTAGTAAAGTCATAGTATTTAAACAAGACAGCAATAGTGTCTTGTTTAAAGGTATACCTGCATTGGCATATGGATTCTTCCTGAGATACTGAATGATAAAAGGAAGAAAATAAAACAGGTAGCAGTGTTTTTGAAGGCCTGTAGGGAAATCTCAGCCTTTGGTGTTCTGATAATTCCTGCCCCTAAAAATAAGAAAAGGTGCAAGACCTGAATTTATATTAATATAAGTCCCAGGGAGTTTAGCAATTAGAAATGTCAAAGAAAAATGTTAGCTCTGTAGACACAACTGTAATTGAAAATAAATATTTTTGTCATTGTAACTATAGTCTGCTGCTCTGAAAGAGAGATATGGGTAACCAACTTACTTCTGTAGTCATGGACTGTGAAGTTTGGTTTGTTGGAAGCCTCAGATGACAGTTTGAAGGAAAACCTTTGCCCAGCTGGTGACAAATCTTTATCTGCTGCAGTGATGGTCTGTATCACCTGAAATGAGATTAATTCTGAAGTCAGTTCACTCTTCTAAAAGAAGCAGTTTTGTGGAAGTGCAAAGTGAACATCAAATAAAACTATTGAAAGTAAAATTTTGCTGGATTACTGTCATTCCCTCAATAAACCGGACAGTGGAGGCAAGAAGTCTGAATTCTATAACCACCAGAGAGCCCAGAGAGGGTCTTGCTTTGACATATCTGATGAAAATCAGAAAGATTTACTGTATATTCATGGTATTTAATATTTATTGTTTATATTAAAATGCTAGTGATGGCTTTTGGTTGAATGGTTATGCTTCACTTTATCTGCTGCTACTTATGTCACAATTACAATCCTTTAAGAAAGGGATTCTTTCTCAACTCATAGCTATGAAATACACAGTAAAGGGTGGCTCAGGCCCATATAATTGGAGAAAGTTAAAAACAACTAGACTGTAAATAGACCATAAAAGTCAACAAACAGTATTCCAATATGTATTTCCAACACATTTATTTTGTTTTTAGAAGAATTCTGACCATGATGTAATTTTTAAACCTAGAAATTTCTACTGCTATAAATAATAAGGAAAAAAAAAGCAAAAGACCAAGCATTATAAATTTGAAATACCTGTCCTGGCTTGGCATTTTCACATACAGATGTCTCATATGGAACTGAAATTTCAGGAGGAAACTCGTTGACATCCAAAACATTTATTATAACGTTGACTTTGCTGGTTAATAGTGGGTTACCTATAAATAATTTTAGAAGAAAAGTGTTACGTTTGTTGTCATCACCAGTCTCATAAGCTGTCATAAACCTGTGATCTCCTTACTGTGACTCGCAAAAGCCCCTGGCTTCCATTAATTTCTGATTTTAACTAAGAAGCAAACAGAACCAACTTCTTATCAATTTGTACCAGACTTTGATCCATTACTCTTCATGGGTTAAGGAATCAATCAGTGTGATTATATTTATCAGAGCATAAATGGAAAAAAAAAAGGGAAGTTGTACCTGCTATTAAGGATGAAAACTTTTCTGAGATCACTTTTCATTAAGCCTGTGGAAAACACTTCCAATGATTTAAGCTGAACTGTGTTTTCCACAACTAAATGCAGAAAATCAGTATTTGTTGTCTAGCTATTATTTACATCTTCAAAGTATCAAGGAGGTGAGCATAGCATAACAATTTTGAGGACGGAGAAAGAGAGAAAGATTTTAAAAAAACCAAAATCTTGCTGAAAGCCATACAGAGTGAGTATTAGCTTTAGCAGTGAAACATGCACAACTAGCATTCAACTATTTGGCCGTGTTGTGGAAGGTATTTCTTTGCTGCAGGCAGCAAATAATTTTGTGCAAAAGAAATGTTAAACAACAGTATACACCACATTTTTTGCCACTGTCCTTTCTCTATAGATAGTCTTCATCAGTGACTAGATGCATTTTATAAACAAGTTTACACGCAAATGCGATATCTGACAAAACAGAGACACTAGTCAATACAAAGCAGATAATGTTCTCTTTTACTTTATGCTGAGACCTCCTGCAAAATGGCTTGTACATGGAAGATAGTATAGCTGATGAGTCAAAAGTATAATTATTTTATCCTTTTTCACTTAAGATGAGTAGAAGAAACTGTTAACTACTGAAAAAATCTATTTTATAAATCAAGGTGATGGAGAATGACAACATGGGACCATGTAATACAAGAGGAGTTGTCTTGAATCTTCAGGAAAAAATCATGGAATTATAAAATGATTTGGTTGGGAAGGAATTTTAAAGATCATCTAGTTCCAAGCCCCCTGACACATGTAGAGACACCTTCCACTAGACCAGATTGCTCAAAGTTCCTTCCAACTTCGTCTTGAACATTTCCAGCGATGGGGCACCCATAACTGCTCTGGGCAACTTGTGCCAGTGCCTCAGCACCCTCACTGTAAAGAATTCTACTTCATATCCAATCCAAATCTACTCTCTTTCAGTTTGAAGCCATTCCCCTTTTCCTGTCACTACATGCTGCTGTCAAAAGTCCAGCTTTCTTGTAGGCTCCCTTCAGGTACTGGAAGCACACAAATAGGTCGTTCCAGAGTGTTCTCTTCTCTAGGCTGTAAGTGCTCAGTTGTCTCAGTCTGTCTTCATAAGTGACATGCTCCAACCCTCTGATCATCTTCATGCCCCTCAGTGGACCCTTCAAATTATTTGCATTGGGCACTTGCTTTTCAGTTTGTATAATCCTTAGCATTTCTTTTGTTTATAACTAACACAGCAAGGGGCAAAGTCTCTTCACATTGTCAATATAAAAAATTTTCAAGATTTCTTCCTTATTCTTAGGAACTACTAAATGCAGTAGTAGTTTCAGGATACCTCTGTCAAAAACAAAGATATTCCCCCAATGATTTCCTAGTTACACGGGACTAGCTGCAAGATGAGCTTTGTTTTACCTCTTTAGAAGTAGTATATAAACTGACCATGCTATAAACACATCTTGAAATCTAGAAGACAACAAAAACACACTACCCAGATCACACATTTGTAGTCCCTACCTATGAATTTAATAGACAAATACTTAATATTTAATAGAGAAAATATGTAATGACATATCTGAATTCTCATTAATTTCCAATTCAGCATCATCCCTGCTTGCAGAATGTCTCTGTGGAGAAAGGCATAGTCCAGTACAGTCTAAGATGCAGTTTGGTCTAGCAGCTAGGAATTAGATACTCATTCCTTAGGTGCCTGAAGAGCTGGAACAAATCTAGATCACTAGTTCACAATTGAATTGGCTCCTTTGTATAACAGGAAATAAAAAAAAAATAGAAGAAGTTATTTTATTCAGTAGAGGGCAAGACCTCTATAAAGAGATCAGAAAATCCCTGAACAGGTCAAATTCACACAGTGACTGGGAGAAACAATCTGACCTAAAACTTCCCTCCTAGCAGTACTCACTGAAAAGGATACATCAGTTCACATGGAGTAACTCAGGTTTTGCTTTAGATGTTTTTGTGTGTGTGTTCATTTTAAGGTACAATGCTGAGAAACAGGCGTTCAGGAGACATTCTTCAAACAGATTAGAGATTAATGCATCACCACCAAAATACAGGCATAGATGTTAATTTCCTTTCAGAAATATGTTTAGAATGTCTTTCCAATAAAACAGTGAATGTATTCAAAATTTATGCATCATGAAACTATCAGATGATTTTGATAATTTCTGTTAGACATGTCAGTTTCTTTAAGAAGTTTTTGAGATCATATTTTTGTGAAGTTGCTTGTCCAAATTACTTTTTTCTGCTTTTTTGCAACAGTTCAGGTAGTATGTGACCTATATTTTTAAAATTAACAACATGATTTGACATTTTTTCTTCCTCAAAATCACAACATAGCATGATGTGGAAATATACATGAATATGAGTATGCTTCTTACATTTATTTCTCACTGATGTATCTGATTTATTCTCTGTGGTTCTTTGAAAGAGGCCAAAATGTTTTCTTCCTAAGTATTTCAGCAAACTAGAATTTTACCTTGCATATATGGTCTGGAAAAGTCAGATACTAAAGTAAGCAGAATGATCAGAGCCTACAATGAATCTATTTCAGGTTTTCATTTTGTTTATATGATTTTCTTTCTGGTTTTCACTGACATCACTTTAGCTTCTTGTGTATATAAATGATGACTGCAAGAAGATTGTGTACAGCTTTGAATTAATACATAATATCAAAGATCTGTAATACTTGATGGGAACAAGCATGAAGAATTGCATTTAAAATACTACTTTGCTGACTTGACCTCAATTTTCTCTGTTTTTTGGCTGTTGTTTCTCTCAAAATCAAGTCTTTAAGAAGCCTGTGAACACAATAGTGATGTACATGCTGGTATTACTGAGTGAGTCACTAAAAGCATCTGTTTATGCCTTTTAAACTCAGATTACACAGATGAGAAGACAAACTGGTTAAATCATGAGCCTAGAAATTAAGAAACTTATTTCATGTTTCAATTCTGCCTGGAAGACACAGGAAAATTAATTAGCTTTATTAAATTTATTTTATCAACTTAGTTAATTAGTTGACTTCATCTTCCCTTGTTTTTTTTCCTATCGATAAGACAGTGACTATCCTGCTTCCTTCTTTTGCTTGATTGCCATCATACGTCAACATCTTAATGGTTCAAAGCTATCACAGCAATAGAAAACAAGCAACATTCTTTGAATAATGGACATATGAAAATCCATGGTATCTGAAAAAATAGATACTGACTATTGGGTAGAACTGCTGATTCCTTAAACCCAGTTATGGTATGCAGGAGCAGATCAACTCCATCTTGAGATTTAAGGTTTTTTTAACATTCTCAAAATTTGGGCCTAGGCATAGGTGAGTTGGGAAGATGGTTTGGACAGGAAGGAATATTACTTTATTTTTATTCTTAAATTATGCTTTGAGGACAGGAAAGCAGAAGTAAGCTCTTACACATTTTATCTATCTCTTTTGTAAAATGGAAAAGATCACTTCCATACTAGGTAATTAGGTAGCATATGGAGGAATTTTGAACACTGGACTGTTATTTTGTCATTCCACTATGATCTTATAGCAGCTCTTAATACAGTGTTGGCCTGGGGCAACCAGTGGTCTTGTGGACAATTCACATGCATGTGCTGGGAATTAGTAAAGGCAGGGACTACTCTTAAAGGATTGATTTACATGTGGGGACTCTGGGAGGTAAGAAGGCATAGAAATAAGCTACTTCATGCCAGGTGGCCTTTGTGCTTGAAATGAATGAGAGCCATGTTTAATTTATTAGTTTGGATTGGGTTTGTGGCATCAAAAATGTTCAGAAACAGCAACCATGCAGGCTACTAGGGTGTTGATTTATCCTGAGTTAAAAAAACAAAACAACAAGCCACAATGAAATTAGTCAGGTAATGAAAAAAGGTACAGAGGAATTGGGAAGTGAAATGGGGGAAAAAAATGTGAGTCTGAAATATCCTCCACCTGCTCATGGACCTTGTTCTATATAAACCTTGAACTTTATTTCTGTGAATGAGTTAGGTATGTACTGCATTCAACTGCCTTCATATCTGTCTCATTATCAGCATGTCTGCAGAACAATCATCCATCTCCTGCTTAAGAGCATCTCCATTCAGTGACAATTCAAGAAAAGGTAGTTTACAGAATGATCATTAGGATGTGCCTAAAAAGTGTGGGAAGTATTGTTGCTATTCTCTCATAATAAGAAAACAAAATTTTAGAAATAAGGTTTTTTAAATAACATAATCTGACTGCTACTAGTTATGAGTCTATTTATTTATTTTTATTTTATAAGGAAATATATATATATGTCCTTATAGAGAGATAAGGTCATGAGGAAGTGAAAATACTTCAATAATAATACTGTCTGCTCTTTTCTGAAGAAAGTTTATGCAGCTAATTTCAATACTGGGACATGCTTTTACAAAGTCATGCATATATCAAGGCATTTCTCTGTTTTTTTCTGTGATAAGGGATGACAGTTTCAGTTTCTATGTCAGCACTGGACAGCATTTTTTTATATCAATATTTCTTCAAATATAACAATTTCCCCTCAATCTTTTTTCATTTTTTTTTCTCTCAAACCATTATTTTTGCTTTTGTGCAGTGTGCCATCTCTCAATCCTCCACCTTTATTTTATGCTCTTAGTCAGACAATTGCACATAATGTTTTGACAGTTACTATACCTCAAATCCCCCCAAATTTTGCCAGTTACTAGTATAGTAGAGATATGGCAATTGTTGTTACCATTATAGATAATGGTCAATGTGTAAATATTTTGGGATATGCTGCAATGAAGCACAGATGTGTTTTAGGTGCAGGTTCTTAACATAGCAATTGATAAAATAAAGGCTATGTAGAAGATGCAGAGACAAGAAATTAAATTATCCCACCACAAATCACATAGAAGGGGTTAGGCATAAAATTTTGGGAAGAGAGAAGAGACGAGAGCAGAGATGCAGCACACAGATTAGTTCATTTAGGGCATTAGATCTTGACTTAATTTTAGTGTACTTTTAATATGAGTATCAAATGACCCTTTACATTTTTCTGCCTTCAAAAAGCACATTGACAGATCTGTTATTTGACTAACCTAATTTCATATGAAGTGACTTACAAAATCAGAAATCAAAGCTGGAAGGCACCCATACATATCCTCATGCTCAGCATGCTGACAAAATGTTTTTCACCTTCTAAGGGAACTATGGTTATGTGAGGTCTGCTAGCAAAACCTTACTAAACAGGGCTGATTGAACATCACAATTATCCTCACGAGTCTTGGAAAATGATATTCATTGAACTGTCTTAAATACTCTTGGCAATTCAAGCACTCTTCACATTATATTTATACCTGAGCATTACATTCTGAGAAAAACACCATATTAGCATATTAATTCAGTTTGTGTCATACTTACTAACTTTACTTGCAATTATAGAGAAATTGTACTGTGCTGTGCTTTCTCTGTCCAGTAATTCGTTAGTAGCAATGGTTCCTTCAGTAGCGTCTATTGTAAAGTAGCTGTCCACATCATTCTTCCAATCCATGAAGTATCTGTATGTGAAAAATATTAAAGAAAGTAGATGCAAATGTGCAAATATTACTCATTTATCATAGCAGCAGTGTAGTCGCCTCAAGTTTTATTTTTCTCTTCACAGCTATTACCATCCTTGCAGGAAGAAGACAATAAAGAATGATTTGTTTATTTCTTTTTTTGCCGAGTTGGAATGCTCAAGGGGAAATGGGATATAATAAAAGGTTTAGTACTCCTGGTGTTCAGATTATTTGAAAATCTTGAAGTCCCAAGAAGATTATGCATATCTTCTGTGACCCTGATTACTTATATCAGCCATTTTGGAAGCACTACACAGGCTTAGAGGGCAAAAGAGAAAAGGTATGTGAAACAGGGCTTGAGGTAGGGATAGTGATGAAGAATGTGCCAGATCTGGTCTTTTTGCATCAATTTGTAGCTGCAGTGAGCTGGACATAGCCTCACAAAGAGATGACCGAAAGGATTTTGGCAAGGTAACAGCAAGGGAGATGGAGAAGGGTATACTTATTGCCACACATACACAGGATCAATAAACAGCAATTTGTAGTTTGTGAAGAAGACGTACCTTTCACTGGACCTGTGAGGAACAGGGAAATACCAGTGTTTTCTGTTGTTTTGTTTTATTTTTTGTTTTCCTGAGCCTTTAGTTGTTAAGAAGGATGAACATAGAACAGCTTTAAAACTAGAAATGTCTACTTATTTCTTATTTTTCTCTAGCGAGGAATAGAAAGCAGAGATGCACCTGTAAAAATAGCTGCTTAAAAGCAGTGTGATAACTGTCCAAACCCATTTCCCTTAAATGCTAATTAATTTGAAAGTCTATTTTCACATTTGATGCTACTGTTTATAGTCATAACAGATTAATATTTTTTTCTGATGCAATTGCCTCCAGCTACTAATTTCCTTTTCATTGTTAGTGTCTTCATACCTTGATAGTGTTTCTCAAAAACTAGGCAGGATGAAATTGAGGAAGCCATTTGTGAGCAGTAGGCAATAAGAACAAAATGGCACTCAACAACGAGTACATTCAGAAGATTATAAAGCCTAGAGAACCACTCTTATGACACCTCATTTCATTCAAACCAATAAGAATAAGAATAAAAGTTGCTTTTTTCATCTCTAATTAGAGTTATTTATGTATTTAATTTAGAGGGAATGGAATGATAAGCACTGTAATTGTTTACTCCTGTAGAAGGAAGCAATGGTAGAAAGAAGTACGTGTCATAGTCACAAAGAAAATATTTCTACTTGGTACTAAGAATGCCAATAGCTCTGGAAGACTTGAAGAGTAAAAAAGGCACAATAAGGTGATGTGCTTGTCTGAAGACATTTTGTTCAATCAAAATCACAAAAAAACCTCTTCTCTGTAGATGAAATAGGTTATTTCATCAATTGACAGGCATCATTACCAGTTTACTGCCTTAATTGAAAAGCCTCAGAAATAGTTTGCTAAAGGCAGCATGTATCCTTTTACATAGTTGAGCAGGCACATTTTCTTGAATACAATATTATTATCTACCCATATTTGTAATTTCAATCTCTTTGTTCAAAATTTGCTTGACATTAAAATTATGAAAAATATATAAACCATTTATTAGAAATATCATTACCCTAAGATACTCTCTCAGGACCAGCAAAATTACTCTGTCAGGCTTTGCATGTTTAATAAATTATAATTTCTTCCAAAATTAAATACACAGCAACACACAAATAAATGAGTCCAAAGCATGAGAAAGTAACTTGGCTTTTATTTCCCCTTAGGAAGATTAACTTTGCCTGAGTACCCTGCACATCACAGTATGAGCCAGGGAAAAAAAGTACAGGCTTTAATTCAAAGCATTTTGTAGGGGATGGTCTCCTCCAACAGGAGCCTTTGAAAGTAGAGAAAACATATTAAGTATGAACACTGCTGTGTTTGAAGTTCAAGTATGAATATTTGTAGGATCAGAATCTGATAGAATCAGATTCTGTCTGGAAGCATTCACACAGGTGATTAACTTCATCCACAGGCCCAGTATGCCTATTCCTAAACGTAAACATCAACAGGATTAAAGTCCACAGTAAGCACTGCAAGACTAGCACTTCTGGTGGTACTTATGGCAGAATTCCTCATGGCTTCCATGGAAATAGGAATTGAACAATTTGATAAAAGCAGAACTGTAGCAGTTCTTCCAAATTCATTGTGTTTACTTTCATTGTGCTAACAGTGTGAAAACTATTATGTCATCACCGTTAGCACTCTTAGTATTTTTATTTTTTTTAATTTTACTTATTTTAATCTTTAGAGACATCCTTCTCTCTCCATGTGCTGCACATAAGCTTAAATTAGGCATGCTGTTTCAGCTGCTCTCATTTTAAGAATCTACATATTCAATTAAACTACAGAAGGGAGAGTTATAGGCAGAATTGTCAGAAATATATGGTCTAAAACAGATCAATTTATGGGAAAAGCTGCAAACAAACATCCATTCTTCCTCCTTCCATTGGCTATCCTTGTATAGTACCCAAATAAACATACCCAGCAGAAAATAATCTCAGCCACAGAACTGCTCCCAGACACATCAGTAAGGCTATAAAGCATAAGAAAATAATGAATTGGACCCCATCTATCTGGTCTTACAATGGAAATTTTTTGGCACTCCCCAAGGGAGGTCACTTTTGGTAAAGGCCCTAAGGAAATACAGTTTCCTTTTACCGGCAGAAATCCCTCTTTCACACACCAATGCTCAGTGCGCAATTTTTTTATAAATAGGACAGCAACAGCTAATCTCTTTCTAAGGCCAACTGCATAGTCTGAATTCTGCCCTTAACATGAAAGAAATTATTTGAAGAAGAGAAGAAATGGGAAAAATGCCTCCAACCAGAAAAATCAGTAACTTTCTCGAGACAAACCCAAACATCTGGGACATAAAGCCTGACATTTCTTGTGAGATTGGGATACACAGAGGAGCACTGCTGAAATACTGGTATTAGGACAGCTGTCTAGATCTTCCAATCATGGTCTAGCAGTTTGAAGCAACTGAGGTTGGTTTATTTGACTGCTCTGCAAGGCAGACCATGGATAAGTGCACTAATCCTAAGAGGCATTTACTTCCTTGAAAAGTCAGGAAGAACTTACTTGTTGATATAGGACAAAGCACAATTATTTTTCAGAAGCCCCTGAATAGATCTTCCTGACAGCTCTCAGTACCAGACATTGATATCATTCATATTCACTGTCAGGGAGTACAATCTGACTTATATGTCTCCCTGAATATTCTTTCCAGCAGAGAAGTGTATTCCAGGTTATGTTGTTGAAGGCAGGAAATGTATGGAAGGATATATCTTTGCTTTAAGATATATCTTAACACTGTCTGAGTTTTCTCAAGAATAGCTGCATCATGGAGGATAGAGGAGAGAGAATTGAAGTATTAAGTCTATAAAATTATAAGATCCAAGCCTGCAAGACTCACCCATAGTCCACACGGACTTCTTAGGAGCTCCAAGAGCTACGGACACTCACCCTGGCTAGACAGTGAGGCTGCATGTCCCTCACAAGCTCTCACAGAACAGTCCCGTGGAAGAGGGCTCATCTCCTGGCAGAGAGAGGAGAACAGCAGAGACTGAGCTGGCTCTTGCTGCAGCACAGAAGATGGCAGTGCTTGATGGAGTGCTGTTGAACATGTGAGTGACAGCAGGTCATCCTTGTGAGGATAGCAGGAACTGAGCCATCAAGCAGACAACTGCAGTTTCTTCAGACTGTTATGCCATGAATAAAAGAGTTGGACAGCCGTCCTGTGCTGCTGGAGAAACCCATGTGACAACATGCTCTGAAGGGATGGGAGGTGGCAGGATGTTAAGGAGACTGTGAAGCTTAGAACTCGGGATGTAATTTTGGTCTTAAAAATGCGGAGGGGAAGATTTCTCCTGCCTCTCATGGGAAATGCTTGTTCTTGATGTTATGGTCATGTAATTTAAATCAGGAAATGAGCAAGGTAAGACATCTAAAAGTGTGTATGTTATAGAGGAAGAGAAGACTGCTTTAAAGCTACATTTGGAGAATTAAGGCTAAATACCAAAGAGGTAAAAGTCAAGGATTGACCTTAAAGAGTGCTAAAGCACAGACAATAGATAAGGTGCAAGATAAAAAGGCAGTGGCAATATAAGATCAGTGCAACCAAAATTAGGCATTTGAAGGTTAATGAGTTCTGATCATAGTGCCTTTGTGCTCAATAAACATTTCCAAAAAAAAAAAAATCCTATGGATTTTTTTTTAGTTTGAGAGGGACAAATAACCAGGTGATAGAGGAGCTTTATAAAAATACTTTCATTTGTCTCAATTCACACTTCACTGATGTAAAGCACATGGCTTACTCTAGTACCTAGTGACTTAGAACACAGGCTTTTTTAAGGAAAAAGATTGCAAAGAAAGGAAAGGGAAGAAATAACAATTATCTGTAATGTGTTAGGTCACTATTTGTATATATAACCTTAAATTGTTTAAACTGCTTTCACTTTAATTTTTATTTAAATATTAAACTGCAACTAAATTAAATTCAGGGTCCATGACAACTTGGGATATATAAATACCACCCATCATATCAGAAATAATAAGCAGTAGCCCAAAAACATTTGGGACATAAATTAAAGCTAAGAGAATTCTGTTGGGTACTGTGATCAGTTACTATTTTTTTGTAATTCCAATACATATATAATTAAATAGATGAAAGAAACATTAAAGGAGGAATGGCAAAAGAGGTGAGGGACTGGAAGAATACAAATGAGATTCAAGCTGTGATGAGACTACCTGAAAGCCCAAAGAAATTTTCATTAGTAGAATAATCATGTGCTGTGGCTTAAAATTATTAGATCTCTGCAAATAACTGGATGTTGAGAATATGACACCTCTACAACACAATTTTGTCCTGGGCATTATGTCAATAGATAAATATAAAAAAATTAGAAGAAGCTTAGAGAAAAGCAAGAAAAACTGTCTTGGGTCTAGGAACTTCCAAGTTATGAGGAAAGATTAAAAGAACTAACACATGCTTAGCTTGGATAAGAGATGAAAAAAGAGAGGCAGGATAACAGCCTACAGATAACTGAGTAGCTTCAACAGCAAAAAGGGGAGGGTAGGATTTTTTCAACACAGAGGAGTGAAGGGACAAAACTCAGAAGGGAAAATTTATGTGTGGCAGCAAATCTTTCTGTCAGTGATGTACATTATGCTGCACACCAGAGGAATTACAGAAGTGCTGTCACTTGATACTAAAATAGAAATCTGGGTAATAGAGACTGTAAAGGAAATTTCTAGATAGGTGGAAGGATAATCCTTATAGTCTCTGTAATCATAAACTCTGCTAAATATATTGCTAAATAATCATACCAATCATACTCATCTTAATGCACAGTTACAAATATTTTAAAATATAATAATGATTTTGGGGTCTATTTAAGATTGTCATTATTAAAACATAGGGAAACAGAAAAATCACTCCTCTGACGAGAAACAAGTAATTCAGACTTCAAGTTAAGCTTGAAAGAAATTAAAAAGTTAGAGACTGCAAATATATTGAAGCATACAAGCTACATGTCTTCTAAAATCCCATCCTGCCACTAAAATTTCCTTTCTGCAACTCTAAATCCATTCACTGAGTTATCATTGTGTAAAACTCAAACAAATCTTATCACCGTATTTACGTGCACAAATATGAGAAACTCTAAGTCAGAACTTTATCACTCTTCTCAAAGGTAAGTGCTAAACTCTTCTGCTGATTACTGGAAGTATCTTCCATTCCAGTTAACACAGAGGAGTCATTTCCATGATTTTGCTAAAGGTGCAATCAAGAATTTTTGAAATGAGTCCCCAGTGTAAAAATATTGAATCAAATAATCCAGCATAAGCTTTTCCAATTGTCAAGCAGGTCTTTTTATTGCAAAAAATGGTACAAAAGTGCATGGGTCCCTGCTCTCAGAGTCCCAGGCACCCACGGCACAAAGGCTTGCTGGAGGAACGAGGTGTTTTGTGTGAGCTGCACCACAAGGGCACAGGGACTCATCAGCTGCGAGAATTTGTCAGCACAGTCTGCCAGGCATTTGTCTGCTTTGCAAGTTTCTCAACAATGACAGATTTCTGCTGTCGCTGTAACCCATGCATGCCTAAAAAAGTCATTAAGTTCAAACACGTATAAATAAATTTAGCAAAACATTTTATTTTTTGTCCTAAATAATACAGTCATCTGAGTATTTACAACTGAATAGGATTGTTAAATTTCCAGTCTTTCTCAGGGCTACAGCACTTGAAGCAATATTATATTAATTTAGCTTCTTTTCCATACCTCCTTTCGACTTAAAGATTACTCTTGACTCTGTTTCTTGTGGTTTTCTATTAACTTGAAAATGCTGTTTCACACAGTTTTATAGGAGCAGAAATGCTAATATTTTTCTCCTCTGTGCAGCATGGCAATATGAAATAAAGTGTCATGTACTACTTGCTCAACAGTAGCAGGCAAGTTTTGCATATAATTCTTGTTGTCCTGTGCTAATACAATTGCAATAATTTTAAGTGCCCTTTACACTGTACAACCCAGAAGGTATTGAGCTGTATCCATGCACACTATTACATACGTTAAATATTAGATATTTTAAAAATACCCAGTGTTTAATAGTGTGATATTCTTATTGAAAGAAGTAAATGCAATCAACCTTACCTATTTTCCCATAAAAGTATCATCTGATGTATTCATATCAAGAGCTATTAGAAAAACTTTACACTAATAACAGCAAAATAACATATGAAGATTTGTTGTAAAATTTGCCTGTCATTAATCAAAAAAGGATGTTTTTACATAGCAGATGCTAGATCCATTAGGTTGCAGGGTGTTTTTTTAATATGTTTTAAATAATTTATTAAGCCATCTCCCTTAATGGCAGCAGAAATTTTCTGTACCTTTGCTGAATATTTTCGGAACACTGCTGAAGCATTAGAGGTCAAAGCAAAGGAAACTTGGACTGGTCTGTCAGATCATATCCCTTCAGTAATCCTATGGATTCAAAGAAGATCCCAGAAGAACCCTACCTATGGAAATGCATAATTGTCTCAAATAAGTTGATTTTGTTTTTCTTTTTTTTTTTTAAATACAAAATTGTCTCAAATAAGTTGATTTTGGCTTTTTTTTGGTTTTTGTTTTTGGTTTGGTTTTTTTTCTGTTTTGTTTTTTTTTTTTTTTTTTTTGTTTTTTTTGTTTTTTTTTTTTTTTTTTTTTTTTTGG
>JAOTQP010001286.1:73870769-73882065 GCA_026413545.1 Cichladusa arquata | reverse complement strand
TTTGTTTGGTTTTTTGTTTGTTTTTTTTTTTTTAGGAGGAATTCTAGAAATAGAGGATAAAAAACAACTAACAAACAAACAAAAAACCCTCAACAGAGAAAACCCAGTTCTATCTGAAGTCTGAAAAAGAATCAGCACTGCCATTCACTACTAACTATTACCATAAAATCTTAACATGAGATCTCACCAAAGTGCACAAGCAGACAGAGTCATAGAAGGGCTTCTGCTGTTGTTTCAGGTTAAGTAGTTATCTCCTCTCCTGACCTCCCTTCCTGCTTTGAATCAGCATTATCCTGTAGCTCTCTCAAATGAAAATTTCCTTTTCAAGTGAACTTGTTTCAGCTGCTTTATGACCTAACCAGTGTCGCAAATGGGTCATTGCTCAGTTATGCTTGCAGAACTGATCTCAAAAACTGCCTCAAGTATGATGCTAAGTTGGCATAATAAAATGCAACCAAAAATGAGCAGCCAATGTAGTTGGTCTAACTTTCTGTAAGTGCCTTTACTGTCATATAATAATAACACACAACCAACAAAGGGAGCATGCACTGAAAGTTTTTAGAGGCATTGCTTTGTTCCAAGGTATCAAAAATTAGAGATGCCTGTGTGGGTGATGCTACAGAAATGGTAGAATTTTCTTTATACCACACCACACCTCATACACCTAAATACACCCCCAAGTGTACTGACATACTGAAATATTTCTGTCAGTTTAACTATGATTTTTCTTTCAGCATTTCCCACAAAAAGCCATATTCCTACATGTTTTTGCAGAGATTTTCAAATGCACAAAACACTGAGGTAAAGTTTTTGTGATAGTCCAGGCTGACTGCTTTTGAAGATCCCAGTGAGGTAATGTATTTAGTCTTTTAGGAGGGATAGTTTTGCATTAGTTAAAATATTTTGGCTTAAAAAGCAGAGAACTCTGGGATTATTTTGACAGAAGCCCAAATAAGTTACTGTCTCTGTACCCTCTTCCAAAGGAGAAATTATAATTTCTCAGACTACTATCCTGTGAACTGCACTTGAGCCTTCCCACAACGAGTGTTGTCTCTACTGCCCATCAGTGATGATGCTTAAGAGGAGGACAAAGGAATTGCTACACTTTGGGAGAAGGTATGAATGCTTCTTGTCATTGTTCCATGCCTATAATTTTCATGTCTTTCATGTAACACTCAATCTCCCACAAGAAAAAAACAGTTTGAGTCTTTGGCATACTACCTGATGTGGTTCACTTCATACGTGGCTCCCTACTTCTGTGACTTTAATCAGGAGGTTGAAGGTTTAGTGATATTAGCAGTCAGTATCTTACTTGGTCTGGAATGAGCAGTGTATCTGTGCAAATAAATTATACTTTGCTCCTTGGAGAAGATCAACCATTATGCCAAATTAATTGACAGGAAAGCAGTGGCTGCAGGCAGCCAAATTAATGATGGGTCAGAGTCAAGCAAGGGAAGCTGTTAAACTTTTCATAAGCCTTATAAATCTTATATAAGAATTTTAGTAAAACATGCTAGGTAATATAGGAATTAAAATGTGCTGCAGTTCAGTTATCAGCCCTTCCAAACTGCCAATTCTATCTGTCTACAACTTCCTGTGATTTCTCTTCCCTCTGCCTTTAAAGGTTTTGTTCATTTGCTTATCTGACTCTCCAGTCAGCTCCACTGCCTGGTCTGTATTTCTCATTACCAGATGAGTATCTTATCAAAGGCTGTTGTCATTTGGAAAATGCATTGTTTTTATTCAGTCTCAACATCATTTTTCCTGCTTCATTGAGCAGGCAGAACTGCAAGACAGAGCAGAGGGAAAGCTTTGTCCTGCAGTTTAATTAAGTCTCAGTTTTTGGACTGTGAGCAGCAGTAGAAGGCATGTTGGACTTAACACCCTCTCTCCCAGTTCAGCAGTCAATCTTGCTATGCTGGGAAAGCAGTAGAGCGCTTTCTATATCAGCACCACACATTATAGGCCATGAACACCATTTCACCCTGATTTTGAAAGGTGTGCATTTGCCCTTGCCCTGCTGCCCATGGTTTGTTCCTTCCCCTTTCATCCAGCCCACAGCAGGAGGAACCCATCACCTGCATTCTCCAAGGCACACGGGCACCAGAGGGCACACCTCATGGTTGGTGAAGAAGAGAAGGGATCTTGCTTTGATATTTTTAGGTGGGGAAAGAGCACACTGGGATGAGTATCTGGAGTCTCTACTAAAGGGCAGAGTGAGTATAGAAAGACGGAGTAAGTAAACTTGAATGGATACCTCAACCCTAAAGAAAGCCAAGAAGGGGAAAGCAAATGCTATGACTCCATCAGATAGTCAGCCTCAGTAGAAGCCTAAAATTTACTTTGCACTCGGGTGCATCTGACATAAACCCCAAAGGATAAGATAAAGGTGCTTCCTGGGCCGCTATTCCCATGTCTGGCCTGGAATGCTTTGTCTTCTGATAAAGTGCTAAGTCATTAAATATCACAAATAGTATAAAGGTGAGCTGGCTTACTGGCATACATCCAATAGAAATAATCTTTTATTGTTTTCTTTTGCATCATGTAAATATGTAAATATTAACTCTGTTCTATACTTTTGGAACCAATGTCTGAACAAATATCATATATTTTTTTCCATTTAAAAAGCTGAAGTAAAATGCTGATGCTGAGACAATCAAAGGAAAAGCAAATAAAATAGCCATGCTGACTCTAGAGAAAACTGCAGCACGGAGTAAAAGATTTATTGCTTGCTTAGATCATCATTTGGGGCTCTGTTGGATTGCAGCTGGATCTGCAAGGGGAAACAGTGAAGTTAAGAATTGGAGGCTTCTTTGTGCTGCTTTGAAGCTGGTTTGGTGACGTGCTTATAAAATAAGAGATTATTCAGAACAGCTCTGATGCTGCAGAGCTGCTGCATTTTCCTCTTTCATTTCTCCTCCCCAAGCCTCTGATGTATCAAGGAATGCAAAATCTGCAGAGGTCAGTATAAGTATAAGAAGTCACCTTTTCAAAAGTTTTATGAATTTCATGAGGGCACCAGGCAAAAGTTGCTGGATAAGCATCTCCTTGCTCCCATTTGCATGCTGATGGTCTGACCTGAGCAACATCAGGTCCCATCACTTATTTCTAAAATGGGTTCCTCTATCCTCCTATCTGAGCTGAATCTCTTTGCTGTGTTTCCTACACACTATTTTCATTTTTATTTTCTAAAATAATCTGTAGTTATAGACCTGTATACTTACTATTTCACTGAATGCTGATAGCAGTCTTTTTAGCCAGCATAGATTCTCTTCCTTTATTTTCTGCAGATTCTGTTCCAGCTTATTAAAGATGGATGTCACAGAAATAGAAAAGGGTAGAGAATGGCAGGGACCTCTGGAGGTCATCGGGTCCAAACCCTCTGTTCAAGCAGGGACACCTAGAGGCACTCGCCCAGAACTAACTCTAAATGTTTCTTTTAATATCTCCATAGAGAGACACTTCACCACCTCCCTGAGAAATCTGTGCCAGTGCTTGGTCACAGCAAGAAGTGTTTCCTGTTCCTGATATTCAGAGGAAACTTATGTTTCAGTTTGTGCTCACTGCCTTTTGTCCTGCCCCTGGACACTGAGAAGAATCTGTCTCCATTCTCTTTGCACCTTCCCTTCAGGTGCTCCTGTGTGCACTAAGTACATTTATAACTGTTAAGAGCCTCTTGAGGCTCCTCTTCCCTGGGTTGAACATTCCCAACTCTCTCAGGCTTTCCTCATAGAAAGAATACTCCAGCTCCTTCATCATCTTCAAGGCCCTTGGCTGGACTCCCTCCAGTGTGTCCATGTCTTTCCTGTACTAAGAAGCCCAGAATTAGGACACAGTAAAAGTAGAAATATCTGAGATCTGTTTGCATCTGGAGTCAGAATATGACTGAAACTTCCAAACACAGAGCTCCCAAAAAGTGTGAAACTCTCAAAACCCCAGTTGTTTAAACTCAATTTAAAAGCCTGAAAAAAAAATTGAACAAACAAAGTGCAAAATATATAAGAAACTCTGCATGCAATGACTATTTAATCATGATAATAAATTAAGAGTATTTTAGGACAGGAAAGTATGCTTGCAAACGGACCCAAAGGACAAATTCAGAAAGAAAGGACTTGGAATTTGACTAGGTTCAAATGGTAGTTGGCCTTATGGAAAGGGATGAAAGACCTTAAATGAAAAATATTGGGAAGCTTTTTTATTATTCTATACTAGTGATATAGCTTCAGGGTCGACTTGGTGTACCAAAGTGCAGATTACCAACTATCACACTTCCCTGTAGCACATAGGTTTTCCTTAGACATAGTTTTAAATCCTGAGCCCTCTTAATTCTCTGTCAAGCCCTGAGAGGTTCACCAATTGAGGTGATGTGATAATAGCTGTAGCCATTAAAGCTCTATTTTAATCTCACAATTTCTTTCTAGAATCCTTGAGAAAACCATTCCTGAAGAAATTTGGAATAACAGTTCTTGATGTAAAATCAGGACGACTATTATTTGAGGTAGAATTATAGTTTGTGCCTCAGGGATGAGAACTGGCTTTGTAAAATCACATCACCAGGTGGTACAAGTGCTGTGAAATAAACCAGAAACTATTATGAACTTTTATGATCATATTGTTCCTTTCCCCTCACTTGGGCTACTTTGCTGTTCTCAATTAATTTAAAAGCTTTCCTTGCCAGGTTGTTCTTTGCCTTGGATTTGAATGCATACTTCTTGATTTTCAGCATCCATTTCCTTCACAAATAGGCCATTTACTTAGAGTCGTAGTCCATAAACTTCTTGGGACTGCACATCTATTTCAGTTCAATCTCCTGACTGACATTTTATAGCGTAATATGACTGCATATGCCAACGGAAGATCACTTGCTGTTTTTCACAAGCTTCAGTAACTTGATGAATTACTGACTGTAAATAAAGGTTACTGGCCTCTCTCAGTTTTAGACTTTGTTTTCAGTTGCTTTTGACTTGCTGGACTTAGGAAAAAATATTTCACGCTTCAAGTGCATCCAGGATTTGATCTAGGAAAATTTATACATGTCACATTATTCCCACCAGTCTTTTACTTGGGAAGGTCTAATTTTTCACTTTCACAGTCTTTCTGACTTGTGCCAGAAAGTACTTACCTTTGCTCCATGTTCCTGCCAGCCTCGAGAAAACCCACACAGATCAAAATGTCAGTCTGCATGTGTCCCAAAATTGCAAGGAAGGATTTTTAACGCACGACTCCATCTGTTTCCAGTGAACCTGCTGCAGCATCACAGAGGGCTAATGAGTGACTACATTTACCTTCCCCACTGATCATGCCTGATTGCTTCAGCCTTAAGTATATAGATTTAAGACTAAGGTTAAGACAAAGTCACACCTTTTTTGTAGTTTCTCCTTGTAGTAGCTCCAAGCCTATCACCAAATCAAGGCACCACACAACCTGAACTGATACAAATGAGCCACTAACTAGCTGAGCTCTGATAACTGTCTGCGTTCATCTAATCTATTGCAAGTGTAAAATAAAATGCAGTAATTTAAACTACAATGAAGGGGATTGCCAAAATAATTTGTTATTCACACCTTATTTTATGGTAAAAGTAAGGCAGAAACTGCTGCCTGAAAAAAACTCCTTTTGATGGACAATTTATACACAGAAGAGAAAGATTTTTTTGCCTTCTGTTTGAAGAGAAGTCTCTTCTCTGCAGTTCCTTAAAACCATCCAGTTACTGAGGAGGAAGACAGGTCAGTCAAACCTAGAAAATGGCAGAGTAGGATATGGGACCACAGGAGAAAAGCTTACAGGAAAAGGGTGGTGGAGTAGAGGATGTGATTGCTTGAGGTCATGAAGATGAAGTTTAGGAGGTAGAAAATAGAGAACAGAGGAAGAGTCAGAAAGGGGGAGAAGTGGGAGCTGGAAGCAGGAGTTCCTATATCATATCCAACATTGCTGCAAGGTAGGTAGATGGGGATCTTCTTGAGTATATGGTAGCTTGGTGCTCACTGAGCCAAATGAGAATGGAAAGGAGAGGATGGTGAGGAAAGAGCAGATATGTCTGCCAAATATACACCTTGGGATTCAGAGAAAATGTTGGAGTTTCTATAGTTTTCCAAAGAAGATAAAGTAGCTAGAACGAAGTGAAACAAATACATCAAGACACAGATCAAAAAAAGTCTGTCCTCAACAGAAGAAAAGAAGAGGGTAGAGCAGGAGACCAATGAAGCTAATGGGAGATGATTCAGAAGTAAAAATACAGAAACCAGCCATGGGAGAAAGAAAGACTGTGGAATAGGAGACTACCATTAGACAGAGCATAAGAGATATAAGAAAATAGTGGGCTGGTAGGAGGACAGAAAATGATACCAAGGCATCTGCAGCAGGAACTGAGAAGTAGTAGGCATTTGAATTAGATAGTTTGGATAAATTAGAATTCATAGAATAGAATCCTCTTATGGACTAGAGGTTTTAGAAGTGGGGTGTGTGACAGGGATTTCATAAAATACAAAGGATGGAGCATAGCTAAAATTGCAGCAGAAACTGACAGGAGCCAACAGGGCAACAAGTGTGCAAAACCACCAGAGCAGCTGAAAAGGAACCAAAATTCATGAGTCTCAACATCTCTTATCTGTACAAAACTGACTTGTTTCTCTCCAGCATGATACTATACACAGAAAAATCGCTGTCACCTAATCTGTTATTAAATGAAGACACTTGAGGGGCTGGAACATGATGTCCCAGATTTTCTATATATGTATGCAACTATAAGATACATTTTAATGTCACAGGGTGGGACTTTTCTTTTTGAAGAATAAGTAAATTCAAAAAATGTAGGCACAAAAAGTTGGAAGAATTATGGGACTGAAAACTCAAACTCTTACATACTTCAATTCGTTGTGTTGGTGCCTGTACATTAAGATATGGTGCTCTAGGACTCAGGAAAAAATCTTTATTTTCTTAATCTTAAAATGACAAAGTATTTTTCTGGAAAAACAGAATCTGTTCTTAAAAGTGTATGGACTATTGTAAATTAGTTCAGAAAGAAAAAAAGGCTTTTCCTTTCAAAGGACATGAAGGTAATACAGTCTTATCCCTAAGATACTGAGAACAGGACTGATCTATGTACACATGGCTTTTTACTTTAAAATCACTTTCATGACTCTGGACTTCATCATGAAAATTCACAGTCCCCACAGCTTTCCTTCTTTGAGTGGCTCTTTTGGTTCATAAGGCAAAACTCCTGAGTCAAGCAGAGAAGACCTGAAGGACAGTGTTTTGGCACAGAATAAGAAACTCATTGTTAATTAGAGTCATCTGGGATTCACATCAGGGACAATGATCCTCTTATACTTTATGCCAGAATATCATCTCCATGGAAATCTGACAACTTCAGACATGTCAATGCCAAGTTGTTGAACTTCTCACACATAGTTAGATGGAGATCACTAGGAGGTACTGTAGGTACTTCAGTCCTGCCCTCCATTCCTGCTCTCTTGTCATTTAGACAGCTTTGTCTATAACATTCATGCTGTATGGACACATAAAACAACTCCTTGTTCCAGAAATACAAGGATCTCTACCAAAAACTTGCATAGTTACAAATTACAGATTTTGTAACACACTAACAGCAGCTTTTTTTCCTCCCAGTCATCTTCAAACAGTAATAAACTAGAGGAGTCTGAGAAGAAAATGAGATCAGAGCTGTTTTTGCAAGTGCTTTGGGATTTTTAATGGCCAAAAAGTACATAGGACTTCACCTTAATGTGCATGCTGAGCATTTCTTGAAGCACTATGGATAAAATGGGAATAGACAAAACAGATCACCTGAGACACATAAACTCCAGATTTAACACAGTTTGAAAATTATGTGCACTGGGGTAATGTTCCCAAACAGCTGCAAAGCCAGTCACCCTTGCAGGTGCTGAATACCTGCGGCTCTTTTTCTCCTTGTGCTTAATTTCCTGTTCATTACTGAATGTATGCTCTGTGCCCTTTCACTCCAGCATTTCTAGAAAATACCTTCCTACAAAACAAACCTTTTTAGGCTTCTGAGTTGTCTAAAAATTTGATATGAGTAGTAGAAAAAAAGAGAAAAATAATATAATTCTCACCATTTTCAATGTCCTCCAGCAAAATATTTTTCTTTAACAGCTGAATCCGGTTTTCACCCTTAGTCGTTATCTTTGCCGTAAGACGTAAAATTTTTGTCTGATAACATGAATTTAGTTGCTGGAACAAATACTGTTTCTTTTTATGTGAGCTGTTCTAGCTTGATTTGCTCTCTGGAGTTTTGCCTTCTGTTCCATACAGTGCAGGTTTTATCCAAGTCTTTGTTTGGCAGACTGTTGACTATTCTTTTTGCTGTTAGGGACTTAATAGCCAAACCATTCCAGGAAGATATTGTACAGAAAATGAATGAATTTGTAGAGAAACTACAGTACTACCAGAAACTACCAGTACTACTCAGTAATTTCTATTGGCTGTGTCTTCAAAGCGCATGACTCACTTTTCCCCATGTGTTTTGAGGGCATATTTACTCAGAAGTAACTTGGACTTCTTTGCAATATAATAAAATTGATGAAGTAATTCTTTAGCTCTATGAGATCATCTAGATTTTAAACAGCTAACATAGTATGATTGGTTAAGATACAATAAACTTGTAAACACATTAAACGCCTTCAAACTAATTTGCACTTTCCTAACTTATGGTCTTGCTTATTTGTTTTTTTTTTTTTTGTTTGTTTGTTTGGGGTTTTTTTTGGTTTTTTTTTTTTTTTGTCATTTGGAGGATATAAAACTTATGGAATATTGAATACTTGTACATTGGTGTATTGGGTCTGGCTGAGAGGGAATTCATTTTCCAATAACAGACTTCATAGTGCTGTGCTCTGCATTGGTATCTAGAAAGGTATTGATAACACACCAGTGTTTTGGCTACTATTGAACAGCTTTGGTACAGCATCAGCTCTGGTAGAGCATCAGCTCTGTGTCTCCAACAATTCCCAAGATCCTGAGACGGGACACAGCTATGCCAATTAAATTAACAAAAGCGATAGTCCATAGCTTATGATATCAGCCCAGATATAGAAGCTAAGGAATGGAAGAGGAAGGGGAGGAATTTGCCATTTACAGGGTTTGCCTTCCAGAGAAACCACTATGTGTGTTGAAGCCCTGCTTCCTGGGAAGTGGCTGAACACCCCTTGCTGATGCCAAGTAGAGGATGAACCTTTTTTTTCCCCTCCTCCCTTATGAAAACACAATATTTCATTATTTGCTTTCTCGAGTGTTTTCCATCTTTTCTCTCCCCCATCCAGCTGGGAAGAGGAGTGATAGAGTGGCTTGGTGGGCACGTGGTATCTAAAAATGACCACAGTCATTTCGCCCAGGGAGCGAAACAAAGGCAGTTCTCTCTCTCTCTCTCTCTCTCTCTCTCTCTCTCTCTCTCACTCTATCTATCTATCTATCTATCTATCTATCTATCTATCTATCTATCTATCTATCTTTCTTTCTTTCTTTCTTTCTTTCTATCTTTCTATTTTCCTATCTATCCATCCATTCATCCATTTATCTATCTATCTATCTATATTGCATGCTATAATAATAGCAGTTATCGAGTAGCAAGCTCCTTTGTGGGACACAAGGTTTGTCAGCTGCACTCCTTATCTCTTTGTTTTGCTGAGCATGTTGGCACAAACAACAGCTCTGTGCTTTGCCCTTTGCATTGCAGCCTTGTTTTGTGGGGGGAGCTATCTTCTGTGGATGCTGGGGAAACACATCTGCCTCTCCCTGCCCAAGATTGATGTGAATGGGTTTATAATGCAGGCTCCCATGGTCATTGCTGATCCTTATTTAAGCTGCTTAATACTGTTAATAGTATTAATGAATACTATTGGCATACTATGGGATTTGTGGAATCTGGTGTTTTCCTGGAGCAAGAGAAAACAAACTTTAAGTGTGGAGATATTGAAATCTGCCCTGAGGCATCCAGCTCCTGGGTGGCAGAGTATGTGTAAGCATTTGGGCATGTTCCTAGGGTGGTTATGACCTCCAGTTCCCTTTGGCTTTATACCTGAACATGTGACCAGCCCTGGCAAACTGACCCATCAATGATGGAAGGGCGCCTTGCCCACCCCAGTGAAATCCAGCAGCTTCTTGCCCTGTGCTGGGGCCTGACCTGTGCCTGCTGAGCCACTGTTCAGTCCTTGCAGAGGACTGTAGCTGAGGCAGGAACCCAAACTGCATTTGAGGACACTCTGGCTGAGACAGCGACTCAAATCACAGCAACTACAGTACTTGCACCAGTAGTCAAAACAAAATAATGGATAAGGCAAGCTACAGATCCATACCATTGATAAGAAAGGGAGGAAGAGGAAGAAGAAGGAAGAGAAGGAGGACAATCAGGAGAGGAGAGGTCAGATGATAAAGCTGGTCCTTCGACAAAGAAATTCGAAAGAGTGGGCCAAATCAAACAGGAACCTGAAGTTACCCATTCCTTGACCTCATCAGAACTTTGAGAAATGCGGAAAGACTGCAGTCATCAGCCAGGTGATGCTGGGATAACAGGGCTGACAGTCAACAATTGAAAGGTCATGAAGCCACAACAGCTAAAATCCCTTGATAGAGATGGGGAAATTGAAGGAGGAATTGGAAAAGAAGGAGCAATTTGCAGTCTCTGGAGATGGCCTCTCTGTAGCATGAGGGCACAATATCCATTTAATGAAGATCTTGTGAATTCCCCAGGAAAATAGATCCCAGCAGATGAAGGTATCAGTACATGAGAGAATTAGAAGTCCTGGAAATGGTCTATAGTAAAGTAAAAAATGATAATGTCCTTGTCTAGGTTTAGGGACAAATTTTAGGAGAAAATGCCCTGGAATGAGCATTTCCTCTAAAGAGAAGGGCTTTGATAACCCTGTTTGCCAATGAGAGAAATGAATCCTAGTGGGTAAAAGTGGAAAAAAAAATCCCAAACTGTTTATTAACAAAGAAGAAAACAAAAGAGTGCAAGGCACAGTAAAGGATTGAAAAAATGCTAGATATTGAAATTTCAAAAATTTAACCCAAACCTCCCACCAGACAGCACAGCCGTGAGGCAAAGATGGAGGCTCCCCCTTTTTGTCTCAAGGAAGGAGAGGAACAGGAGTTAGTGTAGCTGCTCGGGCAGAATAAATAGGAATCTTTCTGATGTTAGACTCTTCCTCACAGCAGCTCACAGAAGCTGGTCGGTTTTAGTGTCCTTGCTCATGTTGGTTCAGCTTCTTTGAGGTCTTGAGTTTGGGGCAACCTCTCCCCACCAGCTACCCAGATGGGCCAAAAA
>JAOTQP010001286.1:73808992-73866277 GCA_026413545.1 Cichladusa arquata | reverse complement strand
GTTGTTGTTTTGTTTTTGTTTTTTTTTTTTTTTTTTTTCTCCAGTCAGTTGTCACAATCAGTACGGATTTAAATTCTTCAGTTTCCTGTCCTTATCACAAGAGGACAAAATTGGCCAGATGACTGACAAGTGTAAATTGAAATAGCTCAGTCAAAATCAAGTTACCTTGACTGGCATTAGCTGAACAGCTACCATAAATGCTTATGAAAGACATATTAGTAGACAGGTTTTTTTTTGAGCTGGGGACCTAAATTTAGCCAAATAAAACTCAATGACATAAAAATAATCAGTCCTGAAAATAATTCACCACCAAGCACAACCATCTTACAGACGAAATTACCAGAAAACCCAGAATGTGCTGCACCTTTGTGTCTGAACTGACAGAAAGAAGAAGAAACTAAGCCTGAGAATAAATGGACAAAATTAGGTAGATCTCATGCCCCAGTGGTGAAACCCTAAGATGTTGCCTTCACTAAAAAAAGACACGTTGGTCCACTATTCAAATTGCTGCTACACTGTGGTTTCCTTTTCTATACTACTGTAGTAGCACACACTTGTTATGCATTGCCAAAACAATTTCACCCAAAAGAAAAAAAAAAAAAAAAAAAAACAAACCAAAGTATTTTCCAGATATTTATGAAAGTTGTTGCAAAAGATATAATAAGAGGAGAAATCTAAAGTTTAAGGTGAACAAAAAGTCAAGAGTTGAGCTACAGAAAATTATTAATACAGAAAAAGCAAGAAATCTAAGCTCCACATAGGTGGTAATTCTAAGTAATACTTGTATGCATCTTTCATACCACCAAAATTGCATTAAAACTTTTCAGGTTGGCTCCTGAAATACATCAGTAAATTTGCAAAGAGACATATTAATGGAAAGAGCCATAATTCATGCAGACTTTGCAGGCTGTCTTTAACCAAATTACCCTTGGAGGTACTTATACCAGATCATGGTGCATGGCCAGTGCCCAGCCACATTTCATGATGCAAGGGGAACAGAAAGCAGCAAGATGGCAAACAGTTCCGTCTATTGGTGTGTTCAGACAAGCATATTTCACCCCACAGGCACCCAGGAAGCAGAGAAAATGGCTGAATTACTTCTCCACCCCTCAGCATTATGGAGAAATACAATGTATATTTTTAAGAAGGCAGTGTGATCCCAAGAAGGGATAACACTTTTCAACTGAACCTCAGAACAACTCATTCTCTCTTTCTGTCCTTCAATGGGTCTGATGATAAATATAGTTAGAGGTTATGTGGCCAGTGCAAAGCACAGATGGCAGTCAAACTAAGAAGAGACAGGTGGAAAATGATGAGAGAAAGACATCAGTGACAGACTCCCACAAAATAGCAGAAATTAGCCTTTAGCCTAAGTGAGGCTAAACCACAACTGAAATGTATGGAGAGTTGGGGAATGTTGCAAGTGGTAAGTCTAGGACTTAATTTCAAATAGAAAAAGATTTTACAACATATATCATGTAACCAGAGTATGGCTTTATTGTCTTGTATGTATGGGGATTGCATGCTGCAATCTCCTGATCAGTTCTGTTTTTCCCATGTTTGAACAGTTGAGTCATATAAACAGCATTGACAGTTTAAAATTTAGGCATTTGTCTGAATTGTCCAGAGTCTGCCTAAAAACACTAGAGTTGAGTGTCTGCATAGGTCCCAGGAAAATCCTTCTGGATTTTTTGATTTTTTGTTTTAAACATGCTAAAAAACCATTTTATTATATTTTTACTTTTTAGTACATATCACTAAAATCTGTCAAGGAAAAAGTCATCCACATAATATTTTACCTGTATTAAAACAAAACAAACAAAACAAAAACAAACAAACAAACAAACAAACAAACAAAAAAATCCCAAACTAGATTTAAAAAAAAAAAAAAAAAATCACTGTTTTGCTGTTATATAATAACTGTCTGAGGGTGCTCAGCCCGTTTTCATTTTGAATCTGGAATGCTGCTAAGGATATAAACAGTAGAATGTTTGAACCATACAAAAAAACCCCAAACCAGCCCTGTAAGGTTTTTGAGATGTCTTTCAATTAATAATATTTTAATGAAATTACTTCATAGATTTTTTTATTAAGCTAGAGAACTATTTATTCCTTCTATGAAAGTAATTACATGCAGAAGGTAAGTTTGAATAAAGCGTTTATTTTATAGAAATTTGGGGTTTCTTTGTGTAGGAAACAGCATTTTGCTAATGCTAAGGTGATGCCTTATTTACTGTGAACTATTCAATAACTGAGTATTTCTAATTTATATTCTAAGTACCAGTTCAGAACAGATGTTTTTGGCCCCGTCAACTTGTGCTCATCTGCTTTTTCCTATGTTGAGGTTACAAGGTGTTCTATATCATTGCCTAGTGAGGTGCTATCAGCATATACACACCTGTGCACAGCAAAGCCATTTTACAAATCCCCAAATCAAACACATACTGACAAATCACTTTACCTTGCAACTATGTAAGTACCATGAATGGACTTATTTAGTATGACTAGGACAGCACAAAACCAGCTGTGTATTAGAAATAAACCTATTTTAAAATATTCTGTTTTCAAGATTCAAGGCAGAAGTTAAGAAATGCTGCTATATAGATGCATCTATATCTAAAATTTTATATTAGCTAGTGTGAAAGAAAGAGAGAGAATTAAAGAACTGAAAGAAAAAAAATTGTCTGAAAGATATAATTACCCTGTCACTTTGTTCTGCTTCACAAACAAGCAGAACTGGTAACTCCAGAAATATCTGGGTTTTATCTACACATAAGAAATACAAGAGTATTGTTTCTGATAGAGGCTTTCACCTACAATGACAGAAAAGCTATATTTTGGGATGAGATTTTAAGCCCCAGGACATATGGATAGTTATGGATAATAGGACTGGGTTGACAGGAAGGGTATAATAACTAAGGCTTGACTTCATACTAGCATTGTGCAATTTCAGACTAGCTCTGGGTCACATGTGCTGGTCTCAAAAGCCAGAAACACTATCCCCTTCAAATGGGTTGAGAATCTATACATTTTGTAAAATATTGGCATAAGACAATTTGCTGTGCATTGACACAGTTTCTGTATGAGCAGTTAAGTTTCAGTAACTGGATTTCTGCATTGGATTCTAAATAGGAAATAACTGGTATTACAGAACAGGTTTAGTAAATTAAGCTTTAGATTAACCAGGAGCATTCATTAGTTAGAGCTGAGAATGCACAGTAAAAGATAAGATCTGTAGTGAGTATTTCAAGATTTGATGAGAAGTGTGCAAAATACATGCCTGTTCTGTATCTGGAGAAAGGGAGAAGCTGACCAGTGTCAGCGGTGCCCTTGTTTGCTGCTCTCAAGTATCTCACCCATTTCTGAAGATGTCTTTCTCTGTTCCAGGGAAAACCAATCCAAACAGTTCTATCCACAAACTACAAAGACTGAACATCTCCTCCTCCTTACTTTTCCTGTTGCTCTTTGTGGTTGTATCTGCACACAGCTCACCACTTTCTGCCTGTACTGAAGGACGTAATATCACCTGCTCAAAATGCACAACCACTATTGTCAGTCCCACAAACTCATGAGTTATGATTACACATTAACAGACAGTGCCTGTGCTTTCACTTGCAGAGGAAATTCCCTGCCTTTGGAGAAAGAATGGGTGAGGTGAGGTGGGATGTGGTGCGCAGTCTGTAACAGTTTTGGTAGTAAAGCAAGGAGTAGTTTTAACTCAGTTCCCACTGAAGGATGACAGGAGTCTGCCTTATGCTCACTCTTGTGTAATACAGGTGTTTTCAGACAGCTCTTATATTACATCAACATCCCAGAGCTATATACATGGGCTGTCCCATGGGCAACACAACAGAGCTTAGTCAGCACCCAAAGCACTACTTGCTGACTGCACTTAAAGTCTTCTAAAAAGTGACTCCTGAAGTTAAAAGGAAGCACACACTCCTAATACTTTCCTGCAGCTTCTGGCTCTGTTCATTGTCCCCCAATTTCTTCTATTTTATCATCACTAAAGTTGCTGTTTCTCATTGTGCAGTGCTGTGACATGCTGGGATTTCATGCCACAGCTTTGTCATCTGATCAGTTAGTTTTAGTAGTGGTGCACTACTTAAAAACAACCAAGGTGTGGTTTTCCCCTGAGCTTCCACTGAACCGTGGAGAAGTTCACCCAGTGACGTGGAGCAGGGTAGGAAGGTGAAGCCTAGAAACAATTGTGTTCCAAGTTTTTAATGAAACACTGCACAATTAGTAAAGTGATGTCTTCAAGCACTCCAAGTGCCTGAACCCTACTCAGTTTCCAGATTAGCACATGCTGAGCCAATTAAAAGGCTTCTGCACAAAATGTACTTATCATATAAACTCATCTTTGGTTTAATAAATTTAGTGACAATTTTTCAGAGAAGGTTGGAACCTTCTATTTTCCTTTACTGTTGTGCCTGGTCATTAAAGATTTCAAAACCAGTCCTGTTCCTGACACATCTGAGGACACTATGCTCTGGCATGAAGGAGATGCCCCCTTCTGTCTTATAGCTTACACTCACTGTAGTTTGCTGAAGATTCAGGTATGATCAAAGACACTATCTAAATACCAAATGCAATAAGCGCTGTATTAAACAGCACTAGACAAGGGAGGGAATTATAATTCTATACCTAACTCCGATTCGATTCTATTCTATTCTATTCTATTCTATTCTATTCTATTCTATTCTATTAATATTTCTGACTCTTACAGAGAACTGTAGACAGCACTCCCCTTAAGCCAAGTCCCCTCCCCCTGATTTATTAAGGGATACTATTTTCCTTTATTTTTTATTTTGAGAGAAAAAAATATTACAGTGCTAACCACACAGTGGTGCTAGATGGCATTTGGATGATTTATTTAGCAGAATATAAGAAAAGCTGTTTCATTTTTAATATATGTAATTAGCACAAAGTAATAGTAATCAAACTTATATAGGATCATAGCACAAAAATAAATGAGCAACCAAAACAGATGATTTAAGATCTGCAACTTGTCCAGCTGTAGCTGTTCTTACCCATTTAGCATCCCTGAAGCAGAGAATGGACTTCTGCATCCGTCAGCACACTTAGTGTGCTAAAAGGAACAGTCTGGCCTGTGCAATTTCTTTCTCATCAAAACTATTTTCCACCAAAAATAAAGGTAGTCCAGGAAGGCTTCATTTTTATCAATTTTGATATAGAAATCTCTCAATGTTTTTCTGCATAACAATAGACCAGAAAAAGTGTCTGTACAGTGATGGACAGTTTCTGGCTGCAAGAAATTTTCCAGGGGAAATAAAAGCAAATTTTATAAATGGTTTTGGAGTGGCTCAGCACTGAATTACTGCAGCACTTACAGCACCAGAATATGCTATAATAGAAAAGAAAGCACAAACCTGTTTTTAAAGCATATACCACTTTTTATTAGTGGCTTTCACTGTTTATTATTTGTAATTCTTAATTGAATGTGTCAGTCTTATTCATTCACCCACTTTCATTTTAAAAAAGGCTTCAATACATACTAAATGTTTGCCAAGCCCCAAATCATTGTTTTGAACATCTTTCAATGTAAAATTGCTTCTCTGAAGTAAAATGAATAATGCTGCTGTAGGCTTGTACTGTACAAGTAATATGCATTTTAATAGGTGTCTACTAAATTCTGAGTGTCCAGCACTTCTGGAATCTGAAAACTGAAACCCATGAAAATACATTTATATTACTACAAGTGGGAAGATATAAAAAGACAACTGAGTGAACAATATCTTTAAGAATCCATATAGCTCTTTTTTAACCTGGGGTCCAACAAAGAACCTAAGTGGATGGATTTTGGATGATTGCAAAGTGTTCATAAAATACCTGGATGATTCAAAGTTTTGTGAAAGGAACCTTCTCCCTGATAAAAGTGTTGTGAAAAACAAAGTGTAGGGTCAGTATAAAGGCATACTTTGCTGAAGACCCTGTGTGTTTGGTTTATCTTCTATCCACACTCCTGCATAGAACAAAGCTGGTATTTCCTGATCTTCACATTCTCCCACTGTCCCCTCTCACTGTGATGAAGATTAGGAAGGGATTAGGATTACACTTTTTTCCCCCATATTCAGAGATCTATCATTTACATTAGCTGACATTGGTCAAAGTTCCCTAGTTCAGTTTATGCCCTATCTTGTTGCTGGAAAGACTAAATACCATGGCCAATTCTAAAGTATCTGGATATAGAAGTGATTGTGTCAATTTAATTTTTTCTTTCACAGCTCTAATTTTCTTTCTGCATGCCCTAATGACATCTTTAAACATTTCCTGAGATGTCTGCCCTTTTTTCCAGATGATATACCCTCTTTTTTCTCCTTAGTTTATTCAAAACCTCCCTGCCCAGATAGGTCAATTGTTTTTCCTACTAGCTTGTCTTTTGACACATAGGGATAGCCTAGCTCCTGCATTTTCAAAATTTCTTTCTTGAAGTATGATTTCTTTCTTGACATCTGCCCTGGGTCTATTGTCTATAACATCTATTCTTCCTGGACCTCTTTGTTCTTACGGGTTATTTCCCAAGGTATTCTCTGATCAACATCCTTATTAGGCTGAAGTTTGTCTTCCAGAAGTCCAGTGTAGAAGTTTTGTTGATCCCTGTCCTTGTTTCACCAAACATTGAAAACTATTATTTTATGATCACTGTACCCCAAACGGCCTCTGATCACCATATCTCCCACCAATCCTTCTCTGTCTGTAAAAGAAGGGTTAGGGGAAGCCCACCCCTTGCTGGTGATCTTGAAACGTCCTCCAGATGCTTATAGAATAATATATCCACCTCTTCATCTGTTTGGGTGGTCTATAACAGATTCCCACCAGGATGTCTGCCTTGTTGGCCTTCCCCCTGGTCCTTACCCACAGGCACGCAACCTCATCATCATCAGCCTCACAGTCTGTCATGTCAAGAGACTCTCCAATGCACAGAGCCTCCCACTGCCTCTCCTTCCTCACCCATCCCTTTGAAAAGCCTTGACCATCCATTGCAGCACTCCAGTCATGGGAGGCATCCCATCATGTTTCTGTACCATGCCTACTGTGTCATAGTTTTCCTTCTGTGCCATGGATTCCTGCTCCTCTTGTTTGCTGCCCATGCTGGGTGCATTAGAGTACATGCACTTCAGCTGGGCTGATTTCACCCCAGACTCTGGTTTACAACCCTTAGGCTCATCACTGCAGTGCCTGGTTGCATCCTCTTCTCCCTTCAAACCTAGTTTAAAGGCCTCTCAATTAGCCCTGCCAACTCATGGGCTAGAATCCTTTTGCCCTTGTTAGACAGATAGAGCCCATCTGACTCTATCAGGCCTGATGCTGTAAAAGTTGCCCTGTGATCAAAAGACTCAAAATTGTGCTCATGACACCAGCCCTTAAACCACTTATTGATAACATGGCTTTTCCTGTTCCTTTCATTATTCATTTCTGCTACTGAAGGAACTGAGCAGAACACTGCCTGCACTCCTGTCCCATCAACCAATAGACCCAGTCTCTTTTAATTACCCTGAAACCCTTCTTATCAACATCAATACTGTCAACCTGAACAACCAATGAGTAATACATACACTTAATCATAAGTATGGAAAATTCTATTTTTGTGTCTAAAAACAAGAAGCACAGAGGAGGCTTAGGACTAATTCAAGGAGAACTGAATTCTATCAAAAACCTGCTCTTGATGATCAAATATTAATTTTTTAATGGTTTCTACATACTGCAATTTCTTACTGGCTGTGCATATGGAGGGGAGGGGAGTATGCAGCTGCTCAGTCTGAAAGCTCCAGATGCACCCATTTTTGGGTCATCTGCACGGAGGGGAAAAGGTGACCAGAAGGGTTTTAAAAATGAAACAAAGTCTACAAATTCCCATTAGGAGGAAACAGAACACTCAAAGCTTTAGTCAGAAAAGAAGGAGGGTATGAAGAGGTCGTAGAGTTTCTGTCTCATTGACAAATTACTTCCTGTGAGTATGGTGGCTTCCATTTTATGTTATTAAAGCTAGCAAAAGAGTCAGTGACTTGACAGCATCTCGTTCTTTAATGCACCCATGGATAATTTACTATTTCCCAGGTCAGGAGGTTGAAGCCAACACTTCCATTATTAGAATGAATATAATGCAGATATAGATCTATGGTCAGAGCAAGGGAAGTTAAGCACCTACATTCTAAATTTTCCTAGAATTAAGCTTCACTTTTCCTAAAGCTTATCTTAATATACATGGCCAGAACTCTTTCCTTCCCAGACCCTTGTGAAGTGTTTAGCTAATAGTTTGGTTTTTTACAGAATTTACTCCTACTAGCCTGAGCTGTCTATAAAACATAATTGTGCCTCCCAAAATGACCTGTGGTTCAGATTTCTTTCTACTGAACAAGCTGATCATATGTGTATATGCAAATGCCTGGGCTCAGAAAATAATAACTGGTTAAAACATGTTGTTAAAATAACTGGTTAAAATGTGTTCAAAATCCCGGTTTTGGATTTCTCCTACTGAGTGCTTTAATCACTAAATTTTAAAAGAAATGTGCCCTTTCCATCTTTGAAATTCATAAATTCAGTAATCTTGAGCTTATTCTACTGCACTAAAGCAGCATCAATGACTGAGACGTAATGTGTTTCCCTGCATTAGTATCTAATAACCAGCTACTTGGTACACTATTATGAGACTGGAAGTAGGACATGGCTATTTGCAACTGTTTGGGACTCTCCTACCTTGAATAAAAATGGTATTCACCATAGTACTTTATAATATTCATTATTAAAATAGCAAACACAAAGTCAAAATTTTCGAAATAAAATGCTTATAAGTGAAATTTACTACATTTTATCTAACATAAAATATAACTCTTTCATTCCATGCTCCGAACTAAAATGGTTTTTGCATGGTTTTAGGTAGAAAACTTCCCATAAAAGAGAAATTGTACTTTCTAGATAGAGATTAGAATTACTTCTTCACCATGAAACATCATACCTGATTGTATGTGAAATGAAAAACTAAACTGCAATGCCTTTTAAAATGAAGATCACAACTGTGGATTCAAATAGAGACATAAACTACTTATGTAGCACTACAACTGGGAACTACTTATGACATAAAATTGCACATTTTTTCATTCCCTTACCTAGTTTACCACCTGAGTCAGAGGCACATCCACCCATTGGTGCCACATACCTTTTTCAGTTTAATGACTCCTTCCTGGGTGTACTCATCTGTCGTGATGTCAAACAAGTTTCCTCCATCTCCTGGAACTATGTTGTACTCAATTTCTGCATTTTTCCCAAAATCAGGATCCACAGCTCTGATCCGTCCAATAGCAGAACCAACGTGAGAGGTCTCAGGTACTTTTAAATGGAAGATACCTGTGACAAAGTGGTAGACAGTCATTATTGGGATTTCTTGGTAATTAACACAGGTATTTCTCATTAAATTCATGAAGCCTGTGCAAAATAAAAATACTTAAATTATCTAATTAAAATTAGGAGATGAAAACAACAAAGGTTGTGAAAAATATATTCCAGTTTTATCTATCGACTTCCTCTAGATTCTAGATTTTTTCCATTGTGACTGTAAAGGCTTTAGCATCTGTTTCTCTTGAGATATCTATCTATATTTATATCTTTAATTTTTCACATGTGATTGACTCTTTCTAGAATTAAATTGTACTTATAGATAGTATATGTTTATAAGCACTTTCCTCCTGTTTATTTTTTGGGGTTTTTGCTCATTTGTTTTTGTTTGGTTTTGTTTTGGTTTGGTTTGGTTTGTTTGTTTGTTTTGTTTTGTTTTTGTAGAAAATATATTTATGGCTTTCACATTGGTTGAAAGGAAGAATTCAGTGGGAAAAGTTTTCACCCATTTCTTTAAAATTCAGTGTTATAAATAAATGTACAGCTCCTTTTGGATGAGATGTTGTTCATACATGAGCCACCAGAGGGTGCTCTTATTAAAATTTCAGAGCTATACAATTTTTAGCTTAGAACACCTTTACTTTCAGATTATTTACTGCAAGTTATAATAAAAAAATAAAAACAAACAGCCAAAAAATTTAACAATTTTAAAATAAGTATTGCTACTGACATGTGAGGAGAAAATAGTTTCATTCAGGGGAACAGCTATGTTGGAAAATGCTAGACATAATAGATCTAAATGAAAAATCCAAAGTACTTGGAGGCAGCCTTGATTTTAGCAACAGCAGCAGCAGCAGGTCTGAGCTTGTAACATGGTGCCCTGACTTATTTCACTGCTCCTGAAGTGCCTGCATTCCCTGTTTAGCTGCACCTCTCGCCAGAGCTGTTACTTGGCTCGGCTGCCAGTGAACACCTCCATGACCAGTGTTTACAGTGGGCAGGCAGAGCTCGCCTTTCTTCACGTAGCAGTCTCTGCTGTCAAAACTGCCAGCAACTTTTGGAGCTGGTTTTGAGCCCAGGATGTTTGATCCACTTCATCCTGCCCCTCAACAAAGCTAGCTCCATCATTTTATTTCCCTTGGTTCATTTTGTTTTCCTGGGTTAATGTTCCACAACACTCAGAAAATATCCTGCTCAGTTCTGCTACATGCGACATGTAGGAGGAAATTTGCACCTCTTTTTCAACAGCATAGCAGGACAGGAAACTGTGACTATTGGGAGGCACATTAGGGGGATGTCTCAGAGATTTCCACCCGGCAGTGGTTCAGCCACACATCACAAAATGAGGCTCTGAGAAGCTGTATATTATGTAACAGCAGGGTAGATGACTTTCACATTCAGCTGCTGAATTAAACAGCAGATGCTGCTCCCTGTCGTTATCTCCTTACAATGCATGCTGTGTCAGCTTTTTCAGCTTTACAGTCTTTTCAGGTGATGAAGAAATGACATTAGCACTGCTGGATTAGGAAAAAGCTCAGTCTTTTGTGAGCTAGTCATTTGGGCTATGGAACCTACAAAATTGTCTGTTTGACTGCCTCTGAAAAAATGTCCTTTGTTTGCTTTCCCTCTCTGCCAGTCAGTATGCAAAGTATACCACAAGGCAAAATTTGCCCTTTTTGTTCGAGAAAATCCCCATAAGTAAAGTCATCTTGTGCCAGCATTCACTTCTGGACATCACAGCATGCAGGTTTGTATTACCCATTGACTGAGCTACTAAACACTGAGCAATTATCATTTCACTACTTTTCTTTCCAAGGGAACATACTAAAGGAAGCTGTACTTCTCAGTGTTCTTCTAACAGCAGGAAACGATTATTATGACACAAAATGGTGTAATGACAAGATAGTCTCAGCTATTTCTTAGCTGTACTTTGATGATTCTGAGTATAGAATAAAACATGGTATTTATGATGCAATTACAAATCCTCCTATATTTAATGTCATTTACAAACACGGGTATTACTAGGTCTCTGCTGTGCCAGTTGTGCAAAAAAGAGACTGAAAAGGCCTTTATCTACATTTGAATATTATATTAAGCTTCTACAATATAGCCCTGGACAACATGTCCAGGTCTTTTACAGGCATTTATATCAGATAGCAGAATCGGATAACATGTGTTTACATCCACAGTTTTAAAGAAAATTAAATGTAAGAGCATATGATCATAGATTTTTATCCATCATTAACAAATTGATCTATTTTTAGTGATCTGAAGATCACTCAGATTCATTAAAACAAAAATTTCCCTATAAAATATTGTACCTGGCTGAAAAGCATATAGGACTTAGATGAAGTAAAAAAAAAGATGAAATTGCTCATTTTTCATTGTTTAGGCTCTTATTAGTTTTTCTTAATGACTTGGCATTTCATCATGTCCAGAAATTCAACAGCAATAAAGATGGGGTCATCCAGACTAATTTGAAACTCTGAAGCAGTCTTCAACCCTGCAAGAGTCAGATTTCTGAAGATGTAGTATGTAATTACAGTGCCATTGTCCTCCTGTAAAATTATCTTCACAGCACATGGAAGCTGTTCTACTGTGACAACTTGCTTTCAGAATAAAATAAATGAAAACAATTAATGTATATTGCTGCCAGCTCACAGAGAAACTTCAAGAGAATATAATATATAGCATGAAATCACCCTCATTCTTTTCCTCCCCTCCCTCAAATAATAGAATCCTGGAATCATAGAATATGTTGAGCTGGAAGCAATCAGGAGCACTGACTGCAGCTCCTGACCCAGCACAGGACACCCTGAGAACCACAGGATGTGCCTGAGAGTGTTGTACAAACGCTTCTTGAACTCAGACAGGCTCAGTCTTTGTAGGGAGGACATTTGAAATGATCAATATAAACCACACATCAAATGAGATAGCAGGATAATTTTCTAGATTTTATTTTTCTACTTCCAGCAGACATTACTTCTTGCTGTGGATTTGCTGTGACAGTTTAGCATTATTCATTTTTTATTGTCCAGTTTGCCTGTATACAATACTACCTCCATTTGCTATAGAGGTATATTGAAACGGGCTTGAGTAATAGTCTTTTACTCCCAACGGTCCTGAAAAACTTGTTCTCTTCAGCTTCCGGGAATGATGGAACAAGAACCTCAGACAAACTTATGCAGCAGCTGGTGATGCTGCACAAATAATTCTGTCAAATGTTGTTTGTGGGACTTCTCTGCCAAAAAAAAAAATCTTTCTTCTACTTGCATAAATCTCTTTTAAACATGCTTTTTAAACTTGTTCCTGCCTTTCAGGATGTGCCAAAGGAGAAAGCCCTCACTTTCCTCAAACTGCCATACAAAACTGGACTGCAACTAGCTCTCTCCTTCGCTGATTTTAGTCACATATATTGCATGCCAGTCGGGATATTTTCATGCATAGGAAAGCTGGTAGCAATAAATATTTCTTGGTCAGGTCTTTTTGTTTCATGTTGAGCAGCATCAGAGAGAATGATAAAAATAAATGAGTGATGATGCTGTTGAAGCTTTTAAGTTGAAATAACTGACAGGGCTAATTACTTGGCCCCAAAGTCATTCAGGAAAATGAGGCAGAGGTGAGCTAACAATTCATACATGCTGCCTCTGAGTTTCTAAAACAAAGATGGTTCCAAAGCGCACAGCAGGAAGAAATCAGAGCTCAGTAAGTGACAGGTAATCAGTCATATTGACTGAAATACAGCACACATTTACAGTTCTTCTGACATTATTAGATTAGTTTTAGTTTTTAAGGCTCAAAAGCTGTTCTGGGGTTTGATTTTTACTTACAAAGAGGTTAGGTGCCTTTTTTGTTTGTTTTCTACTTAAAAAAGAGGGTTTTTTGCTGTTATTTCTCCATACTTGAAGATTACACCATCATTTACCAGAAGCTTTTCAGGTCTGATAGGAATAGCACCATCCTTACTTCTTATCAGCAAAACAACCATTAAGGAACAACCCAGGTTAGCATCAAAGGACTTCAGCTAAATGCATAATGACCTTCAATCAAAAAGCTGTAAATGTTATTAGAACATTTTTTCTAATCTGTCATCATACTTGCACTGTGCAAGATTCTCCTTTCCTGAATTTTCTTTGTCTGTACTTTTTTCAGCTTTCTGGCAGTTACCAAAGTATTGCATTGCAGTGGATCTTAGAGGCAAAAACCCAAACAACAAAACTCAAACCCAAGAGACAGTGTATTGTAATATTCTTGTTAAATTAAATTACCAAGGCATTTTAATTTTTATCCTGACCCAGGCCTTAAAGACATTGATTCATGTCTGTTTAGGGAGAATCATAAGACGACAGTTCCTGTTTTCTCACTGGTGTTTTAACTACAGTGTAATAGCCAAAGGAAAGTATAATGTAAATATATAAGCATATACTCAATATATTAAACCTGCTACATCAGCTACAACTAATCAGCCAAATAAATAGCAGCATCTGATGCATATTCTCCTAAAACTAGGGAAATGTGATTTAGCACAGCAGTAAGATACATTCATGCCTTTCCTGGATGTGGCTCTGTGCCCTGCAGAGGGGCTGGGACATTGTGTGGGGAGAAAAAGCCAGGCTTTGTCACCATGTGCCTGATGCAGGTCAGGCATGATCTGGGATGGGCTTGTAAAACTTCAGTTATGGAAAGGCTCCTTCCAGTCTTTAAATCACTGCTCTGAGTGAGAGTTTATGGCCTCATTAGATACAACATGCTATTAGATATAACCATGCTTAAAAATGTCTGGTTCTCTTCTATGGATTCCAAAGTCCACACCTAGAAAGATGCATTTCCCAGTGCTGCAGAAATTGTGAATGTCCAAGGGTCACCAGTACTTTAAGGGAAAATGAGCAGAAACAAAAAAACATTTTGATTTGGATCCTACCCTATGCAAGGATAATCCACATGATGGAGCTTCCCCAGAGCTGGCAGTTCCTAAGCCAGGACTCTATCACCCCCTGAGGTGAGCTAGCAGACTGTGGTTTTGAAGCCATTCTACTTCCACTTCTCTAAAGGGAAAATGATGTTCATTATACTGGTATAATTTTTGTATACTGAAATATTCAGTATAATCATTTGCTAGGGGTTTTTTTCCCTACCCATATGGTGGTGTTGTCATATAGCCTTCTAAAAATAAACCTCCCCATTGCATGTCAGAGGATAATTCCACAGACATTAATATCCCCCTTGTGGGAGCAAAGGTTCAGGAAATGGGAAATGCCAGTTGACTTATTTTCTCAAGACACTCAAACCCACAGCTTTTGTCTCCAAGGTGTGCTGGTTGTTGCATAGAGAATGCTTGTTGCAACAGAGAGTATACTCTGTTTAACAACGTAATGTAGAAATAATTATAGAAGTAGTTGTTTGGAACCACGCACACTCAGATGTGTGTCCTAATACTGAGGCAAGGATAATACTTAATCTTCTTTGAAGATCTTAAATCATCTTTGTATGGTAGCATAGTTTTACCAAGAGGGGAAGAAAATGCTCAGTTCTAGAAATTCTTCAAGTTTATAAGAATAGTTTCTTCTAGACAATATGGAGTTTCCATATTCCACAGGCTGAGGAGAACTAATCAAAGTCCTGAGTAACTGCTTTAATCCTGATGTTATTGTTGTATACCAAAGATCCCACCTTTATCATTTTTTTGTTGTGAAAAATATGACTTTGCCAATGCATTCACGTGTTAGTGTAGCTTTCTGTAACTCTGAGGGCGTATGTGGAAAACCAGTTTCACATGATCAGCTTCATTACGTATCATAATCAATGAAGAATTGTTCTGCTAATATTCAGTCTACTAATTAGAAATTACTACCCAAAAAAAAAAAAAAATCCAATGAGAGAAGTAATTTTGGGAGAGTATAGTCCAAAAGCTTGAATCAATTGTTTTGTATGCAAATTACAGTAGTTATAAAGAATTATCAATGTGTAGCATGACTTATAGATAGGAAAAAGTTTTCAGGAGAAGATGTCTTTCCTTTTTCAGAATCTCAGGCAGCATGTAATTGGCATTTATCAGGTAGGTTGGTTGGTAATACTCTGGTGATCACACCTTCACCATGAAGTAAATCAATACACATATCCCCTCTATAAAATTTAAATTGAAAGGTACATGCGAGACATTAACATGATAAAAAGAACATTTTCAAGGATGGGACATAGAGTTTGTAATGCTCTGCTGAACATCCCTGCTTCTTTAATATCTTGCTGGAGCCTTTTCATATTTTCTTTATCACTCTGGCACAAGATATAATAGCACAACGTTTACTACAATTCATTCACTCTTAAAAACATGGTCAAACCATTTAATTTAGGATCTAAGCCAGGTGCTCTAAATCACCTGTATTGGAAGAATAATTTTTCTCTCCATCAACTAAGGAAATTAGGTTCCTATCTTAAGTCCTCCAAGTTACACCTCAGTTGTATCCCTAAAATCACCTAAACAAAGCATGCTTAACATCTGTATTAATCAAAAAACTCCTTGTGAAGACTTTTTTTTTAGCATACTCATTGGGTACTTTCCAGGAAATTTTTCCCCTAATCTTCATATTACTTTTCTTCCTCATACAGGCACAGGCTGAGGTGGCCAAAAATTATTGCTTTTAAAGATGAAATTGTGAAATCATCAAGTACAAGTTCATAATAGTTTATTACACTTAGTTTCAAGTTTTGGTTTATTCTATGCAGTTTTCTTAAATGCTTGTGATTTAGTGTGTGATATAGATATGAAAATAATTATACAATAGGATAGAAATTGCATATTTTGCATTTGTATTCTCTCATTTATAGCAAGTATGCTCAACTTATCACAAGTGATATTTATGTTTTACAATTTAAGTGTTTAAAGTAAGCTCTCTCTATAAATACTGCTGATTTTGCAGTGAAATGCAAAAGTAGTGAGTTCTTAATTGCAGTTCCTTCTCTTGTGAGCGCTAGGCAATCACATTTACAAATTCAACAAATTTTCCATAGAAGCCACCAAGAATAAAATAATTGTCATGAATTCAAGAAAAAAATTAAAATATATACTCTAGAATATTCCTGTTATTTTCTTTTTATTTTTATATCTTTCTCTATACAAATATACTAAAAACATATTTTGGACTCACAGAAGGCAGTTACAAACTGCTTGGTATCTTCAACTCAGTTCCTACTGCTGTCATTAGGAATATGTGGATTGTTGCAAGCACTAGGGCATCCCATTTAATGCTTTTACAAGGAGTGGAGCACTGCTGAAAATCTGAATACAACTGAAGTTCTTAGATATTTTTGGAAAACATGAGCCTAAACTATTTTGATTATAATTAGATAATTACATATGGTCTGTTTCACTTTATGTTGCCCTGTAGTCTCTAAATTTTCAGAAAGTAAGCTCACTATGGTTAGAAGCACAAAAGACATGTTGATTTCTTACTTGGTTGGAAGACGTCAGGGAAAAAGGCAGATGCTGCCAGAACTGATAGTGACACAGCAAGTGACACTGTTGTCAGTGAGTCACTTTGGAACCAATTCTCAAAGCATTGCAAGGCAGCCCCATGCTGTTAAAGCTGTAGCCTTAGCTACTTTTCAATATCAGAGTAGGCGGAGATGCATGGGGCTTTCAAGACATACCAAGGTTACTGAGAGTAATTTCATGCATCCAATCTAAATACTCTCTGTGTTTTGAATGAATAATTTCTTTGTCACTCCCCACAGAAAACATATTGCAGTGGAGTGAATGACATGATTCCTGCCAAAGGTTGTTGAATTTCTATGAACTGTATTTATTTGCACCTTCTCTACATAAGGTAGCAGATGTAAAATACCATTATTAATGATAATAATCTACTATGATGGCAATTTTAGTGCTTAAAAACAATTTATCTAATCTTTCCATTAATGATAAATTACCACTTAAAGATGATGATAGAAGGGAAATGAATTAACAACAGAATGCTATGACAAATAGACAATAGTTTACTTCTAACCACTCTTGTGCTCATTTGTATTTCTCGAACTATTGTTTACAGTGCAATCAGAGCATTGCATTTTGGCCAGTGAGAAATTACCTATATTTTTCATTGGCTATGAACTAGTATAAAGAAATAGCTATATTTGGGCTTATACTCTGCTTTGCAGCTGAGGGTTCAGTCTCTCAGTTTAGACCTTTAAACAGGTTTTTTGTTTCATTCAATACTTACTCCAAACAGTCCTCAGATAACCTTTGCTACTTATGCATTCTTGAGAGAGTTAAAAAACAAGAGAAGTGCAGCAGACAAACAATTTGCTAAACATTTAGTCTGTGGTAATTGAATATCTCCCCCTCCAGTTTATTTCTTAGTTTTCTTCCAATTAGTATGCTTTGGTTGGGAGTTTAATTACTCAGTCTGAATAAAATAATTCACCCTTCAAGATGCTTTATGATTATGAACATGCAACAGTGACAGCTACAAAAAAGAGACGTTTCCAGAGAGTTTTTACTAAGGTTACATGCACCTTGGGGGAAAAATCAGTTCTCACTAAAAGCAAGTGAAGAATTCTGATATGGAAAGGAATAAGAAAAAATTAAGAGAAAGTTGGTACAAATAAAATTTTTATAGAGGTTAAAATTTAACTCCTTTATGTTCGACACACACAAATAATGATAGAAAGCTACTTAACTGTGGGGTATTGTGACCCAAAGAGGGCTGCACAGCCTGGATTCCAAAGTGGAGGTTCAAAAAAGCTACAAATGTACAAAGAAATTTCAGTTTCTGTGGCCCAGAAGCCAGCCAATATAAAAGGCCTAATTCCATGTTATTAAATTCTTTTACCCACACCAAAATAGGTCAATTTCATGGAAAGTGACGGCAGAAAATAGTTCCTGATCTTTACTAATTTCTCCAAATGCCCTGAATTTCTCAGAGAAAGCTTTACTTGATTTTGGTCAAAACTGTGCTCTGGACTGTTCTAAGACTAACAGTACAATCTATGTAAATCTTCAGATACTCTCATGTCGTTCTTTTGCTTTGAAAAGCAAAATGTAATTAGCCATTGTATATCTTTTAGTCTATGAAAATATGTCCATAATTTCACTGATTAAATGGTGATGCAGGGAAAATAAAAATACAGAAGGTTTTTATGGCTACCTGTCAAATGTGCAACTCAAGTGAGCAAAATAGAAATATCAGACAAGGTCACTGAGCTATGTGACAGGGTGGTAGCCTAAACAAGTAAGATGAAGAGGTAAAGAGTTTGTCTGGGATGGTGAAGACTCATGATTTCAGTATAGCAAAATATGGAGAAACTTAGAGCTGGAAGTGACTCACCAAAGTATAAATTCTTTTTGCAGTGCTACCGTTGGGAAAGATAGAAAATTACTTGTGGAGTTGAAGGAGGAGATACCCACAATCTAGTTTTATGATGAAAATGAGCTCAAGGATAAGTATATGTTTCTCACAGGAAAGTGGAGACAAGAGTGCTTGTTGAAAATAAGGATATACAGGATGAAGAAGAAAGGGAGGCCAAAGGATGATGAGACAGGTGAGAAAGAAATGCAAATAGTACAGAGGTGTGAGACTTGGAAAGAATGTGGAGTAAAGAGGAGCTACCTTTGGTTCTGCTTTGATTCCTGTAAATGCCATGTGCAAATACTGGTCAGCTGGTATTTATCATTGTACTGATTTGACTGCAGTTTTACTGATGGTAAAGCAGTAACGAGTCAAAGCTATCACAATCCAAAATGAGGGTTGTTTTCATGATTGGTTTGCAATTGCATCATACCATTTCTGGAGCCTTTGCGCTCCCATCTTCCATCACTGTTTGAAATGGTTGGTTAAAGTATATGTTTAACTCTAAAATGAAGTTTTAATTTACTCAAAACTCACAAGTAAATGAAAATCAGACTTGCATAAGATTTTCTGACATTAAACAATATAAGCTTGGTTAACAAGACCAAGCTGGTACTGTTTTCTTTTTATGTCTTATGGCATAGACATTAGAAAATTAAAGATGGAAAAAATCAGGATTTGACCTTCCCTCCTTTTCTGATTCAAAGTAAGTGCTGTCTCAGTCTCACAACTAATCTCTGCCTGCAGGCTAGTCTGCAATGAATCTGTCCACCTGTCCTGTGCAGGTATCTCCCAACTGGTATAACATAAGTAATTAGTTGCTGGAACTGAATTAGGGCATCTTGTCTGCCAGGCAAATTCTTTAATCAATGAAAGATGGACTCATTTTCATTCTGAGAGCCAACAAAGATGCAAGTGCTGTATATAAAGCACAACTTTTCACAGAAATACTGAGAGAAACCATACTTCCATATCTAATTTACAGGGAGTAGAACAACTTCCCAGAAAGTCGTGCAGACTTGTTAAAATGCTTAATTAGGCAGATCTGAAACTTGATCCTGAGTCAGTTTTCTAGCTAAAGGAAAGCAAGTAAGCTGTCTGGTTCTAAATTGTCCAAGTAAGGAGGGAATAAATCTTCTTCTTTTATTTTTAAATCAAATCTCTGCTTTCATTATTTAAATTTTTTAGATTAGTGAACAGAATAATTTATTATTCACACGATCTTTTTCTATATATTTCTAGTGCGCTACTGGGTGGGATTTGTGTTGCGTTCTTCTGGAATCTTTAAAAGTAGGTACTATTGTCTCTCATAACCCACTCATCCCGAGCAGTGGATTAAAGTATCCTCTTTTCTGTCTCTTGTGGATCAGAAGACCTCTTGCTTGCACTCTGCTTCTGAACCAATTTTTCAATATAATCTGAGCTAGACTTCAAAGCCTATTGAATGGAATCAGCCACATTTAGTTTACTGAGTTAAAAACTGACCAGCTTTAATGTAGTAAAACTTAGGATAATTAATGCATGTGCAATTTCTGTGATGCACTAAGCTTCAGATAATATATAAATAAGTAACTATGATAAGAGTTTTCAATCTACATACATAAGTATATATATAGGCAGGCTATTCCTGGTTCAGCACTTGTTGTTCTCTCTTTTTAAGTATTTCCACAGACTGTAGTACTTGACAGTACACTGATTAAAATAAGCTGCAAACCAATAAATAATCACAGAAAACAGATGCAATATAAAGGGCAATAATATGCAAAGCCTATTCTTAATATGTAATACATAATATGTCTATATAATATTATCCAGTTAATAGATCATTGAAGTGCCATGCTAAGGTTATATAACTAAGTGAATAAAGGACTAGTCTGTGTTTGCATAGGTTTTTCTCACTTGCATGGGAATTTCTGAAATTGCATAAATGAAAAATATTCTTCTGTTTGTTTTTGAATTGTCTATTTCTTGAACTTTTCTCTCTAAGACTATTGTTTCCTCTGCTGTCTCCAATAGAGAATTTAATATATTCTGTGGAATGCACTGTACTGGCCACTGGTGAAATTCAAATCCAAATACCTGCAAGCTCCTACAGTATGGACTGATGTGCAAGGTCATAAGAATGATCTTTCAACATTACTTTATTTAAGGTGTTACTACCAGAAAGATGAATAGTTGTGTTTCTGTTTCCAAACATCTTAGCATTTCTGGAAATTTGCCATGCCCTTTTATGCAAATTATCTTGATGGATTTCACTGAAATGCTTTTGCAAAGACCAATGACAGCTAAAAAAAAATGGCCCTTGTGATGTCTAGGTCTTGTTCTAAAGTTGTCTGAATATTTTAAATGTGGTTGCAAAGCAGCCCTGAGATAATGGTTTCTGACCATCAGAGATGCATTTTTTTTTAAAGTTGAGACATGCACAAGTAGACAAAATTAAAGCATCGGGTTCAAACCTTAATTAATTTTTCTTCTATTAGAAAAACTTTTAATCATGCTCTCACAAAATTGACTTCTGTTAGGTGTAAATGATGTAATAAAATATAGCTTTATCCGAATAGTCCTTTTGAGTTCAAAAAAGAAAATTCAGGACCTGTTACCTTAAAAAATACTCACCTTAAAAAGAAACCAAAATTATTTCTGACTTCATAAGACACTTGAAATGGTCTTTTATTTGCTAATATCAGAATAAAAAAAAAAAGGTATTAATTTTAAAATTCAATTGCATTTCTTCTATGTCAAGGTCTTATTCTCTAAAAGCATATTTATGTAGTATTAAAATAAAATTACGTACTATCCCTTTGACTAAAATGATTCACATGTGCTTTTATTGCTCAACATATAAGAGTTTATTTCTCTAAATTGCTTTCAAACTCACTCTGTCAGCAGTGAACAAAAGAAAGACACTGGAAAACTGAAGCATAATAAACTTACAAAATATGAATCCACCACTTCACTTAATTGGTTTGATTCCATAAAGCATAATTTATCCCAACTAATTATATAGTTTTTTGTCACTTAAATGTTGAAGTAAATATAACCCATCCATTTGTTCTTGAAGCTTATTTTAAGAATTGGAAACAAGCCACTGCTGTCCTGGCAGCTTGCTCAGACTGGTCTGCTGCTTGATGAGTTAAGGGTTAGCCCATTAGCTTTCAGGAATGATGTGCTGAAATATCTTCTTACTTAGCCAGCAATCATGTACATAAGTAGCTGAGAGAGAAAGGCCATTGGCCCCCTTCTGGACCAGGATGCATGCCTACATGTAGACAGCTTTTGTCCACTCCTCTCTGCTCAAAGGCACTGAGCCTTTGAGCTTATGTTATACTGTTATGTTATACTGTTATAACTGGTTATGTTATACCAGTTTTTTATTAAATTGCTTGAACATTTTTGTTATGATAGGAAAAGCACTTACCTTTACAGTCTTTGCCTTACTTTTTTCCCTCTTGTTTTGGTAAAAATCAAACTTTGGTATGAAATATTTATTTTAATATTTAGAAAAAAGATCTACCTTTAACAATGAAACATGCACAGCAATGCAGAAAGCTGCTGTACTAATGAAGAGCCAGGGAAGACAGAAAACACTTCTGGAAATAAATTTTTGCTAATAAAATTATTCAGATTAATTTTTTTCCTACTAGCTTTAAAGAAAATATCCATTTACTGAAATGTCAGTTTTCTGAAATGTGGGCCAATAGATACCTGCAGGTCAAACAACTCTGACTGAAATACGTGTTTAGAGGTTTCCTCTCTGTTACACTCCTCATTACTAGGAGACATGCAAGGTGGGAGTTCCCCACTGAATACGTTCAAAGCACAGGTTCTAAATAAAAAATTCCATGTTCAGCAGGATAGTCAGCGGTTTTTCATCACTGGATGCTGATAACCCATCCAAACCTGCCTGTCTCTTTAAAGGACCCTCAATGAGATGAAGGTGTTTCGTGATACCTTTTTTTTGCAAGCTTGTAATGTATTATTTATCAATGTAGCTCCTTCCAAATATTAATAATATATGTTCTCCTACTTCTGCTGCGAAAACCTGTTTTCTTTTTTCTCCAGCTTTACTAAGTTCAGAAAATCTATCCTGCAAAATTGAACATTGTCTTATTTGATTAGGTGATCTATAGCATAGCTTCTTTGGCATAAGTCCTTTGCAAAACTGTAGTCCTGATTATGTGACATAAAAACTTTAACCCTGCAACAGTTTGTGTTAAAGGACCTTTAGTCCTTTTTCTCAGTCTGCACTTCCTGGCTTTTTGGCCAATGATGAGCAATGGGGTACTGGAGGTCTCAGTCCCAGCAGCACCTAGGAGTCCTGACCTCTTGCCAGACCTGAATTTGGCACCTACACAGACCGGATTTTAAAGACTTATTTGTTATACAAACTAAAATTCTACATTGTTTTAACTATGGTAGTCAAGCAAATGGCAAACTCCACTTCCTGGCAGGTAATTACTCTGAATCATGGCAATGCTTTCAAGAAAAAAAAAAAAATTACAGTTACTACGTTTGAAGCATAATTCATACTGCACTTTTTCTCACATAGTTATTTTGTTTAGCTGTAATTGGCCTTGTGTCTCTGTGAATTTCAGGCACACTACACATCATCTCACATACTGCTTAAACAAACAGGGCTGGCTAAATAAATCCCCACTGATCGAGACTGTCGCCTGTAATGCATGTGAAAAAAAAAAAGAAAGGCTTAACCAATACACTGGAGTCCCCACACTGATATTTTAGCTTGTAAGCCATGTTAAGTGTTTGTTATTTTCAATATCAACACAAATCTTCAATCTTATTCTCTTCTGTTTTCTTGAGAGTCACTGCTGTAATTTGTCTTTTGTGACATTTGATATAATAGAAAGAAAAGGTTTTCAACCTTACTAGCATGCAAACTACTAGACAAGCTTGGTCTCTTGAGTGTGATTTTTTTTCTTCTTCTTCATAGCAATCATTGGGCAAAGATGTCATAACTGCAATTCATGCATTAAATGAGACCTGCAGGCTATGTTCCTCAAAGATGATGATATATTCCATGATTTCTCTGTGTCATGAAAACTATCTGACATTATGTGAAACTTGTGCTTTTTTGCACCACCACAGTAGACAAAAGCATGCAATAAGATATAAAATACTAAGGCCCCTAACAAAAAAAGAAGTAAAATATACAATTGAAAACCAGAATGGGAGTGAGCACTGGGCACATGAAGCTTGCCAATGTACTGAGTTTTCAGTCTCCAGACAGTTACATTATTTTCTATTGCATCCATGGTACCCTTCCAACAGCAATGTTCCAGCTGAAAGGAAGGAGCAGACTATAATTGTGGGTAGTTTAACAAGCACTGAGGATGAAGACAGTAGGAATGATGGTACAAAGAGGCCCTCTGGGAGGATTCTCTTATTGATCAGGTTTGGAGCATCCCACAAGTGCTTTGATAGCATGGGATGAAACTAAAAGAGATACCATGTAAGGTCTGAAAAAAAAAGTCTTAGGATTGAAATTTAGGCCAGCAAATGAAACCTGAAGATAAGGACATTCATAGTAGCATATTTTGGACTAGTCTCACCTTGTACAATCAGGAGAAAAAGATTGAAAGGCAACGCTTTAAATGTCTGGCTGAGAAAAAGTGGTGAGGAGAAGCGAGTCACAATATTGGAATGTTGGAGCACCTTTTAAAGAATAGGAAAAATTGCAAAATACATTTTGCCCATAAGAAAAATAGGCTTATGAAAGTTTAAAAGCTTTTCTATGACCATTGTGATATCTAGTGAAAGGCTCCGAATTTTCAGGTGTTGGAAAGCACAAAATTAGAAAAAAATTGCAAAGGTATGTAGTTCAGACAAAGCATGCAGTGATGAGAATTCTGCATTCTTCAGTGGAGAATGCTACAGAAGGAGATGATAGCCCAGTAGGAAATGCAGAAGAGTTAGTTCATTCTGGATCAAACTAGGGACCAGTAAAGAGGAGAAAGAAAGCCATAATATAAAGCCAAGGGTTAAAATGGGAAGTATAGGTAACTTTAATGCCTAATGCTAAAAAAAATTATCAGAGTTATACCTGTGTTCAATATCTGTGGGAAAGAAGAAAATCAGCCAGGCAGCATGGTATCAAGGAGCAAAATACGCAGGGAAGTCATAGAAGACTTTATCAGTGGAGGGATAATGATGTTTGTGAGAGGCGTTGTTGTCAACTAAGACTTAAAAAAGAGGACAGTATTAACATTAGCTATTCTGGAAAAGTTCCCTAGTTATTTTACATTTTGCAACAACTATAATTAGTATAAATGTAATATTTGTGCAGGAGCAATAGAAACCAGAATTACAAGATGGTTGTATTCAGTAAAAAATAATAAGAAGAAAGTGGAAATAAACAAAACTGAGGCATATTACTATAGAAATTCTGAATGGGATAGCTGAGACTGTTAAATTACTATGGGTGGTGTGGATGCTATCTAGGGATATCATTTAGAAGACCCACAACAAATGCACATATCCATTAAAAGGCAAATCTGTAAGGGCAAACAACATAGCTAATAAAAGCAAGTGCAGATATTTCAAAAAAATGAAGTTGTGTCTCAGAGAGGACAATAGAAACATAAAACCTGCTTTATCTATAAAACCACAATAAAAAAGACAAAAAATGAGTTTGAATAAATCTCTGCAAACAAGCTAATAATAATTGTCTTTTAAGACCTCTGGAGGCAAAAGCCTGAGAGGAACTGTGTAAAGCCAGCCCGAAACTGAGATACAGAAGTTCTCAGAGAAGATAAGATGACAAATGTAAAATTTATTCCTTTTTTTTCTTTATTGTTAGTATAGAAAAACTGGAGATTTTTTCCTATCCTAGAACTTTATAGGGGACTCAGGAGAAGGTTAAATTAGCTACAGAAGCAGTTGTGGAACAAACAGACACAACAGCAACAAATCATTTGGATTAGCTGTTACATGCCCAAGAGCCTGAAGAATGAAATAAGGGAACTATTATGATGTGCAATATTTTGCTTCAAACCACTGTGGCACAAGAAGGCTTGGAGGTATAATATAACACTGATGTTTTTTTCCCCAAAAGTTCTCCAGGGAGTCCAGGGGAGCTAAGGATGGATATGACTGACATACAGGCAAAACAGTAGGAGCAGATTTGCTCAACTCATAGAGAGTTTCTCATACTGAAAAAAGAGAAATCAGCACAGCTTCTCTAAATAAAGCTGATATTTTGCAGTGCTTTCTTAATTCTTTGAAGAGACTAACATGCAGATGGATTCAAAAAAGATGTGAAGATGGATTCAAAACAAGTGAGGAGAAACTGTTGTATGATACATGATTAGTCTATGTAAATCTGACAGAGGATGTGGATTCTGAAATTTAACATAAGTTTCAAAGCAATGGGGCAACTTGCTGCAAGAAAAATACATTGAGGATTGTTAAGTACAAAGACCATTAGAACTAAATATAATTAAAAAGTAAGGAAGTTTTATGAAGAATTGCTTGGCCTGTTTTATGGATACCATCTAGACATGAGTGTAAGAGACAGAAGGATCAAATGGATCCTTCTCATAACGTGATCTTTCTTACGTGCCTGCAAAAACACGATACATTTTCAGACTGAGTAAAAGAAGAAGAATTCTCATATGAGAGAAAACTTCACCGTTGCAGATGCGGTTCTGTACCTACAGAGCATTCATAATACATATAGTGGGATTTCAATTCATGGGCAAGGAAGAGATGCAAAATAAAAAGCTGCTGTGATCTTACTGCAGATTCATGCAATATATTCTAATACGAATTTGCCTTACTAACAAATTTTAGCAGCTAATTATTTTTGCATAGTTATCAAGATTTATATTTGATTAGTTTCTGCATTTTGAAAGTATGGAATATACAAAAATTCGGTAAATTTATGGAGACAAGTGGCAATCCTCTTAATCACACACAGACTATGAAACTCTTTAAATTAGCATACTTCTGAAAAGCTTCACTTAAACTAACTGATATGAAACATAAGAAATTATCAGTGAAAGATCACTCTTTTGAGGCTGTAAGTGTTTTAAGGGACAGATATAATCTTCTGGGCCAAGACATATAAAAATCTGTTCCTGAATATCATAACAGTAATGCCTAGCATGAACTAGCTCTGCCTTTGGTAGCTGAAAATCTCAGGTTTTAACCTTTTGTGATTTGAAGTGATTCATGTAGTTTCCCTTGACAAAATAGTATTTCCCAAATAATTTTTATAGTGTAAATGAAATTAATTCTTAGGCTCAGGATGTCTTGTGGAATGATGGTATGTATCCTCTTAAATATTCAACTCATACTTTCAAACTGAACTTTATATATTTTTTTAAAAAAACAGGATATTTCATTTTTTTTTCATCATATAATGTTCTTTTTCCAGGATCTCAGTTTCTTATCTACAGGACTTTTCCAAATTAATACTTTTAGTCATGCTTATTTGAAAATCAGTGCTTGGAATGCTACATACTCTTAGGAAATCTGGGTGGGTTGTCGTTGACATCCGTGAGAGTAATGTTTACAGTGGTAGTACCAGCTAGTCCTCCCAGCTGTCCTCCCATGTCCTTGGCTTGGATTAGAACTTGATATTGTTCTTTCACTTCTCTGTCCATATTTGGCAAAGCTGTTCTTATTACACCTATGAGAAGAAATGGGAAAGAAAAGGAGCAAATATAAACAAAGGGCTGTGATTGTCTACTCTTACAAATTAATACTGGGTATCTTGAATCAGGAATAGAATTCTTGTGAATGAGTTGATGAGAGGTCACACAAAAACATGCAAATCACTCAGGCTTTTCAAAAGTGTGTTTGTCAGCTATTCAACCACTAAAAATGGCTGTTTTGTCTTTTCAATCAGGACATGAATGGATGAAGGAGAATGATGTATTTTCACCAGGCATGTGAATGCTGTGATCCTAGGTTTGCCACATCAGGGATGAGGAACACTGCCTGGTACAGATTAAGGCAATGTAGCAAGTGGTGACATTGCATTGAAGAGTCTTCAGCTGTTTCCAACCATCCACTTGACAATTAATTAAAGTTACTGTAGGCCAAGATAATGTTCCTTTGTACAAAAGGAGGTCTTTATTTGAAGACTCTTCCTTTCTTATAGAAAGTTTCCTTGATATAACACAAACATGCAATGAAAATTTGAAGAATTTCCTTTAAAAATAATTAATTTAAATATTACAGTAAGGTATGACTTTCAGTCTTTTTTGACAGTTGCTATCTAAGCAGATATGCCATAATCTCCCTTCTAGTATGCTAAGAATATACAGAATAAAAGGAAGACTTGGAGAGAGAAAGAGGGGGAGAGAAAGGGAGAGGTACTACTGAATACACAAATTAGCTGACGAGGTTGTAAAAATCTAAAAGGTTTGGGGTACTAAAGGCTTTTTCTTGAAATCAAATATGTAGGAGAAACATTATCAAAATGTTACAAATATTAATAGCATTGCACAATGCTATTTATTCAACAACAGATATCAGAAAATGTCTAGGTGCACATTGGTGCAGATAACATGCAAAATAACTGAGCATATGATTTTCCTGGTTATTATTGGCTTATTTTCAAGTATTAAACAATTTGATGTTAAAAGCATTTTTTTTACCTGGTGTTAAAATGGGTCTGGAATGACAACAAGCAAACTTTAAGGACCATTCTTATCTTTATAGCAACTAACCACTGCTGTCTTAACAAACCAGAATAAGAACCATTAATACTTACAATACTTTTTCAGAGTCTAGAAATTACTTTGACCTGAATCTGCTATTTCTGGAACCTATTAAAAATTCCCATTGAATTAAACTCTATAGCAATTTCCTTTCTTGACATCTGTAACATGATGATAATGACAACCTTATTAGGAATCACTGTTTTCCTGCCACAGGATGGCATGTACTATACTGCACGTAGTTTGCTCCAAAATGAAAACATGAATTATAAAACTGAAAAAAAAAAAAAAATCATATTCATGGGATTCAGAAAAAGAATATTTTTGCAAATAGGATGAACTTTGCTAGGCTTCCTCTTGAATCTCTTAATCTTAATTAATGCTTAATTTGGCACTGTGGAGACTATATGTTCCACAATATTTTACAATATCCTTGGTATGTTCATTCCAAGGAGAAAAAGACCTATGTGAAGGAAAGTCCTCTCATGTTATACTATCAAGATGAAATAACATTCATAAACAAAATTTCATTCATAACAAAATGAAATAACATAGAATTATAGATTCAGAATATGCTAAATTGGAAGCTACCCATCAGGATTAGCGAGTGCAACTCCCATCTCTGCACAGGACACCCCAAGAGTCATACCACGTGCCTGAGAGTGTTTGTCCAAATGTTTCTTGAACTCTGTCAGGCTGGAACTGGGGAGCCTGTTCCAGTACCCAATTCCCCTCTGGTTGAAAAGCCTTTCTCTGATACCAAACCTAAACCTCCCCGACTCAGCTTCATGACATTTCCTCCAGTCCTGTCACTGGTTATGAGAGAGAACAGATCAGTACCTGCCCCACCTCTTCCCCTCATGAGGATGTTGAAGACCACAGTGAGGTCTCTCCTCAGTCTCCTCTTCTCCAGGCTGAACAGACCAAGTGACCTCAGCTGCTCCTCATATGGCTTCCCCTCAAGGCCCTTCACCATCTTTGTGACCTTCCTTTGGATGCTCTCTAAGAGCTTAACATCGTGGCACCTAAACCAGCCCCCAGCACTGGAGGTGAGGCTGTCCCAGCTCAGAGCAGAGCAGGACAATCCCCTCCCTTGCTCTGCTGATGATGCTGTCCCTGATGCCCCCCAGGACAGGGTTGTCCCTCCTGGATGCCAAGGCACTGCTGACTCAGATTCAATTGGCCATGGACCAGGACATCCAGGTTTCCTTCCACAGTGCAGCTTTCCAGCCCCTCATTCCACAGTCTGTCTATACATCCAGAGATCTACCATTCCAACTGCAGAATCTGGTACTTGTCTTTTTTAAGCTTCATATGTTTGGTGATTGCCCAGCTTTCTATTTTGTCAAAAATCTGCAGGATCTCCCTGCACCCAAGGGAGCCAATAGCTCCTCCCAGTTTAGTGTCATCAGCAAACTTACATAGTATTCCTTGCAGTCCTGGGTCCAAGTCATTTATGAAGATGTTGAAGAACACTGTGTTGAGGATGGATCCCTGCAAAACCCCACTAGTCGCCAGCCTGATGTCACCACTTTCACTACAGCCCTTCGTGCCTGACCCGTGAGCCAGTTAGTTGCTCACCTATCACATGATGTTGTGTTTACCCAGCTGTGTGCTGGACATTTTGTCCAGAAGGAACCTGTGAGAGATGGTATCAAAAGCTTTGCTGAAGTTCAAAAAGATTACAGAAAAGAATGACAGGAAAAAAAAAAAAAAAAAAACAAACAAAAACCAGAGCATGGGCACACAGTGGGTTGGGAAGAGAAAATGCAGTTTATCTGGTTGATATAGGTGTTCTGGGTACAACTAAGCGGCTTTCTCAGAAATGTTCCAGTTTTCAGGAAATGAAGAATGGGCTATCACTCCAGTAGTAAAGTTCCAAATCACCCATTGTTCATTCCTGTCTGGAAGTGCAAGGTCATTCTATATTTTTTTCTAGAAAAAAACCTTTCTCTTCAGAAAAAAAAAAAATCAATGAAAATAATTTTTATGTCAAGCAACTTATGGGCAATTTTCCTTTTTCTGCCTACTCTGTTTCAAAGGCTTAGACAAAGTACTGAGAAATATTATTTCTTCCAAAATCAGTTCATATGGACAGGACAAATGTGAATTAGAGTTATCTTACCAGCAAAATAGAAGAATAAAATAGAAGAATCCATGGGAAGGAAAAGGCTATAAATGTTGGTATTTCAACTTCAGCATCACAAAGCATATCTAAATTTAAATCAAAGAGTTACTAAAATATAGAAGCCTTATGTGCATGTAATGGTATTCTGAGTTTTTGTAAATCCTTTTACCTTAAGATTTTACAGTATTGTTCAACTGCAGAACCGAAAAACTTTGATTTTCTTTTTGTCTTTTCAGATGTCATTAATATCAATTGTGTAGTAAAATGTGGTCTCCATGAGATCGCTGAGAACTGAAAATAGTATGCATGGGACTTGAGCCAGAAGATTTGCTTTCCAAAGTTATTGACCCGTAATTGAACAGGAGATCACTCACTTTTGTGGAAGAGAAAACACAGGTTCCAAGAAAAACCTACTGCATGAATATTAACATCAATACTCCTGCTGATCCCAATTTGGATTTCAATAATGTAACTGAAGTCATCTGAGGATGGACTAGAATATCAAGTCTAACAAAACCTGGTGACATCTAGTCATAAATAAGAATATTGACCTCATAAACATATCAGAAAACTGGGGGGAAAGGACATTTTATTGGTGGTAATGGACATTTTCATAAGAAAAGAGAATATACAGAATAAAGAGAAGAGAGCTAAGCTGTTTTTAAGAGAAGTTATTGTGTTAAAAAACCCCCTTACATTAAAATCAGAAGAGCAATCTTATAGCATTTAAAAATACTCCCCATATATAAGATTTGAGGCGTTAGAATGTGCTATTCAAACAATTGCTCTACAGAAGGTACTGTATTGTATTTAACTACCCTGAAATAGCAATAAAAGTTAACTCTCCCACTTCTACATGGTTTTCTTATCTCCAACAAAAAGACGGAAAAAGATTAGGAGGTCTATAAAGACAAGGAGTAAAAGGAATGCCATGACATTCAGACCCATAGAAGTTAAAAACTATTTAAATGTACAAGTTTCATATCAGAGTAAATGTGTAATATCTATTAGGAGTAATTCGAGGAAGGACTATGTGTAAAGTCATGTAGTTGGCAAGCACAGTCTTTATTTCACACATAAAGTTTGGTCAATGGTTTCACAGTTATGACTTTGCAATGGTATCTTGAACTGGTAACAGAAATTTCCACAAATGTATCAACATCTGTGCAGTAGAAGCTAAAGAAACAAACAATGTTTGGAACTGTTTGGGAAGGAATAGAGAACAGAAGTGCTGTTAAACAGCTGTATACATCCATATCAGCTGCCTTCCTGAATACTGTGCTCACTTTCTCACCCTGAGGAGGATAAGGATGATTATTGTTATGGGGTGGCTTCTGTTTAAAGAAGTCTTAAATCTAGAAAAGAGTTGATCCAGGGAGAATATAAATAGAAATTATCTGTTCACTGTCTTATGCAATGTGTGAGGTATGAAGCAATTTGAGATGCCCCTTTTTCATAAAAATAGAGTAAGAGGAGCTGGTTCTTAACCAAATAAACTTTTGCTGTGGAATTTCTAGTCAGTGGGTATGCAGCTACTGTACTCCTGGACAAGTCAAATCTCCTGGGAAGTAGAAAAGTTGTGGAGGAGAAATACTTTTAGAATTTTAGTTACTTTGACCCTGCTAGTCACCAAAAACTTTGTAAAGTCAAGTTCTTTGAAAACGAGAAAAATATTCCAGGGGTGCATCACTAAACACTTATTCTTCATCCCTCACTAGAGCTAAGCAAGCCATCACTTTTGGAAACACCATACAGGGCAGAAACTTAGTACAGATGTTCTTGGGTTCTTTGAATAACTACAAGATTATGTCTGAAAATTATTTCTGGAATGCAAGAGATGGTAAAACAAGCCAACAACAACAATACACACAAAAAAAAAGCTTATTCATCTGCTGGCAGCTCTGAGTTTGTCATTATACCGAAATGGCTTTCTTCCCCTTTCCTGTCAAAAGCACTCAGGACATATTTCTGTCAGTAAAACTCTGCAGTGAAAAACTACTGTATAAACTCCTCAGTTATAAAATAAAGAATTGAGAAGACCAGATCTGTAGTACTGCCCAAGACTTGTGGATTTAAGAACAAATCATTAATCACCATCCAGTGCAGTGTTATTCACATACCTCTAGAGTCATTGTTAGACCCATGAGTAATTCTCATAATGTGAACTTTGTAATGTAAGACATGTTACAGCATATTATTGGTACTTGTAGAAGCATGAATCTATATGCTTTTATTTTCTGGTATAGGATTTTAAACTACTCTGGGCTACTGTTTAACCAATCATCCTCTACATCTGTGTCCATTCTTTTAGCACATGAGTAACTTGTTTAAGAAAATAGCCAGGTTTGTATGATGTTCCAGGGCTAGTAGGGTGCAGACCATCACCTATGGTTGACTCACTACTGAGTAACAGATGAGAACATATGACAGAGACATTCAAAGTGCCATGGGAAAAATAGTTTTTCTTCCAAGTACTATTAACTACTCTTTTTTTTCTTGTAAAACTTGTACTAAAACTCCAATTTTGGCTCCAGTAAATTTATACTCATTCTTTACAAAACTGAAATGAAAAATTACGTACAAAAAGGCAACTATTTTTTTCCCCAGACACGTGGAGAAGTTCTATTTCAGTTTAAAAGTAGAATTGCTCACTGCAAATTACAGAAAGATCTCCTGCTAAATGGAGCATGGAACAAAGGAATGTGTACATTGGAGATGGTGCATTCACAGCCTTACAACACTCCACCATCAGGGCCAAAGACCCTGAATCTGACATTCAAGTACATCCACACTGGAAGGCGAAACAATTTGCTGAAAGGAGCATATGGATAGATTTCTCTGTAACACACTCAGGATGTCACAATGTGTGTCATTCACTGTGTATGTTATCACTTCCTCAATTGAATTGCTAAATATAGAATCAAGAATGACATTTAGAAATATAGGACAAAATACCCAATTAATATGTCTACCAACCTCCCAAATATTTCAGTCTCTTTAAACATTGGATCTTTTTCTGCTCACACATCCAGTAACCCCAGACAAAAATAATGTGCTCCAGGAAAAGAAAAGGGAAGGAGACAATTAGCTGTTCCACAGTCTCAAATTAGTTATATATAACAAAGCAATAATTGCTGGAGAATTTCTGACTGTGTATTCAGCAAGTAAAAATGCTGAGAAGACCCAAGTTAAAAAAACTCAGTCATCAGGAAAAAAAAGTATACATGTAGAAGATAAAGTTTTATCTACAGCGAAATAGTAAAACATTGATAAAATAATCATTCAATGCAGACATATTTTAGATATTCCAGGACTGATTGGAAGAACATGTTTCTTTTGTTTCTACAAAACACTATGATTCATAAAAAGCTAGTCAATACTCAGAACTGAATCATGGGAAATTGCTCTCCTGGATTTTGGCCATATCAACCAGGTCCATATTTATTAATTGTAACTGACTACATGAATCTAAAAACCGAACCTTAACTCTTCCACTGTTGCTAATAAGCTATTTACCTGTCTTGGGATCAATGGAGAAATATGGTTGCCCCTGAAGAATGCTGTAAACCACTCTAGCACTGTTTCCATAAGTGGGATCATCAGCATCTGTCGCCTTTACTTGAAGCACATATGCTCCTGCAAAGAAACACAAGCAATCACATTTTTGTCATAGGGAAGTGACCAGGGATATTTCAGACACACTAGTCCAGTTGCTAGTGGACTCTGCTGCAATTCTTGTTCCACTGGAAAAAAGGTGAGAATAAAACTGTTAGTTCTTCAGCTCCATGCTAGCAACCATCTAGGTAATAGCCGAGGCATAAAGGGGAAGAAAGGGAAAGGCATCCACTGTCAGAAGATACTTACAAATAGTTTATGATGCATGCATTATTTGCAAAAATCTTTTTATATAGCACATAAAGGATGGAGGCTTGGGAAAACTCAATACGAAATTTTGAAAAAGGATTATATCCCACAACTTTGTGAAAAAGTAGACAACTATGAAAGCAAAACATAGGAGTTTCCTTTAAAGCAAGTGTTTGGTCAATCAGCTCCTGAATCTTCAGTAAGATCAAGTGAACCAAGCTCCAAGTGCATTAGAGAACTGCACTGCAGTCTCCTAAAGTTGGAATTCATATTTCTACTGTCAAATGAAATTAGGTGTTTAGTTCAGGTAATTGTCTTCAAAATCCAGACTTGAGTACCCTTGCTGTTCCAATACAGCTCAGCAAGAAATAGAAGTACTGTGGAGGAAGTAGTCCTTGTCACTTTGTTTTCAGCCGTTGCTATAGACCAGACCTAGTGCAGTTTTCTTTACATTACAACATAAAACAGACCAATGGAGCAAAAGAAATGCACATGAAAGTAGAAAACTCACTGTAAATGGCAACAATCTGCAGAAAAGTCTTGTTCCTCCTGCTAGTTGCTAATCTATTTACTTTACACTGCCCTATAATTGAGATAGTTTTCAAACTATAAGCAAAAGTAACTGTCACATTTTTAGTCTTTCCCATCAGCTTTGAAGAATTGTTTCCTATGATCTTGTGTGCAATTCAATGTTAGAATTTGCAGTGCTGATTTGGAGTGAAGGTTGACTACACAAGAAACATAACAGTGATGTGTTATCTCCACCATTCCTGTTTTAAGCAGCTTAGTGTATTTGGAGGTAATTTGGCATTTTTTTAATAATATCCGTGGAATAATGCAAGAGCTTTAAGACTGCTATTTTTCTGCAAAGAAATAGACAAATTTTAAAAAATATTCAACCTTAATGGGCTTGTCAAAGTTTAGTTCTGGGAGTACCTCACTGAGAGATGTTCCATGTGAAAGGTCCTAAGACTTAGGCAGCAAAGCAACAGCAAAGGTTAATTGTTTGGAGGACAATTTTTTCAGTGCCTGGCCCATGTAATCTTGTCAGATGAGAACTGACAGTGGTGCTGAAAGGTTTTGTACTAGCATTGTAAAAACACTTGCTGTGTGATGGCAGCATCAGACTTCTCCAGTTACGGTTTATTGAGCAATAGAGAATGAAAAGCTATTCTAAGAGATATTCTATCTCCTGAGGAAAACACAAAAATATAAGTGTTATTTGATTAGTAATCACTTTTTACATTTAATGGGCACATCATGTTCTTAAGCTAACAGCAAGCTCCATTAAAATCAACTTCTAAAAGAAAGAAAATATTAGCAAATATTAAATGAAAATGAATGAAAGTGAATGAAAATAAACACCATAGCTGTGTCCATATCTATAACTCCTCACTCAAAAATGTGACGATGTGACATGAAGGAAGCAGACACTGGCCATCAAACTACCTGAAAACTCTATCACTGTCCAAGGTGCTTGATGATCCCTGCACATACTGATTATTAGTGTAAATATTCCTAGGTACATGCTCCAATTGTCCAACTTTGTTACATAAAAGGAGGAAGAAATGTTGATTCACAAACTAAGTTTTATTAAGGGAGACATGCAAAGTCTGATAAATAGTTGGCACTGAATATGAAAAATAATCCATTTCACATTGACAGGATTTTCAGCTGTATTAACTTACCTGTCAGATATTTTTCAACTAACAGATAATATGTAAAGCTTATATCGTTATGAGAGATCTGGCATGTTGGTTGTAGTTTTTTAACATACTTTCAGTCATTTACTTATTTAAATGAATACTTAATGTCTTAAATAGGTTTTCTGAAATTGGTTTCTCACCCTTTCAGTATTATCAAGCATTGCTCTTTGTATCTAACAAGCTTTCTATTTTATTGCAAAGCATGAAATCAATGTATTTTTAAAAGTAGACTATAAAACCAAATTATATTTTTCCAGGCAATAATGCAGGGCACTACAGTTGTAAGTCTTTAATGCATGAAGTTAGTGAAGAAGGATCACATTAACTATAGTTCATGACATTTTAATTAAAATATATACTTACATTACTACATGGAGTAATGAAATTAACAAAAAAGATGCAATTTTTTAAAAAAATACTTTATATGGTAATCAACATTTAAATATATTTCAAGTTTTTTATGTGCAGGCAACACACATTTGATGCAAGGCATTATAAAATGCAGAAAAAATGAATTTTGTGCTTTAGTTATTTATCTTTTAGAAAGAGAAAAAAAATAATGCTAAAACATTCACACAACTCAAGAAATGGTATGGAATTTTAAAGACTGTGTTTTCTTTGAAGAAGTACAGTTGGTATTGAGAGCTAACATACTGTAAATCACAGCAAGCATACTTACCTGAATTTTAGTCTAGCTAAAACTAAAGGAAATTCATCAATAAGTACAAATAGGATGGAGCCTAAGATCTATAACTTGCTGGCGAAACTGACAGAAAGAGCACTAATAAAAACCTTGTTGTTTTTATCAGAATAACCAGAAGGAAATATAAGATGTCTGAGTTTATAACATAACAGAAAGGTTTATGAAATATTGATTTTACTTCTAGAACAATTACCATTTTTTTTCTGAGAGTGTCTCATTGGTAAAAATGCTATTGTGCCAAAATAAAAAGAATCTTTGAAAGAAGAGAAATATTGATGAAATCTCTTCCCATGCATGGAGGACTAGAAGGGAGTTTCAAATATTCTAGTATCCGGTTTGAGATTTTCAAATTGCTTATGAATGTCAAAATTTGTTAAAAAAACTTTCTTTAAAGTTTAGACCCTCCCAAGTTCTGAAAAAGAGTATTTAATTAATTTATTATCTTTCGTGTTTTGTTTTGTTTTTTTCTTATAAAAGAATAAAATACTGACCCTCTGTACGATTTCAACTTGGAAAAGAATTTTACCTTCACCAAAGTGTAGATGGGATAGGATATCTTGCTCTCTGTGGAGCTATTGCTGTCTTTCAAAGTAATCAAGCATGAAATATGAGTTTTTTTATGTTTAGTTTGTTGACCTGAAGATCATGACAAAGAATACACAAAACTTGCCTGAATCTAGATAAAATGGTTATTTCATTTTAAAGGAAAATTAGATGATTCAATGCTATGAGAACAATGGCACAGACATATTTAGACACAATTCCTGAAAAAAATAATGCGCAGTCAATAGAATTGCAAAGACAAACTAAAAAGGAGATGGTGATAAGTTATGCCTTTTCTCATTAAGAACAACTTACACTATGTCTGCAAATCCCATTTAGTTTGGTTACAAATGTCAAAATTCAGTTAAGTGGTAGCAGTGCATTGTTTTTCACAGGACGTGAGGGTGGCCAGCTTTGAGGCTTCGAAGAGGTAAGTGAAGGCTGGGTGGGAGCAGTAAGTTTTCAAGGTTAATTGAAAAAGAAAGGGATGGTGAAATTATAGCAGGACTTGAGGTGTTCCATGGGCTCTGGATGGAGCTTCACTCCGCAGAGATCAGAGGTTCAGAGAGCAGGTGACTCAGGCCCTCATCCTGCCAAATTTTGAAATTCGCCAATAACAAAGGTATCACTTCTTTAGTGATCTTGTGAAGCATATTCCTACCTCAACTCTTCTTTGAAATTCAGGGCTCTGATTTCGCCGTTTTTCTTGTTCAACTTTTTTTTTTTCTCTTTGTCTTTTGTTAGCAGGAAATGAGTATGTGACATAGTATGTGAATTTTCATGGAATTACTTTTTGTGATGGACTACCAAAGGTAGTGTCACCTACTTCATGGTGAGTAAAGACATGATTTCCTTGTAGAGTCAGAAGAACTGTCATCATCTTGCTGCACAACCTCTCCCCTTCTGCGTGCATGATTTAGTACTTTTGAAAGAAATTAGATGATTGTGATTTTTTTTTTTTTTTTTGATGGGCAGGGGGAAAGAAAAGCACAGCTGCTGGCATGGAAACTAACTAGTTTGTGCAATATTCTTTCTAAGCAATTCCAAAAATAGCACCATGGCAACCCAAACAGCATCCATCTTCTTATCAGAATTCAAGTAAAAATCTAATCAACACATTTCATAGTTGTGGGTTTGGGGGTTTTTTTTAAGTTCAAGGAAAAAAAAAAGAAGTGAATTTATGGCTCACTGCAACACTACATTGCAATTCAGATCAGGAGATTCTGTGTCTCAATAAATATTCCCCTGACCTGCCACTAGTAGTTTCAGCAAAACTCCAGTGCTCGGAAGACATGTGCATTTGTAAAGAGAGATGCTGACATTGCCCTTTTGGGGCTTATCTTTTATAGAAAAATTACCAATAATAAGTTTTGAATATATACTCTGGACGCTGACTCCCACAAAAGTAATGTGAGAAAGACATATTTTACTTGGAAAAGTCAGTTTCCAGTTTATGTATTCATGGCTGTGCAGCCCTGATAATAATACAAGCTTGCTGGCTCCATCAATATCTTTAACACTAGACACAATCAGGGAAGAACACTTATTTCTGTTTTGCATTCCAGACATCACCCTGAACATATATATTTCTCTCAGCTGTCAGAAGCAGCCGTGGCCACAAAAGCAATACTGCCATTCCCTTTTGTAATTGATGAAGAACAGCAGCCTTTTGCTAATAGTTTTGCTGTGCTGGTAGCTAAAAGCAGCTGTTGCAGATCTCAGCATTTAGAGCACAATTAAGCATATTTCTAGTATGTCTAGAAAAACATTTAACTTATACTGGCAACAATCCAGGGAGTATGGAAGCTGGCTTTTTTTTTCCTACTGGTCATCCCTGTCTCCCTTATGGATGATGAGGATAAACAGGGGAAACCTGCTGTGGGGGCTTTAGCTGATTACTTAGCTTAGAAATCAACAAAGCAATTATTTTCTTTTCTCTCCCTTTTTTTTTTAATTTTTTTTATTTTTTAATACCATCATCTGTTGGGGTCAGTCAGAGTCAAGAAACTCAATCTGGCTAAGCTAATAATGCCTGTTACTCACTGAATACTTATTTAATTTTTTTATTTTTATTAATTTAGGCTATTCATTTTATTATAAAGACATTTGCTGCTTACACCGTCTCAAGGCTGTGATAATGTTTACAGAGGTTACACTTCTGAAGAAAATTAGGAGCTTGAAATAGCAGCTAATAGTCTATACCCAATATGCACATAAAGGAGTGGCCTGGTAAAGTAACTGCTGGAAATTAAGCATAAGGAGAATGGCAGAGGAACCAATTAGCAAATACTCAGCTTAATATCTGTCTGTTTGAAAAATACGCCTGTGGAGAATGATTTTTCTTTTCTGTTTTCAATATTTTTTTCCTCTTTCCAATATGACAGAAGTTCTTCTTATATATATGAAATTTGGCAAATAGAAAAATTTAGCTTTGACTTCTCCTTTTATCATCTTGACGACTTGATTACTTTTCAGGCTATGACTCTGTAGGGACTTAAGTCTGCCAGTATACCTTCATGGCTAGGATAGGTGAGATAAAAATAACCAGTGCACTCTAATCATGATAGCTCTGCTGGCAAAGCTCCCACTGTAGATGTCTCTGTGCTGATAAAAACATGCTTTTACTGTCTTAGTTGATGTTTTACAGGGAGGTGGTTTAAGTTGTATTAGAAGAACCTTTATGATATCAAATGCTGTGTCTCAACCAGACAACTTTTCCAAAACACTGTAGGAAATCAGATGTGTCCTGGGAAATACCTTCTGCAATGGAATTGCAAAATAATAAATTTTAGCCCTACTCAATGCACTGAAACCTTTAAGGCTTGAGGAAAAATGAGTCAACCCCAGAATAACAGCACAGAGAGCTGCTATTCATTTATTAATCTGTAAAGTTGTTTCAGTGCAATCAGACTCAAACGCTCAAAGAAAATACTAAATATTAAGTTCAATTTGAGCAAGGAAAGTGATACATTGGAACTGATTCCAAGCTGATGCAACCTAATGATTGTCATGATATTTACCAGGACAGGATTTGTTAGTATCAGCTGCATGCCCTTTCAACAACACAGATTCTTCTCATGCCAGGTAAAAGAGTACTAGATAAAGAATTTTTAAGCATTCACCTTTCTTATGGAAAAGCTCCTAGAGATTTTTAATTGTGGCAAAGAACTTGAAATTGTGACACTACTCCTGACAGTCTTCTTCCACCCAAAATAAAGTATGCCAAAAATGGTGGCCATCACATAAAGAACTCAGGAGAAAGCAAGTCACAGTGTTACTTCCACTATTTTATGGTTTGAATTTTTCATGAGCTGGAGTTTCACACATCAATTCTTCAAATGTCAAATGATTTATTCAGAATGTAGTAGTATGAAAACTCGAACTTTACAGAGGATAGAAGAAAAAAATTACTGTGAAATAAATGCCATTCATAGTGTATGTCAGCTAAAGAGACCTGGTTTTGAATCTCAGTAGATGTTCTAATGTTATATGACGGCTGGGTTGTTTCACTGTTTTTTACAAGATATTGGGCCTGTTTAGAAATTATTTAATTCTATGTTCACCCAGGTATCTTTAGCTAAGCAAAGTTAGTTTCTACACCAGTATTTGATGAAAAAATATTTTAAATTTTGAAAGAAATAAAGAAGTTTATCAAGGCCTTTTCCCCAGTTATATTTAGAGTCATGCAATTAGGCTCAAGAATTGATAACTGAATTACATACTTATGTGGTAACATTTCAAGGAAAAGGCATTTGGATCTTTTGATGACTGAGCACTTCTAAAGTTTATATTGCCTGTATCACAGTTCTTCCTACCTACTTAAAATGTTGCAGTTAAATCTCTCAAGAAGGATGCAGAGCAGTCTTCATGAACATTTTTTTCCTTTTTTTTCCCTCTTTTATTATTTTTTTTTTTTTTAATTTTATTTTTTTTTTATTTACCACTCTTTTCCTATTCAAAATCTACAAATATCCCTTGGGCAATCTTGGATTAGGCAGAGTCATGGAAACATGCAAATTGAACTATAGAATACATCAGTGACTTCTACACAACCAAGTATGCAATGAGATTCTCTGTGGAAATTGCTGACTTTAATTATTTAATCAGAATCTCTTTGAGGGCTTTCCTGCTACTTGAAGATCAAAGTACTGAAGAATCCATAGAATTTTAGACTATACATTTGCATTAAAATTTAAAATGTAATCTGATCCATTCAGTGATTTAATTCATAATGTTAATACTATTCCACACAGCTCTCTATATCAATATCCAAATACAACAACCTTCTGTAGTGAGAGGAGACAGTAACCCCACACAGCCACCAGGGGGGTATCACTATAGGGGCTTCAGAACATGGAACATCATGGATATCCTCAGGCTTGACAAGAGGTTCTCCTCATGCAAACTTATTTGGAGGAATAAGAGAAATGGCAAAAGATGGATTGTTACTTTAAGTGACATCAGGCACATCCTCCATCACAAGTGATATTTCAGAAAAAAGAGGGGGAAGAAATCCAGCATCGGAAAACACTCAGGATGACAAGTCCCCGTGTAAGTTCTGGTCTGATTCCTACCCATGACCAATTTACACCATACAAACATACCATTTCCAAATACCTTGTACCTTTCACCACAATAATTAGACAAATTATTCCTAAAACAAAGCTAATGAACTAATTTCCCTTGCTACAAGAACTATACAAGAAACTGAAGGGAGTCAGAAGTTTGTGATGGATGAACAGAGACAGCTTGAACAGAGCTGAGTGTGGTGACTCTTCTCATCTGAGCTTAGTGTTCCCTCTCAGAAATGACATCCCTGTTGTAGGAATGACCCAGTGACTTATAAAGGTACAGACTGAGGTCAACTTCAGATTCCCATAGTAATTCACAGCAGTTGATGGACTTTGAACATGCAGCTGAATCATCCTTGCAGCAGAAACTCTTGAGAGAGAGTGGGAACAAACAACTCACAACAGAAAACCATGCAGGTATTAAGGTTACAAGTGGATAAACTTTAAATAGAGCCCTCATTTTAATGGTAAGCACATAATTGATTCCACTTTGTTCTTTTACTAAAGGGATTGTAGCATCACTGTCTTTGGAAGTTCTTGAGAACAGATTAGATATCCATTAGGAATAACATATATGTGATGATCCTCATGGAAATGCATTAAGTGAATGAGATTCCTTCTGCCTTAGCTTTGCGACGTCATGTACTGCATAAAGACTTCCCTCTCTACAGAGAACTATTGTATCCTTGTTCTTATGGCTATCATAGAAGTGCTTTATTTGGTTCAGGAGTGCACTATTGAAGCAGATCTTTCCCTTGCCCTCAGTACACTCTTTCAGCGTGTGAACTGGATTATTTTGGGTTAAAGTTAAGCAGGAAGGTAGGTGTGCACTTGATGCAGGGCTACTGATAATAGGTATTTCATAAGAGATTATTTGAAACCATGAGGGTTTCAAATACTCTGAATGCCAAGTTCTGATCACACACTGTTTCATCACACAGCTCTGCTTCTATTGTGTCATGCTAGTATGACATCACTTTATTTTCAGAGCCTTTAGATACTATAGCATTACATAAGTATCATTATTATTGCAGATCAGGAACAGTTGCAACTTAATTAGGAAAAATCTATGAAGTTTTAACTGAAGATAGAAAATGCTATCATAGTACAACTGCACATATTTGGCCGATTTTATGACACTGAAAAGAGAACATTTTAGTGATTAGGAGAGAGAAGAAATTCAAACCACAAGGTCATATTACACATATGGAAGTTTTAAGTACACACACTAAAAACTGATCATGATGCCTATCTCAAATATCTTCTATTAATGTGACAACTCACTCCTTTTTATGTGCTTGCATTAGTTTTTGATTTTTTTTCATAAAATCATATTAAAACCTTCTAGTGTTCCAGTCTGATTTTTTGTTGATCTGAATGGTAAATCCAATTCTATTTACTTCATAATTTGGATCAATACAATGCTTCTATAATACAGTCTCAGCAAATAAAACCTCAAGCATCCTTCTCAGCAGGCAGATTTCTGGACTGTGTGTTGCCAGAGTAGGGACTTGCACCCAGTTTTGTTAGAAAAAGTCAAGTGAGTCAAAGGAAATGTCAGCATTTCACTGGAGGAATGTACTTCCCAGGCATAACTAGAAGGATGTTCTTTGCCAAAAGGTCACAGAAACATGCTTTTCATTTCTTTCTGCCTTACTAAGCACAACTCAATTTCAAGATACTGTGTGCAGAGTTTTTCTCAGCATGAGGAAAGACTGAAGCAGAAGATGGTAACAGAGAGATCTGGTCCTGTTCTTAATTCAATACCAGACTGTTGCTCAACAAAAAATTTTACTATTTCTTAGGTTCTCCATGATAAAATGAAAAAAGGAACCTTCACACCCTCTGCTCTAAGACAGTTTAATATGTAGTGACTTTTGGTGGTAATAGAAATGTCTTCTGTTACATCATTGATCATGACATAATATATATAATTTGGAGATGTAGTATTAGGCAGAATACCACACCATCCCAAAGTAAGACATAAAGCAGCACATCCTATTTCTAAAATTTCTCAAATTCATGTCTTTGAAAGAGTTATGGACTGCAGTCAAGAAGCAGTCAAATAACAATCTCAAGAGCGTACAAAATTACAAATAATTGCTTATTTTGAACAATATTTTATGAGAGAAGATTTTTATGATAGAAGAGAACATCTTGCATCCTGTGGCTGTGCAAATTCCCCAATATTCTTCTTTGGTTGACTTGTTAAAAACTGAAAGACAGTGTGACCTTTGGAACAAACAAAAAACCTGAAGCAAAAATATGATTTTAAGTTAACATAATGCTTATCAATACATGAAAAGCATTTCAGTTTTGAGCATGGTAAACAGGCAAGATCAAGAAAGTTCTTGTTTCCAGATTTGCGTTAGGAGTGGAAAACACTCAGATATGCTGTAGGGAGTTCTCAGGTTTTTTTGCCTGAGGAAGTTCAAGTTTGTACTGCCCATCTTTCTGGAAAATTTCATACCTGCGACTGCTTATGTACTTTTATATTTCATTTAATCATTCACAAGGGTATATTCCTGTTTCCTAAAACTGCTTCCTGACTCATGCAATGTTACTGTATCTTTTATTTTGTTCCATCTCAGTTTCTTCTGTATGAGCACTCCTGATCAATGGAAATCTGTGTTTTCAGAAACATGAAACAATATTGTGAAGTGAGCCTGAATAACATACATTTATCTATGATAGGTGGAAGAAAACCACTGCTGGTAGAGAAACAAAAATAAATTGAGTCTTCTACACAAATTGGACTATTACATTAAAAATATTCCCTGACACATTTTTATGTATACATAATTGGCTAACTGGCAAATAGATTCAAGACATCTTGAATTGAGCTTTTAAGTGAATAAAGTCTTTACTGACACAAAATTGACTTCAGTATCATTCTTGCCTTTTGGACTCAGTTTTAACATCTTATGAGAGATTCAAGACAGCATTACAGCAAGAAATATAATGGAGAATATGGAGAAGGAGGAGATTTGAAGTATGGGGCAAAACCCCCTCCTCCTCTGTTTAGAGAAGACTAAACCTCTAAGTTGCTCTATTTTAAAATTAAATTGCTTTCATGAGTGTGTCTTAATTGTGGGTACTGAAGTTTTACTGTTTAACTTCAGGAATTTGAGACTTCAATCTCAACCCTCTAAAAGTTAATGTACCTGCCCATTCCAAAATGTGTTCACTTATCAATTAAATTTTCATTCATCTGTTGTCTAAAAATAAGCCTGAACTCTGATGGGGTAGTCTGTGTTACGCTGACTGTGAGGGTTGTGGCTGCAAAGCTTCTAACTGGAATGATGCCAGAGCAGATGAAGAGCCAGCCAGCGATCCTGGGGTTATTCCAGGTGATATGAAAGGCTGTATTAAAGGTGTGTGTAAAGAGAATGTGACTCTCTTCCCTGTATGCCAGAACTAGGCTTAGACCTCCACCCATAACAGTTCTTGCTTAGCCATGGCTGAAAAAGAAACTGTTCTCATGGCTAGTCAAAAAAGTGTATATTTTGGCAAAACGTAATCATTATCCTTACCTTTTAGCCAGTTAAGACTATTTCAGCTCATTTTATGCTGCCCTTCCCATTTTAAAGTCCTGTTTGGGAAGGCCGAGATATTGTTCACGCTAAAATTAACAACAAACTTGTCATTACCTTGGGTAGCAAAAGACCATATATATAGAGGCTCATGTTGTTTTGAAATTCAAAATCTATTTAGCTCTATCACTCTAGATAAAAGCAGACATTTTCCATCAGATTGATAATTATCCAGAGAAAATGGATAGAAATTAAATTTTCATATTTGACTTTGTGAGCTATCAATTGGTTCTGAGCTGCCTTTCTGTTGGAATTATTGACTTGAAGCGCTGCCTGCATAATTCTTCAAGCATTCGTTTCTTAAACATCATGGATAATGCATTCTGAATCCACAATATGTAATTGAACTCTGTTGAAACTCTTAAAATACAAAACCTTGTGTCACCTATCTCAGATAAATACAAGAAATCCAAAATATTTTACTCCCCCTTGCAAAGAGACTTTTAACACGTTCATAAAAAGGGGTACTTAAATTCAAAATAATTTAAGATCTTATGTTTCTTATTACATTTCTCTAACTTGCTAGATCACTTTTAAGATTTTAGCACTTAGAAAAACATGGTAGCCAAGGTTCTTTTACCTAATTCACTTGAAACTGTCTCAGAAAATTTTCAAAAGTTTGTAGAAATGTACTTCAACCTATGTGTCACAGAGGCTAGAGGAGACAAAAACCTCCAACCTTTAATAAATTATCATTTATTTCCCAAATCTAAACATTTTTGACATAATTTTCTTCCCCAAGAGCCACAATCACATTTGTCAACTTAACTGATCCCTAAAATGAAATCCAAATTATCCAACAGGGATAAAATTAGTAGCAAGCCTGCGGCATAAGACAGCAGTTGTCTTTAGCATTAATTTTTGGTTTATTAACTGCTAAAGGTCTACAGCAAATGAGATCATACAATGATACTGGAATCCAATTGAATAATCTCTTATTCCTGCAGCAGAATAACTTTTTGTTTGTTTATTTGTTGTTGTTTTTTGGGGTTTTCTTTTTTTAATTTTTTTTTTTGTTGTTGTTGTTTAAATGGTTGGTTTATTTTCATTTTGTTTTTTGGTGGGGTTTTTTTGTTTGGTTTTTTTTTTGTTGTTGTTGTTTAGTTTGGTTGGTTGGTCGGTTTTGTTCCTTAATTTTTCTACAACTCTGGAACCCTTTAGATGAAGTGGAACACGTGTATCTGCAAAGGCGCATTGAGGTGCTCAAACTTCCAGCATCTGAAAGCAGTAAGTTCTCCATTTTACTCTAAAATATATTAAGGTTTCTAGTCATAGGACAAGTTACCATATAGAACTAAAATCAATCCAAAACAATAAAAATGCCAAGTCATTTACTGAGCTACTCAAGTAATCTTTCTTTACAGAATGGTGATACTTTACCTCGACTCACTGCAGCTCTTCTTGGCTGCTGAGAAGACTCATACCTTTTGCAGTTTCCAGCCATATAGTTATTCCCATTCCCATAGCCTCCATCTAGTGAGCCACACAGAGGAAATCCATCCAGTTTAAACTGCAGTTCCCATAGCTACTTACTGCATTTGCTTACCCTCCCTGTTTCTCCTGACACATACCCTATTGTGTTATGCAACCATCTCCCTCTTACCCCTCTTTCTTTCTTTCTCTGGGCCTTCCACTCTTGAACCTTGCCCAGGTCTAGCTTGATAAAATGCTCCTGAAGTAGCTTCTGTTTTCCCTAGATTTCTCTCTACAGGGGAAAAAAAAAAAGAAAAAAAAAAGAAGCTGTTTTATGCTGCCTCCTTCCCACAAAACAATGCTTCCAGATGCAGCATATCCAGTCATTTTTGGTTCTTCAACATTAACTTCAACACCAGCCTACTTCTCTGGTTTTCATATTCTTTTCTATTTTATTTTATAAAATTATATTCAAAATAACTATTTTTGACGCATTTGAATCTTTTTAATCAATTATAGGATGAATATATGTGAGATTCTATTTTCTGGAAATGTACTGCAAATGAAATATTTCACACTGCATCAAAACAAGGTTTTTCCTGGATCCATTGCATCTAGTGCCAACAAAAGGTTTCATGTCAAGATACTGACAAAAATATACTAACTAAAACAGTATGGACACATCTAAGCAGTGTCAGGCCACTTACAATTTTCTGTTTTTTGATTTTTTCATTTGCTTACTCTGAAGGCTCTATGGTTTTTCTTTTTTGACTATCAAAAGTTTTAAAAAAGAAAATTAATAGTAATTTGTGTTAATGGGGACTAGTTGAGAAGAAATGTAAAGGAATACAGTGGAGAAAAGAGGCTTGTTCATTTCATTGTTATTGCAGCTAAATATAATGCAGAATACAGTCTGATTTTCTTAAAATTCAGTAGGCATGTGAAGACCACATTGAATGAAGGAGTGCGCTCTTTGACCATTTTGTAAAAATGTCTAATTAATTTTCCTTTGTCACTTTCAATATGTTTCTATTGCATGCTTGGGAGTACTGGGGTTCCCAATGGTAACTGAATTTTGCAGCAGAAAATTACTGTCCTTAAGTAATCCTAAGAATTTCTTGCTGAAAACTCTTCAGAACACATCAGATGCTGGTTGTGGCCGACACAAAGAAAGACTCTGCTTGGTTATACTTCTTATTTTACATGTCCTTGAATATTTTTTTATTTAGGATAAACACTTTTTTTTAAAAAAAAGTCATCTACAATATTTTCCTCTTCACTATAAATGAAGATTATGTGCTTCTGAAATATTCTTCTCATGGATGACCATACATGTGAAAGGAATCCTATAGACTGCGTGTTGTTTGGCAGAAATGAGAACTGGGAGTGTATCCTGTTCATCCACTTACCTGATGCAATGTAGCAGGCAAACACGATGGACAGAAGGTGCCAGGGTACACTGTTGTCAAAGATTCCTATGGATAAAGGTCACCTGTTTTACCTGCATGGGAATAACTGACTCGATAACTGATTTTTCCAATGCTGCTGGTAACCAACAGAACACATTTACCAATGACTGCCATTGTGTTTGAAAAGCAAGTACTACTACTACTACAGAAGTCCTCAAATCAACTGAGTTGCAATGCAATGAAATAGTAAATGAAGGCATTTCTATCCCCCCCAAAACTCTCTGAATCTTTATATTATTTGAATTTCCTGTACTCCATTAGCATGTTCCAAAAACTATTTCACAGAATTATAGAGTAGGTTCTTTAATAGATGCTCATAGCTATGAACAGAGAGTTCAAGTAAACACGTAATAAATTGTTTCTTGCTAATTTCCTTTGATGTCTTTATTATTCATATGACATTTATTGTGCAAAAATAATGGTAATTTTCCAAAATGAACAATGGTGAAAATTATGTTGCTAATAAGTGTTACATTTCTTTGTATCTTATTTAACTTTTAGCACTTCTTGCAAAATATTCAGTTTTATGGTAAAGGAACAGACTCTAAGTTATGACTTCAATTTCCAGGAAAAATCTTCCAAAGGACAGATCCACCAGATGGTGCCATTCACCTAGCCAGATGAGGAATTTGGTCCAGTAAAGCTTTCAATTTCTTATTCATAGATAATATTTAATAATCAATATATCCTTGATCAGTATTTTATCACTGTCCTATGCATTAATAAATGTTATTCTGATTTTTATTTAAAGACCTAAACTTGTCATAGCCTCTGTTTCTCAAGGAAGGGTAGGTGGGTAGAGATGATCCACCACGCTGTTCAGTAGCAGAGTGTTCAGTTTTGGTTTAGGGTCATTTTTTTTTTCTGCTGAGAAGAATAAAATACAAAGCTGGGAGGAGTGGCCAATACCCCAAAGGGTTGTGCAGCCCTTCAGAAGGACCTCAACAGGTTGGAGAGATGGGCAGATAAGAACCTCCTGAAATTCAAGAAAGGCACCTGCAAGGATTAAGGCCACAGACCAGAACAGGCTGGGGGCTGGAACGCAGCTCTTTGGAGAATGACCTGGGAATCCTGGTGAACAACAAGGTGCCCATGAGGCAGCAGCATGCCCTTTTGGCCAAGAAGGCCAATGGATGGTATCCTGGGATGCACTAGGAAGACCATTGCCAGCAGATTGAGGGAGATGATCCTGCCCCTCTGCTCAGCCCTGGTGAGGCACATCTGGAGTGCTGTGTCCAGTTCTGGGCTCCTCAGTACAAGAGAGACATGGAGCTTCTGGAGCGAGTACAGTGGAGGGTGACAAAAATGATTCAAGGACTGGGGCACCTCAGGAAAGGCCGAGAGAGCTGAATCTGTTTAGACTGGAGAAAGACAACTAAGAGGGGACCTAATTAATATGTATAAGTATCTGGAGGAAGGGTGTCTACAGGATGGAGCCACACTCCATAGGACAAGAGGAATCAGGAAGAAACAGATGCACAGAAAGTTCCACCCCACCATGAGGTGACCAAGCACCGGAGCAGATTGCCCAGAGGGATTGTGGAGTCTCCCTCACTGGAGATATTCCAGAGCTGTCTGAACGCAATCCTGTGCAATGTGCTCCAGGATGGTCCTGTTTGAGCAGGGAGCCTGGACCAGGTGAACCACTGTGGTCTTTTCCAACCTTACCCACTCTTGTGATCTTGTGGCTGATATAAAACTTGCATGTGATCACAGAAAATAAAGAAGGTAAAAAGAAGAGCAAAACCTTCCACCTCAGTCCCCTACTTTTTCCCTCAATAGGGAGCAATCCATGTCTGTCTTCCAAAACTGCTCGAAATGTTTTACCATTGGCTAACATATTTAATATTTTTTTTTTAATTTTGATCCCTAGATTTGACACAAGCTGGAGCTGAGTCTATCCATTTAATAAATGCACAGGTTTTTCAGATTTACTTTAAATGGCCATTTCAAATTATTAATGCTTCTTCTCAGAGAAGAAATATTTTTACATCTATTGCTCTTTTATCAATCCTAGGCCTTAAATAGCAAATGCAACTCCAAATTCTCATTCTAGCAAGAATCTTATCTTCTTTCTGTCTTCATATCATATCTTTAGTATTCAGTTTTGCCTGATCTCTCGTTTGAATACAACTGAAGACCATTGCACAGGGTGCTAAATCCTTACCTGGTCTAGTCATAATGAAAATACATTATTTTTTTCATCAGGCTTTATGTAACATTTGTCAGAGAGGGAGTCGTCGTCTGTCTCCATTCCCCAGAAGAGACTCCCAAAACCCATTCCAGGCTCCATGTCATTACTGTTTCCAGCACAGAAATGAGAGAAGACCAAATTTATCTGAAGCAATCAGCAAGAAAGTTTGAGGTGCCTGAGAAACAAAGCACTTTTCTAGATGTAAACACTGTACTTACTGATAAAGCACAGACTAAAAACAGATTAGATGCAGACTAAATGGTTTGGTGCTAATTCTGGACACTTTCCTACGTGGCTGTGTGCCAACACAGGGCTAAAAGCCACACAGGCATAACAATGCTCATCCATTCACTTGAGACACAGGACATGTCAGTCTCTGCACAGACATGTGCTAATGAGCACAGGCAGCCCTGGGAGCAAAGCTGCTTCTCACAATGCATGGCCAGGGATTTTGCACCAATGCATACAAACTCTAAGCGAATTCAACACAAATGTTTCTCTATTTAATGCAATAAATTCATATATTGAGCCAAAAAAAGAGCATCTATAATGTCCGGTTTCATTTTCATCACAACTCTGGAAAGCCCTGAAAGCAAACTCCTCTGAGGAATCAAAGTGCCTCCTTGCTCAGAATTACTTTCATATTTAAACTTGGAGTCTCTCAAACTTTACTCAGGACAATGATAATGGATTTTGGCAGAACTCTTACCTTTATAAGCATCCTCTCTGCCTGATGTATTTACAGAACACCTTAGCTTTTACTTTCTTTCGACTGGATCTCCATTTATTTATTTTTCTATGTATTTTTCCTTAAACAAAATGTAGTTAAAGTTGTCTCCAGACTTTGACATCTTAATTTTGCATATATAAATGCTTACAAATTGGATCTGTGCCCTGAATATAGCATATATATTTGCTTGTGTGTATGTATATACATATATATATATATATATGTATATGTATTTGTTACTCCCCTGAGACAGTTAAAACTTTTCACATTTATAATTAGTAGGATTTCATACTCTACCAAGCCCCCCTTTCTTGGGGTTTGGGTTTGCTTGGTTTTCTTAAACTGATGGTAGTAATTACAGGCTTGCATATAAAAACTACACAGTGTCAAGACTGTTAGTGGTGAAACACACAATTGTTAGAAAAGCATTTTGTAACAGTTTCCTAGCTTTTTTAGGGTAATAATTCCCTAGTCAGAAAAAGGAAGATTGATAATCACTTTGAATTTTATTTCTTAAAAAAAATGTATTTAATGAGAAAGGTAAGTCATGCTAGTTTCTAGGTATCTGGGGATCCAGACAAATCTGCTGAACCTGATTAATTTTTTTTAAGCCAGTGCTGGTTTCTACAATGGATTGCATTAGTACACTTCTAGAACAACTCATCTCCTGAAATTGAAGTAAAATGATACGAGCCACAACAGTGTTAAAAAGTTGATACAGGTGATATGTCACCAGTCCAAAATTTGACAGATTCTGACTTTTACCTCCATCACGCTTGTTCTTATTTACTGTGGTTCTTTTCCATATCTCAGAGTGTAAGAATGCATTCAAATAATTAAAAAAAAAAAAAAAAAATTTTAATTTGCCTTCATTAATTGCTGCCCCTAGACCTTGTTGCAAAGGCTGACTTATACTTTCGTTACTCTTCTTTTTCACTGGGGGAATGCATCTAACTAAAGAACAGTGGCAGTGCAAGAAAGGTTAAGCAGAAGCACCCTTGCAGTAAGTCCTTTGGCACCAAAGAAGAAATGAAAGATGTCAGATAGCTTGACTCAAAACATTAACTTCAGTGTGGTATTCTGAGCCAGGCTCTGTAACTTTGGGACATACTTTGTTTCAGGTGCACCGGTGCCCTTGTGTCAAGATAAGCTGGTCTGCATCCACAGTTACTTAAATACACAAAAATTCTGTGTTTTAAGTCAAAATAAAACAATTAAAGTTAACAATTTCTGCCCTTTTTGGACTTCATGACTGTTATTGATTTTTGATGAGTAATGTTTATGAGTGATGTTTATAGAGACTGATGCACAAATCACCAAGGAGTTTTTCTGACAGCAAACCACACAAACTAAGGACTCCATATACCCTTTACTGATCATGTGGGGCAGGACTCACTTTAACAGATAAATCATTCAATATCATTGCAAGTAAATATCTGAAATTATATGTTTATTTAAACTCGTTTCTCTCCAGTATTCATATACTTTATGTTCTTAACTGGGTTTAACAATATGTGACCATTAGAAAGACACCATCCTAATGGTATCTCATTTTTCATCCCTTTCATTTCTTGATTATAATACACTAAAAGATGCATTTTTTTCTTTCCTATCGTTACAAGGAAATATTGAAACAAGCATAAGAATTTATCCTTTTTTTTTTCTTCCCTCATCCCCTGGCAATAAGAAAATTGTATAAGAAACTATGTATTTCCGTATTAGAAACTATGTATTCGATAATATCACCCTTTTTCTTTAAGCTGTATTACAGTAGGACAGATTTCCTTATAGAATGATAGAATGGTTTGAGTTGAAAGGCACCTTAAAGATCATCTAGTTTCAACACCTCTGCTGGGAGCAGGGACCTTTCACTAAACCAGATTGTCCAAAGCCCCAACAAACCCTGAAACTTCCAGGGATGAGGCATCCACAACTACTCTGGGCAATCCATTCCAGTGTCTCACCATCCTCACAGTAAAGAATTTCTTCTGAATTTCTTAAAAACCAATCTAAATCTGCCCTCTTTCAGTCTGAAGCCATTGCCCCTTGTCCTTTGACTTCATGCCCTTGTGGAAAGTCCCTCTCCAGCTTTCTTGCAGGCTCCTTTTAGGTACAGGAAGGTGCTCTGTGGTCTCCCCAGAGCCCTCTCTTCTCTGGGCTGAACAACCCCAGCTCTCTCAACCTGTCTTTATAGGAGAGGTGCTCCAGCCCTTCGATCATCTTCATGACCCCCGCTGCTTGACATGCTCCAGCAGGTCCATGTCCTGTGCTGGGACCCCAGAGCTGGATGCAGCACTGCAGTGGGGTCTCTCCAGAGCAGAGCAGAGGAGCAGAATCCCCTCCCTCACCTTGCTGGCCACACTGCTTTGGATGCAGCCCAGGACACGTTTGGTTTCTGGGCTGGGAGTGCACATTTCTAGGTTATGTGCAAGCTCATAAAAGGAAAGAACTGAAAATGTCAGGTGTGTTGTCATAATTAGTGTGCAACTCATGCAGTATAAGGAAAAACACTTCTGATCAGAATAAAGCCTTAGCTAGAAAGCAGAAGCATGAAAATTATGAGCTTTCAAATCCTTTGTCTCTTACATATGAAACACAAGAATTGAACATACTTTACTAAACCACGTAAGACCTTTAACCATGAGTTTTTTGCAAGACAAAAATTACAAATACCACTGCTTAGAGGCAGCAGCACTAAAGAGATCAGCTCTTGCTCCAATAAATTTTTGTAAAGTATACTCCCACCTTTGTGAATGCAGTGCACTTTGTCCATATTTACACAGAGCTAATTTAATTGAATGATAATACAATAAGCAATTTAAACACTTTTTTCTTTTGGTAAAATTTTGGGTTTTTCTACAGAAGCAATATCTCTTCTCTGAAAGCCAAGTCCGAAGTTCTGCTCTACATAATTTACTGCAGTTTCCCTGGACTCATGGTTTGGTAAAGCCAAAGCTCATGCAGTTATCTCTGAAACTGACTGCTGGCATGTTTGCTGTATTTTTCTTGGTGTAAACCAGAGAAAGCTAGTGATTTATCTTTGTCAAGTTACTGGTGTGTCACCATACGGCATATGAGAGAGACTTACCAAATCACACCTTCATGTAAGAATATTTAATGACAAACTTTCATCCTTTTTTACCCTAAAAAAAGAAAAGTCTTTATAAGACTTAGATATCAAGACCACGGAAAGGCTGGGAAGACCCTTATCCTTCCTTTTCAGAATATATCTACCTGGATGCAATTCCCCATTACTCCCATTCACTTACCAGGGATAAAGCTCTGGGACTGCTGGCAGGTGGTTATTAGCATCTTACTACAGAGCCACTCTGGGACAGAAAACAGGCAGCTGGTCAGGGCCACACAGCATGAGGGGTGCTACAGCCATGGCTATAACCTGGTGCAACCTCTGCACACTCCAGTTTCTGTCCTGTGCTCTTTATCTGGGGGCTTTATCAGGTGACACCTGCACTGGCCTCCCAAGCATCACAGGAATTCAACTTGAAAGCATCTGGTTACCTGTCAAACAGCTAACTAAATGAAGATGTCTTTTCAGATGATTTTTCAGAACCCAGGCAGGTCATGTCTATTTTCCCAGCCCTCTGCAGTCACTTAAAATTATAAGAGTCATGCTACTTAAATATTGCAGTAAAAATAATTATATGATGAATATGCTGTAAGGTTTAATTGAAAAAGAGAAAAGCAATTAGAGGACTCTGTGTTTAATTTTATATTGAATTTAAAGATGTACTCCTGCACTTGACTTTATTTTTTCTTTCTCTTTAATATCCACATATCTGATTGTTATCAAATTAAATATGAAATGACAACCTACCAAACATGATGTATGCTGTGCCCTTTCCTCCTCTTACTTCACATGCTTAGAAAAGTTTGGGTTTTTTTCCTTCAGAAAGCTTGCTGTCAATTACTAGGATTTTTAGGTCATCATATTGAAAACCATACATCACTTCAGTTTCCTTTAATTATTGCATATTTGATTTTAAAAATTCTTTAGGCAAAATTTTATTCTCAGTTACACACATGCAGCCCCTCTGAAGTCACTAATTACCATTTAATCAGATATATAACTTACTCTCAGGGAAAGCAGATAAGAATGAAAGGAAATGCAGGAAGAGAAAGGACTCAGAGCACAAAATAATAGGCTGACTAGCAAAGATAATTTTATAACATAGACATAACTAATGCTTATTATGAATATTCTCTTCTTCCTCTGATTTTGCAAGTTAACAGTCATTTAAGATCAATGACTATGTATGTTTCATCAATTTAATTTAAAAGACAAAAGGAAAATTATGTTCCGTTATAATTAAATTTATGAGGACCATGCTGGCTTTTAAGTTTTTGCTATTTCTATTTTTGGAAGGTACTACGTACTCACAGAGCAGAGAGAGAGAAGGTCAGTTAAAACACAAAAAGGAGTATAATCACACCAACAGTAGAAATAACAGTCGAAGCAGTGATGCAGAGAGATTACATGCAGTGCATCATAACCTCCTCTACCCCTGAACTAAGCTATCTAAAATTGCCTAGTTGGGTCTTATTTAATGTCTTACTGCATTGAGATGGACGAGAGATTGGTTAGGTTGAAAAAGCAAAAATGTTCCAATGCCAACATAAACTAACCCAGGAACAGAACACACTGTTTTCGTTCAATTACTTTTAATGTCCATGTAGTTTCCTAAGATTTTCTTATACCACAGGCAAGCAACCACTGCACCATGCTGCTGCCACGTGCTGGCAAGGTTAACAGCAGGTACAACATGAATGGAATGGGTTGTAGAGCTCTGTGTTTGCTCTTGTGCCCTGTAATCAGGAGATGTGGTATCCTTAGGTGCTCACTGACACGTACTGCTATATCTGCACTTGTCATCTTCTCTAGGCTGGATTTCCTGCAGCCAAGATGCCAGAACATTGGCTGTGAGCTCTCTCCAACTGAACCCAGTGCAATGCTCTCCAGCCTGGCTTGAGAAGCCTGCAGTAAATGTTCAAACTGAGAGAGATGCTTTGACCCTTAAACAGATAAGGACTTAATATGCTATTATTTCTGCTTACTCAAATGTGGGGATGGTACTTTTGAGACACAGCAACATTTTCAATTAACATAATTTTTTTTTTTGCAGCAATTGCCTGATTATGGCCTTTAACACAAATTTTAAAAAATGCTATCAGAAGCAAAACTGCATTGACTGTCCAGAATATTGAACCACTGACAGTTATCCATGATTATTAATTTCACTAAACTGCATTTTCAGTGGGTAGCATCATTGGCCTGGCCTCAGTGGATGTCAAGATCAAAAGCTTTTTGCTATATGCATTGTAACTGTGTATAATAATACATTTTCACTAATCATAGCATTTCGAGAATTTCAGAGTTCTAATTTCAGTTGGATAAAGGCTTGGGAGTCTGAAAGTTATTCCTATATTTTTTTTCCTAGACGTGTTTCTAGACGTCTGTAAAATTGAATTTGAAAGCCTCTTAGGGAAGACTTTCAAGTAGGCTTCTAACAGTCTGCATTTGGCCAGGACAATGTGCAAAACACTTCTCGTTATGATTTCTGAGAAATTTTGACAATCCTTTCAGTTAAAAATGAGTTAAAGATAAATTAAAAATATTATACAGTGGAAAATAAAGAATTATTGCAGAACATCTTTGAAATGTCAAAATTGGATTGCTTCTAGAAATGTTTTAGAAGAATTTTTAAATTTCATTGAATTGGTTTGTCTTTATCTAAATTTAAATTATAACTAAATGCAACACATAATATTGCTATTAAAATGGATGTATGTATATTTTAAGATGGCCTCAAATCTCCATAATGGTCAGAAGAACAAATTGGGACACTTTTCCTTTTTTGTCTTACAAAATCTAATTCTTGGAGATTGGAGGTTATGTTATTGGTTTGGGTTTTGATTCCTTCCTTCCTTCCTTCCTTCCTTCCTTCCTTCCTTCCTTCCTTCCTTCC
>JAOTQP010001286.1:73793382-73808892 GCA_026413545.1 Cichladusa arquata | reverse complement strand
CCTTCCTTCCTTCCTTCCTTCCTTCCTTCCTTCCTTCCTTCCTTCCTTCCTTCCTTCCTTCCTTCCTTCCTCCCTCTTTATCTCTTTATCTCTCTTTTCTTTAAAGGCTGAGATATGAATAGTACTTCCCTTCCACAGACCTCTGTTATTTTCTTGCCTTTTGGCTTACTGTAGCATGACTAAGAAGTTGTTAGTGGAGAACCTACATATTCATTAATTTAATAAACAGTGTAATTCTTCCTCATACAAAATATTCAAAGATAACAAGATATTTCCCGATAAAAGTCTGAAATACTTTCTTTCAAGAAATGCTAAATCAGAAAGTAGTGTGCCAGAAGAACATGGATTGGGAAAATCTAATATTATGCAAATATCCTCAAAATAATGACGTAAACATATTTTAGTTGTGCTTCCTAACAGGGAGGTTTGTAAAGCTGTATTCTAAACTTCCTCAAGAAAAGCATTCTGACTCACAAAGGCAGCCTTCCATCCTTCAAATTTATCTTCAGTTCTGTGCTGATTTTGGCTGGGGTAGATTTGGTTTTCTTCACAGTGGCTTTTATGAGGCTGCATTTTGGATTTGTGCTAAACACAGGGTTGATAATAGAGAGAAGAATTTCTTTTATTGTCCAAGAAGTACTGTTGTAGTTTAACCCCAGCCAGCCACCAAATCCTACACAGCCACTGGCTCACTCCCCCACCAGTAGAACAGGTGGGAGAATCAGAAGGAAAAAAGATAGAAAATTTGTGTGTTGAGGTAAAGACTGTTTAATAGGGAAAGCAAAAGCCATGCACACAAGCAAAGAGAAACAAGGAATTAACTCAGTTCTTTCCAAGGAGAGGCCAACTCCAGCAGAGAAGGGAAATGACACAGATGAGCCCATGACACAGAATGGTGACTTTGAAATACAAACACCATTACTGCGAACCCACTTCCTCCTTCTTCCCTGAAATTTATATAATGAGAATGATTTCATATGGTCTGGAATATTTCTTTGGTCAGTTTGGGTCACCAGTCCTGGCTGTGCCTCCTCCCAACTTCCCAAGCACCCCCAACTCCCTCACTAGTGTGGAAGCGTGAGAAGCAGAAAAAGACTTGGCTCTGTGTAAGCCCTGCTCAGCAATAACAAAAACATATTTTGCTATTGTGCAGCAATAACAAAACCAAAAACACTCAGAAACTATTATGAAATCTATGTTCAGCACAAATCCGAAACACAGCCCCATACCGGCCTCCGTGAATAAAATTAATTTTACCTGAGACAAAACCGGCACAAGTTCCTAAGTTACATATTTTACAAATCTTTCCATCATAAAGTATTGTCTGGTACACAGCCATTGTGTGATAATTTCTTTTTAATAAATTAAATCGTATTTAAAAAGAGAAAAGACAATACAATAGAAAGATGATATCTGAGGACTGACTTTGTTAAATCTCTTGACACATAAGTGATTACAGACACTTTATTGCAAATCTACTTGTGCTTTTATTCTTTTTTTTTTTTTTTAGTTGTTCTGTACGTGATCACATTTAGAAAGGTGGAGGAATAATAAGAGAACTTTTTAATTAAAATTGTCATTGCCCCAAATGCTGTGAAAAACACGTCAACATCTATGGCAAATGGAGCATGAAACACAGCATTGTGAACATGATGGTCAAATTGCTGGGTAAGTAAATATTCTGCATGAAAACCTTTTCAATGTCAGATGTGGCTAAACATTTAAAGTGCAGTTCTACTGTGAAAAGAAGCTGTCAAAAATAACTGTTTTGTGCTTTGGAGATCTGCTTCTTGTGTTTATCCTATGACTGAAAACATCAGACTCTATTCCAGCTAGCTGCATTCATTTCATCTGCAAGGCTGGCTACGCAACATGCTTGAGCGTGCTTACTTATGTCTCTGGCAGTATGAACACAATTGTTAATTAGTTTCCAAGAATAAAATCTTAATTGCTGATAAAGATTGTGTATCAAAGCACAAGTGAGCAGTTTTGTTTGTGACAGCATTTGGGTAACATAAGTTCAGTATGTCTCAGCTTCAGACTACACCAAACACTGTGAATGTTTAGTACCTTAGATTACAATGCCTACATTTGCTTCATATGTTAGAAATGGTGACCAAACATTTCAAATGCGCACCGTGAAGAAAAACGGGGGGGAAAAAGCATTAGAAAGACAAACTACAGGGAGCCAAGAGAAAAGTTTCTTCCATATTCACCCCAAGCTGGCAGGACATCTGCTCTGTGCCCACCATCTGGGTGTGTCTAATTAGAGACTACCTGGAATAGGCTCTCAGAGAGCTATTACAGAAACAGCTCTGCAGCAGATACAGCTTCAGTCCCTAAGGGCTGAGAGATAAGGCTGCAAGAAAAAGGGGACCACTGAGCAATGGGAATATTGTCTCACCTTGTGCAGTAGTTTTGTAGACTGAAATGCTTCCAGAAGAAATAAGTATTGCTTGCACTTGGAATTTACATGGAATCCAACAGGGAGTGATGATTACACAGAGCAGCAAGTACAAAGACATTGGAACAGCACACTGAGATGTAGTAGGTGCATGCCATCCCATACTGATACTTCTGATGCACCACAGTTTAGACTGATGTGATATGGATTTTTTGCTTCTCTTTTTTCTTTTTTTTTTTTTTTCTGTTCCTTTAAACAGATTTTTTTCCCCCCAGTTTTTTAAACTCTTTTTTTCAGGTTTTAATATCACCTCAATTTCAAATCATATTCAGCTGAAATTTAACACAGATCTCCTCTGTTTAGTTTCCCACACTCTAGCCAAAAAATCTCCTTAAAGCTAACTTTCAGGGATGAAACAGATTGCAGTATAGCATCAGGAGAAACAAAGTTATTTTCCCCTTTTTCTAGCTTTTTTTTTTCTTTTTTGCAAAACTGACGCACTTGCCTAGCATAGTACTTAGTGCTTTCTGCAGACTGAAACACAAACTCAGAATCTTTAGATACCTTAAGATAACTCCAGAGAACTGAAGCAACTTCCCTGCCAGGGATGCATTTATGTAAAACTGCATTTTGTCAGAAAGCTCGATTCTTTTTCTACCTTTGGATATTGATACTGATCCTAGAGCTTCACTGTGTAGAACTTGTAACTGAGAAGAAAGATCTGGATTCTGGTGGAGCCTCACTTGATACAGCCATGTACCTGCTATGATTTGGCTCATGGCTTAGGGCACGGTGCCAGCTACAGAGCTCTCTAGTGTCCTTCTGCACTGCCCTCAGAAGAGCCACCATCAGATCTGTCTTGATAAAATAAGGCTGTGCTTTTAAAAACACAAACCATAACAGGTATAATATATCATAAAGGCTATACCTTCTCCATGAGCCATTTCAGTTATGTTGCTTACAAAATACCTGTCCTTTCTTGAGTCTTTCAGACTAACTTGTGTGTCTCAGAATCCTCCCTCCAGATCACCTCGACTTTACACAACACCAGGAACAACAGCTTCAGGGAGCTACCTGACTGTGAGACCCTTCGCAGCCTGGCTCTCAAACACTCCTGATCTTTGGCCTCCATTTGTCTTGTGCCTGGATGCAGATGCAAACAGATGAATAAGGTCCTCTGTAAATAGGCAGTTCCCATTTCGTTGGCCAGACAATCACTCACTTGATCTTAATTAAATCTTTTGCATTCCATGATTATCATTCTCCCAGAGGTGATATGAATAGTGTAAAAAAATCCATATGGGACTGCAAACATAAATGATGTTTTCACCTACAACAATGGCAATATAAATTATAATCTTAGGCACAAAAATATATCCATTCTTCTATTATAATTCCTATTAGAATTTAATGCAGCTTGTCAGTGTTATCACCTGGTTTTTAAAGGTTCAGTGGGGTTTTCAAGCATAAAAAGATGATTTATCAAGTTCTTCCTGGTAGCTTAATAAAACTGCGCATTAGTGAAAGCCACTGTAGTAAATTTGAGGACAATTAGAGATCAGTAGCCCCAGCTTTGACTGTGCAGTGCACCCATCCAATGTCATCAGGGTGATCAGAGCTCAACAGTCTAAAGGCAAGCACAGGAATGGATTAAGCCAGCTGGGATTGGAGGTGGAGAGATGAAACAGTAAGCGACCTGAACATGACCTAGTTCTGCTCATTCTTTTGAAATACTCAAGGTGTGTGGAATAAAGGATGTAGTGTTAAACCTCCTCTAGAAGAAAAGAAACCCTATGCTGATACTTGTCACATGAGAGAGGATAAAAATACTGGGAGATATCTATGCAAAAACCTCAAAAATCTAGAAACATTTAATATTTTTTAAAATTTTAGCTATGTTGAAAGATCTGTAATTACATTCCTCTTGCATACTGACACAGTGGGAACTGTACTGCTAAAATAATCTTGGTATGCACAAGAGTATCATGCAGTCCCCAAGTTTATCTTGGATCCATTTGTTACTGCCAACTGAATCCACACAGAAGTTTGCAATAGCCATGTTGCAAAAATTAATTGATCTTCAGTGAAAATTATAGTTATAAACATTTTATATGTTAAGAAATCTTTTCAAGGCTTTTCAATGTTTTTTTTCCCCCTTGGGAGCATAATCCTAAACACTGCTTAATTTTGGATGTAGAAAAATAACTGAATAACTGAGATTCATCTTAATCAAAGATATGTCTATATTTGTGCTGAACACTTTTACCACCATTATCTCTGAAATAATAGTAAGAAAAGTCAAATTATTTGAGTTTCAAAATTTCAATCTTTGGTTACCAAACAAGTAATTTTTTAGGTGGTCCTAATCTTTCAGGTCAGTGAACTGAGAAAGAGTAGTTACCTGTACAGACTACTTGCATGTCAAAACTCTTTATTTACATGTCACAAAATTAAATATTAAAATAAATAGTAAAAGAAAAGTAAATAGTTTTCCATACGTCTCTGACTCTCCAATAAGATTAGGTCCTGATGATTCTCCAGGGCAACAGCATATGTACTTCAGCACATAAAAAATTCTATGTCAGTGTGGTTCCCCGGACGCAAAATGGATAAGGAAAGAAAATTATATTTCTGCTCACAAGTTAAAGATCTGCTTAATGAAAGGCACCTGTGGCAAAAGCAAATATATTGTACATTACCAAGGTGTGACATGGCATTTCTTATTGTACCAATGTAAAAGAAAGGCACAGTGAGCATCTTCTTAAAAAAAGAACCCAAAAAGTGTATGCAAAAGAAAGTATCTTTAAAGGTCATCAGTTTTTCCTATGGCTTCTGGCCAAAAAAAAAAAAAAACAAACCAACAAACCAACAAACAAACAAAAAAAAAAACCAAATCAAAACCCAAAAGAACAGCACTGAATGTTGTATATCACCACTGTACTAAACTACAGGTGAGAAAATATGCCTTAAGATAAAACTCTCAGCAAATGCCTGACATTCTGCTATTGTTTTTCTGTTATCTTAAATTATTCTAACAGAATTTTCCTCAGTATTCTTCATTTAGTGAGCATGTAATCAGTGTGGATCACCTGTTATTCTACATATAGAATGGATGCATTACACAAAAGTAATTTAAAATTAAAAGCTGCATGCTTTAAATCGATTTTAAAGAAGTATTTCAATACGCTTGAAATTAGGTTTAAGATTAAATGATGCACTATTTTACAGATTTGGGGCATAAGATCTGTAGGAGTACTTAGGAATTTATTGAAAAGTAGAACTAATTTCCAAATACAGTGGAAAAACATTCAGTACTGAAAAGAACATCTATAAAAATAAAAGATCATGGGAATTCATCAGCTTGGTGAAAAATATGATTTTCATAACTTTTTCAATTGCATTTTCAGAATATACCGCTATATGGAGTACTCCTCTTGATTTTAAAAGAGCGAGTCTCACAAAATTCTCTGTATTGGAAGATTCTTATTCCTTCTAAAAGCAAGGTGAGAATTTCCAGAAAAGGGTAATTTTTTTCCCACCCATAGGTAAATAACGAAAGCAGTGTATTTGTTAATATGTCTCTCGTGGAACTGGAAAAACAAAACATGAAATAGCAAACAAAATAAATAAACAGAATTAATATGGGCCTGGGAGTTCTGGCTAGGCTCCATTTCTCATATTGCAGTACTACTTTATTGTTAGAAGGGAGTCCCTAAATGGAGATGGGAGATTTGGGAAAAAACACTGAGGAGAAGAATGAGGTTCTGAGTTGTTCAGATACCTAAATCTATCTAAGAACTTGAGTTATCTATTTTTGCATGTGGGAATGAAGTCGCAGTTCTTCAACTCTGAGATTGTTTTATCTTAAAACAGAAATTCTGTCAATTTTTCTTTAGAATGAACATATACCTGAAAATTTTCATGGAAAATATTAACTAATCCCATTACACTTTTAGTGTACAATATTTGGTGTTCTGCAAATTGGAATACAGTGTTAACTGTGTGTAGTTCAGGTATCTACACGGGAAAAAACCAAACAAACAACCAGGGGTCCCATTTTCTCCCCCACATTAGAGAAATAATTCAACATGGAACTTAATTGTCTAATTTGGATGAGACAGAGTACAATATGGATGAGCAGACAGTACAGATCAGATTTTAGAGATGTTTCTCTTCCTGATGACATAAATGAAGGTATTTCTGACAGCGAAAACTGTATTTTTTTTTAATCAGGTAAATTTTATGACAGGGATTAAGTATTTGTTAGCACAATGTGTGAAGAGAAAAACAAGTGTGTGTGACCTGTGAAGCTTAGCCCAGTCACCAAGGGTGTCTGCCATGGTCCTATACCTACGTCTGCCTGTTACCACCTGAGGGAGCAGAAATGTGCTGAAGACAGATGTGTGCACAATATCAAAAATATAAGGGCTCATTAACTCTATGTCAAAGCAAATACTCAAAATTGTGCATTTCTACCTCATTATTTGAGTATTTAAAAGGTAATGTTGAAAATCACCACTCAGAAAGCCTGCAAGATAGTCTCACTCCACATCTACACAATCCTCACCAATGCTGTATCCCCCCATCCTAGTACAGAAATAATGTATATTCAAAACATCTCACTTTCCCCAATGTTTAGTCAGAGGACTTCTGACTGTCAGCAGGAGCTCAGCACTGAAACTCACCTGCAGGAAAGCTTCAAGGTGTCTTTTTCTGGGACTTCCCTCAGCTTCACCCTCACTGTCCCTTGCCACCCAGAGTGGCTTATGCTTCTCCCTTCCCTGTCACTTGAGTGTTGTCAAAAGCTTACATTTACCAAACAGTAGCAGAGAAAGTTATTCTCTCTTCATGGAGAGTTATCCCTGAGTAAAATGTCAAATGCCAGGCCAGGTCAGGACTTACTCATGATTCCTATTACATCCCTCCATGGCCCAAATATCTTGGGTAAACACAGCCTTGGATACATCTAAAATGTGGATGAAAGCCTGACTGCAAGCTTTAAGAACTTGACTACTCAGCATATCACTTGGCATATGTTTCATTTAAAGAGAACTTTAAAAGATACTGGAACTAGGGAGACCAAATAATTATATTTTAAAGTAAATAATTGGGATTTATTATTGAAATAATTGAAGCAAATACTGTAATACAATACTCAGTTTCATTTCCTATCTCCATGGTCATTCCTTCATCATGTTCTTCTGTTCCTTATCAATAACCAAAAATTCAGGGGCATAACTGGTAATTGGACAGCTCTGAGGAAAAATTTAAGACCAAAATTTCTTTATTTGCCTAATTTCCCATCTGTAAAACGTAAACAGAAAACATTTGTTTGCTCTTATCTGCTGTCACTGCACTACGGACTGAAAAATCTTTGTTACAAGGCTTACAACAATTCTTTGAGAAGACTTTCTTATTTGAGTTCTGAGCCATCACTTCTACAACACAGCCTTCTCTTGATGCGATTCAAGGTGTACGTTGCTATGGCTATATATATATATATATATATATGAAATATTCCACTTGTAATCTGTTTATCTGATAAAGAAATGTGTTGGAAAAATGATGATTCCTTAATTAAAATGCCTGAACTTTGAAAAAAGGGAGTAAAATCAGACAATGATGCTTAACTGTCTCTGTAGAAAAGGTGCAACATTCTTTTATAATTCTAATTTTAAGCCCTTGTATCTTATTTGAGGGCTTCTTTAATGCCTCTATTTCATAGCAATGCATTGTGAACTTGCTCTTTGAACAAGACAAAAGACAGAAAAAGGGATCAGAACAACAGGCAAATAAATAGTGACCATAACTAAATTCATTAATGCAAGTATTCAAATATTTGTATAGCGCAGCTAGGATACAGAAAATTCTAGTTAAGGGTGGTACAAAAAGGCCTAGCTCTGTATTTCACACTGTTAAAATGATTCAGGTAGAAGCTCTACAATTCTTACCAGAGAGGAGTTTAAATCATTTGCTCATTAGAGCTATTCTGAACCTGCTCTGGGATTTTTTCCCACCGATTTGCATTTCTCTGTCTATTTCAATGATCAAAATCACTTCTCTCTGGAGATAAGAAAAAAGCAGTGCTTAAGTTGACACTACTGTCAAAGAAAAAAACCAATTCAAACCAAACCAAACAAACAAAAAAAAAAAAAACAAAAACAAACAAACAAAAAAAAAAAAAAACAGAAAAAAGAAAAAAAATCCGAACAATTAAAGCAGGCAGAGGACATCTGTCTGTTTTCCAGGCTGAAGTGTAGTCTGACCCTTCTTAGGTGAGGATTCTATTCTAAAAATTTGCCTTTCTGTTCCACTCCCCAACATCTTTATGTTTATTCATAAATTCTAAAACCTGTGAGGTAAGCAAGCCTTGATATTCATTAAAATTCTGAACTTGTGGAATACCAGAGCTAAAATTAAACGCACCTAAATATGGCCTAGATATCCTGCTTAACTCATAAAAACAGATTTCTACATTTCAGAGGAAAAGATTTGCTTAACTTTTGTTGTGTTATCATTTTAGACATTAATCTACATCTGTTAAAAATCAAATCCAGACCTACATATTGACTATCTAAAATTTGATTGTATTCAATATTCAAGGACTCTTGTCTTCGCCTAAAATTTCTAAATAAAATACAATCCAAATTATTGATTTTTTCCAAAGATCAAGAGTAGCAAAAATGGCAAAAAAAAAAATTCTCTCTTAATCCCAAAGAGAACAAAATAAATTATAAGAAAAACTAAAGAAAGCCAAAAAGATTTTGAGGTCCTAATTTGAAATAGTTCATGCACAGTCCTTCCCCCGTACATAAAAACAGACATCATGGTTATCAACTCACTAAACTAATCCTGCTCATACTTTCTTAATGTACATTAATATATTGTCCTATAATTCACCTGCTTTAACTTTTTACTGCTTTTTTTTTTTTCTTTTTTTTTTGGGTATTCATCAACATTTTTTTCCCCTGGCACGTTCACAAACATATTTTAAAAGACATACTGGTTTTTAAGGTAATTTCCCTCAGTTCCCTTGCACACACATCCTATCTGTGTTTGTCAGTTCTGGTATCAGATAAGCATTAAGAATCAAGCTCTACAATGAATATTTCTTCTCAGTTTTCACCAACTTCAGGACTACACCTATAAAACAGAGAAGAGACATTACACAGTGCTTTTATGCACAACAATACTGAGGGCATGAATCATAAAAAAGAGCCACTGCAAAATGCAATAAGCTCAGATGCAGGTTTTTTTCTCTTTGGTGTTATTTAGATGCCTAAGAGATCCATACAAGTGAGCTTATTAATGAAAAGGTACTTTAAGAAATAACAATGAGGAAAGCTGTATCCTAGGTATCTTCTTTCTCAGAAATTATTTACTGGGGATAACAATTTTGAACTCTTTTCTGTGTTGACAGTTTAAAGCAACCTTATTGTGACAAAATGAAGAAGCAGATGATGTTGCCCCCCTGACTGCTCAGTGGATACATGAGCTACAGATTAAGTCACTCTCCTGTTGTATGTTGGTTGAATGCGCATTTCCTGCCTCCTAAGTGAATGCTCTCTCAAGAGCAACACTCTCTTGGAAAAAAAAAGAGAAAGATGATCTGTTTTATGTGGGATCATTAAATATTCATCAGGACAAAAAAGGGAGAAAGAAGAAAAACTACAAAGACTCTGGTGGTTAAAACATAAGGAGGGGGTATTCAAAAAAAGGAAAGCATTAAAGCTGCATCTGCAGCATCTTGTGTGAGATTTCTACTTACCTCACTGCAAAATGAAAAACATGTAACCTCTCCTCCAGTCACATTTTGCATGGGATGTAACTCTGAACTCTGAAAATGTCACTGACTGGCTTCCGAAAGAGAATTAGGTATATCTACTTTATGATTTCTGACAGTGCTTAGGCATTAATTGGCTCCTAGCTGCTCAGCAGTGTAAAGTTCAGATGCTTTTACGCGCAAGCAGATTGGGGACAGACTTAGATGACATTTTAGGTACCCATGGAAAAAAAATCATGCAATCTTACTTTTTTTACAGTTTCAGGGAGGTGCTAATATATTTCATGTGGAATCAGACAAATAAATGCATGTGGATGTCTAACCCTCCATGGCATTCCCTCATTTACTGTAGTAGTGCTGAATTTGATTTGTGTCTGATCTGATTGGGCTCCAGAGACATTGCTACAAGTACCTGTCCAAATTTCGAGGACACCTTGACTCATATTTATAATGTAGGTCAGCAAAAGTTAGGTGTCTACAGGTAAGTAATTCTCAGTATACCTTGAGGAACTTAGTGGTAGAGCTCAAGCTGTTAAAAAAATATTTGGGAGTCTAGAGACTGACTAGGGTTTTCAAAACCATTTATATGCCCTACACTTACTCATATCAAGGAAAAAAAAGTACCCACAAGATGCTTGTAAAACTCTCAGTGCCAAGCTACCTTTAAAAATCTGTTCTGAGAATGTGCTGATGAAAAGCTTCCATGAACAAGACCCTACTAAAGAGCCTAAAATCTCTGCTGTTGATAAGAGCAGTACTGACATGATGCACGCTGTGTCCACAAGACAACACTCAAATCACAGAACACATTTGCAGTGTGAGAAGTGCAGCCTCGTAGAGTCCTTAATATAGGCAGCCTGGGCAACAGCAGCCCTGGAAGTGAACAATCAGGACATTCCTGCAGGGTAGCTGGTGAGTTAGTGTCCCAAAGTCTCTTGTACTATGCTGCCATAAAAACTGTCCAGTCATCACTGTTACTGTCCCCTTGTGCTAACCAAAGTAAATCGATCAAGGTGGCTAAAATATAAAGCATCCAGATTGCAGTATAGGTATTACTGACCTGCCACAACATCATCTCTACAGTAAATCAGTAGGATGTGCTGGTGCAGTTCTTATCCCTTATCTTTCCTTTAAATCAGCCGTTCAAAGATCTCTTATTGCTGTGCAGTGGCCCGAAGAGAGGATTCCTTCTTTACAGCTTGCCAGTTCAATTACTAGCTTCATATGGATTTTGGAATTTAAGGAGCTGATGCCTTGCTACAATCTTTTGATTCAGGCAGACAGTGTGACGTCTTGGCACTTCTTGGTCATTTATGTAAGATCTACTTCAGAAGGAAAAGCTAGAATTTGCTTTGCTTATTTCTCACAAAGAAAAGCTGATTTAGGAATCGATTATCCAACATTTTATGTTGCAGCAATTCCTACTACAGCAGTGTCTGAATCTGGGTTGTGTGAAATAAAAACAGCTGTTTACATTTGTTCACTCACTGCCCATCTCTACACAAATGTTAAGAATCCCCTGCTTATTCCCTCTCCAGTATTGCAAACAAAACTATCAAAACCAGTGGTTTAATACATCAGAGTAAATCTATTTTTACTACTCAACCAGGGTAAGATTTTGCCCCCCCTGCACTACAACTATGGATGATGTTTGGAAGACTCACAGGATCATTCCCTGCTCGAACAACAAGGTGCTATACCTCACTGAATTATGCTCAGTGATTAATATTGATTTAGGACTTAAAACCTGTGAACAAAGGATTCATTGAGAATCACATGGAAGAATGATGAAAGAATCCCAGGACTATCAAGTATCTGTTGAAAACTGCGAAAACTGTGGGAAAGGGTATGGTTTGTGTTCAGGCATAAGGTGATATGGAGTGAAAGCAGCAAGAAGTTGATAAATTTGGACCTACTGAACCAGAGAAGTAACAAGTAGGGCTGATAATTTGAGTGTCTGTGTTTGTATCATCTCTTGCAAGACCATAAATTGTAGGCTTGAGCACTTGAACCTGCCCTTCAGGCATCTTTCTCATCTGAATTCTCTCAAGGCTGTTGAAAATATTGATTACTGCTTCCTTATCGCTAAAAGGACAGCAAAAGTAACGGGGGCTCAGAGGCAAGCTGTAAAAGTGATTGAGACATGAAAAGTTTTCCACATAGAACTTTAAAGATTTAATCTGTTTAATTTAGAAAAGAGACAAAAAGATGTGGCATGATAGAGATGTGTTCAGTAGGGACCAAAGCGAAATAATCTGTTTCTATATACCTTTTATCTTCGAGACTAAAAGGCAAAAATGCTAAAAGTAGGAAAAGAAAATGTTTTGTAGAATGACATGGGCAATTTAGGCAATGTATAGCCAATACACCTAACAAAATGGGGACTAGAAAAATATCTGACATATTTGTGAACCCAAACAACAATCCTTTTTAAGAGATAGAGAAACGGTAAATTATGCTTGGATAAAACTTAGTCCCAAATAGGCTGTGACATTATAATCTGCCTAAATGTGAGTTTAACCTTCTCCCAGGCTCTAGTTCTGGATATTTACAGAGACAAGAGGATAGATAGGTTTCTAAGATGATGCTTCTACAAAATGGGAATCTTAGCTACATAATTATCTTATGTTTCAGATAAGTTGGGATACTCCTTTAGATCAGAACAAACGATAAATCTGATGCTTGCTGTATTAACAGCAATAAACACACATGGAAGATGAAAAATATTTTTTAGGAGATAATCTCCAGCTGTAGGCTTCTTGACTAGATTTTTATTGGATTGTCTTTTAGGATTCATATTATACTTTATCATTTAAAATATCTTTTCCCAAAGCAAGATGTGGATGGTTAGCTGAAATTACACCTCTGAGAGTACCAGCAACAATATTCTCCATCAATCCTGGTGCAGAATGGTATGTCAGGTAATCCTTCGGTTGGAGGTCCTCTTGCCTACTCCTTGCTGTTTCCTTGTTCCCTCAAGACTGCTCCATAGGAATACTGATACCTTGACTGCTTATGCATAAACACCCTTCAAGCTTTTTATGAAGATAAAAGAACAGTTCTGAAGTTTTGTTAACAGAAATAATAGCTGTGTCTTTAGCAGTGTCAACCTAAATCGAGTCCAAGGCAGCATTAAAGGTGTCGATTTCTCTCCAGTAGCTCCTGAAGTGAAAGCTGAGCAGTCTATAAAGATTTTCCTCTTCCTCTGCTGTCATTCTTTACTTTCACACCTGCCTGAAGTCAACTCCCCTTCTATTTCCAGCCTTTGCCTCTCTAATCCTCAATGATCTCACATTTACTGCTGGCTTCTGCACAAAAGGTGCTCAGACATAACTGGCAAGTAAGGATGTCTAGACAGTGAAATTTTACTGCGATATTTCAGATAGTTTTTGGATTTTCACTTCATCCTTCATCATTCTAGAAAAAAAATGCACTCTAGAAAGCAATATTGGCACTGTGGAGTTTTTAGCAAGGAGAACAGTTTGTTTCATTTCCACTGATCTTCTTCCTACTTAGTTATGGCCTGTTTAGCTTTCAGGCTGACTAGCTTGTCTGGAAAGCATGATAACCTGTCTTGTCATCACCTATATGGAAGAGAAATCAGGGAGCAGGCAAATGCACCATGTTCCAAGCTTCAGATGATGCTGCCTTGCCTATGGGTTCCAAGCCAGCCAGTGCTTGGCTTGTCAGGGTGATATAAAGAATGCTCCTTTACTAATACAGGAACCACCTGTTTAATTTTCCAGTCACCAGCTAACCTGTGGGACGACTCACTAGGCAGCCACCTGTTTTTTCACAAAAAGTTTTAAGAGACTTACATGTTTGCACCTTTCCGTTGTACAGAAACTTAGTGAGCTATCTCTTGTGGAAAGATTTTGATCAGCTCTATCAGGACCCTTGTTGAGAAAAAGCTGGGGGGATGCCAGACTCCTGTTCCCACAAGGGAACTTTTCTGTAAAGTTCCCTGGTTAGCAAAAACCTACAGTGTGCAGGACAGATATTGGATTGGATTGCCCATCTATGCTGTTCCTTACCACAAACAAGGAGAACTGTTAAGTACCTAGGACTCATTAAATCCAAGGCTGGCAGACAGGTACACCTACTAATTGGCTGACATTCCATTTAAAGATACACTTATATATGCTGTTCCTTAGACTGCAGATATTTTTAAACCTCTGGTTTATGTAGATTTTCTTTTCTTAAGGTATTATTTTTATCTCCAGTGTCCTTGCTGTAGACTTTAAGTCTTATGGGATTCTCTAAGCAGAGAATAATTTGTCCTTAACAGTATGTTTGTGATCAGTGATCCTTCTCTTAATTCTTGTTAAGCCAGATTCTCATGAACACTTTTCTTATCACTCCAGGCCTTCCTAGGATTACATCTAATTTGCCACACAGAGTTATTTCTGCACACAGAATTAAAGCCTTTAATCATATTTGGTTTAGTGACTCCCATTTGCTTAGTAATCTTGAGACTATTTTGCATTCTCTTTCGCCCTTCTCTAGGGCTGATGATGACTTGATTGATTCACACAATCCATCAATCACTGATTTCTTAGACTTCTTAAATTTCTTAGTAGAGAATATCAGTCATGTCTGCTTTTATTGTTTTGGTTTATGACAGAGTAAAACACAGGAATGGGTAACTAGAACACTAAATATTCACTCACTTTCCATGCAAAATAACCATTAAAATCCATTTAAAATTTGGCTTGTTATTATTACCTGCAGTGTTTTTATGAGAAGATGGGTAGAACATGATTACTTGTCATAAATGAAGAGCTGCCTTGCGCCAGTGAAACCTTGAACTTGTTTCTTCTCTGAAAAATTACAAATGGAACTGAGTGTATAAGAAAACACTTCAGCGGCTGAAAAGCAACTTTAAATAAAAATTATATTCATAGCCATGCAGGCAGTAGCTTGAAAAGCAGCTTTTATAAAACATATTTAATGTTTACAGTCGTTCAGTGGCTGAGAACAGTAATACTTTTAAAATATGTTTAATGTTTAATACCACTTGGTGGCCCAAAAAACAGCTCTTACTGAAAAGATATTTAATGTTCAGAGTAATTATGTGGTAAGAAAAAGCAACTTCTTTTTAAATTTTATCATTTACAACTGATCTGTGGCTACTAAAACAACTATCAATACAACATGTTTTATATTTACAGATATTACCTGCCTATATAAAAACAATTTCTATATTTTTCAATACTACACTTAAATATGTCAATTTCTTTCCTGCATCAACTGTAAAATTAACAAAACAAAACAAAACAAAAAACAAACAAACAAAAAAAAAACAAACAAAAAAAAAAAAAAA
>JAOTQP010001286.1:73774727-73793282 GCA_026413545.1 Cichladusa arquata | reverse complement strand
AAAAAAAAAAAAAACAAAACCAAAAAAAAAAAAACAAAAAAAAAAAAAAAAAAAAAAACAAACAAAAAAACACATAACCCCAACAACTCTAATGAAATATATCTTGAACCTAAAAGTGTTTATGAAAATAGCAAGACTGGACCAATAATTATTAATCTTCTCCTTATTTATGAAAAGAGCTAATAATCAATACCACTGAAACTACCAACAATATTTAGAATATATGTTTAGAACAAATATCCTAACTTTAATAATGAAGGCATTATTTGGCTACCTAAAAGAGGTTAGGTTGTATCAAAAGACACGTATGATAATATATATTATTTGATTTATGCTACTGAGCTGCAGTAAAGTCAGTGTATGGCTAGAAACATAGTGGTTTTAACTGCTGTGACGTGGGTTCTTAGCTTTGTCCACTTACAGTTAAACAAAATCACACAGAGAATCACAGAGTGGGTCAGGTTGGAAGAGACCACAGTGGGCCATTTGGTCCAACCTCCCTGCTCCAGCAAGGTCATCCTAGAGCACTTGGCACAGGATTGTGTCCAGATGGTTCTTGAGTGAGGAAGACTCCACAACCCCTCTGGGTAATCTGTTCCAGTGCTCGGTCACCTCACGTTCAGGTGGAACTTTCTGTGCATCCATTTCTGCCTGTTGCCTCTTGCCCTACCACCTGGTCCCAACAACAGGAAGCTGGCTCCATCCTACTGACACACTGCTTTCCAACATTGATCAGGTCTCTTCTCTGTCATCTCTTCTGAAGGCTGAGCAGCCTGAGCTCCCCCAGAGCTTCCTCATAAGAGAGATACTCCAGCCCCATAATCCTCTATGTTACCCTCCATTGGACCTGCTCCATTCTCTGTTGAACTGAGGAGCCCAGAACTGGAGAGAGCACTCCACCTGTGCCCAGGAACAGAAACACATCCCTCAATCTGCAGGCAATGCTGTTCCTAATGCACGCCAGGATGCCATTGTCCTTCTTGGCCAAAAGGACACACTGCTGCCTCATGGAGAGCTTGTTGTCCACCAGGATGACTAGGTCCTTCTCTGCACAGTTGCCTACCAGCATGTCATTCCCCAGCCTGTGCTGGTCCATGGGGTTATTCTTCCCCAGTGGCAGGACCCTGCATTTGCCTTTGTTGAATCTCAGGTAGCTCTTCTCTGCCCATCTGTATCTCTCCACCCTGCTGGGGTCCCTCTGAAGGGCTGCGCAGCCCTCTGGGGTATCAGCCACTCCTCCCAGCTTTGTGCCATCAGGGAACTTGCTGAGGAGGCACCTGCCCCTTCATTCAAGTAATTGTTGAAGAAGTACTGGACCCAGTATTGAATCTTGGGGGACACCACTAATGACAGCTCTCCAACTAGGACCTGTACCACTGATTATGATCCTCTGGGATCTGCCATTTGGCCAGTTCTCAATGCATTTCAATGTCCACTCATCTAATTCCCATCTCCTGAGTTTGCCTATGAGGATATCACTAGAGATAGTGTCCAAAGTCTTGCTGAAATCATGGCAAAAAAATATCCCGTGTAGGCTTAGATATATATGAGAAGTAAGAATCAAATGCTTTTAAATGGTTTCAGCACTAATGCTGACGTTTTGGGACTTTAAGAACAGCTAGCAGAAAACAGCTATCCAGCGTCTCTTAACAGCCAAAGCTTCTCAGTTTTGCTGAGAATTTTGCTGTTCACATGTTTGTATAGTCCTATCTCTGATAGTTTTCATTTTACATAGATTCTCCCACTGGACAGCATTTGCCAAATGTCTTAGTTTCACTGACAATATCCAACAGCCAGGGTGTATGAAAGGATACTCACAGTATGGCAACAGCCATTATCCTTTAACCAATCAAGTCTTGATTTTCTGTACTATTTTCTCCCTCTCTTTTTGTATCTTTTTTTTTCCTGCTCTTGCTTGCCCCATAATTGAAGCTGTCTAGGTTGGCCAGTGATCTATCATAAAAAAACATTTTTGTTTCAAAAGCTTTAACTGGTTACTTGTAATATTCTCTCAATACCTCAGTGTTGGGTTTTTTTTTTTTTTCACATTCTTTTTATTTTGTTTTACATTTTGTGCAATGTTCTGTATAAAGGGAAAAACAGTCTTTGAGAAAAGGCTAAGCAGCCCTAACTGGCCTTCCCTTCTGATCCTCCCCTAAAACTCAATTTCCTACACAGTGGTAATAAAAGTTTTTCTGATGATCAGTGCAGTAGATGTATTTTTTCAAAATTAAAACAAAAAAAGAATTAGAAAGACAAGAGCCGTAATTAAAAAAAAAAAAAAAAAAAAAAGTAGTTCTTAGTGGGAAACCACTGTACCATCAATCGCGATGAGTTAACTGCCACCTGACATAGCCCCAGGAAAGGGTATGGGAAAACAGTGATGGAACACGAATTTTTCTGAAATGTGGTCCAAATGACCCAGGGCACCAGGCCTGACCCATGTGATGGACGAAATTTGTACACTGTAATAAAGAACCAAATTAGAGAACATGTGGATACAATCTTGTAAGGTCATATGCAGTACAATTTTGTGAAGGGAAGTTGCTCTTTACAAAGCCCATTAAAACTATTGAGTGCATCAGTGAGTATATGACTCAAGATTACTAGTATAGTTAAGAATATCTAAATTTCAAAAAAGCTTTCAGCAAGGTTACTACGCAAAGATTTTTAAAAAAGAGGGAGGGAAAAAAGGAAGTTTAAGACATAGCAGCTTTTCCTAAAATAATCCAAATAAAAAGAGATCTAAAATAGTAGGAATCAAATGCCAGTCTTTTTATATGAGAGAGGGGCTGCCACTGGCATCTTTCTTGGATCTGAACCCATAGGTTGCCAATAAAAGAGAATATATGAACAGGTGACAGCTTGACAAAATGAAAGCTTAGCTGGAAAGTGCTACAGGGGAATCTTAACATAGTATGAAACTGAGAATACGGAACTTCACATGTAGAAACACAAAGAGGCATCAGAAAAGTAACTTATCAGTACTTCTGCAGAGGTGGGTTGTAGCTCCATTGCCTATTAATTCTTGATCTTGGGATCACTGCAGAAAATCCTCCAAAGCTTTTCATCTCAATGATCAACAGCAGACGAAAAAAGGAAAATTATCAATGGGAATCATTCAACAAGGAAAATTGGATAAAAATAAAGCATATTCAAAATGTTTGTATCTTGAATACGACATGCAACTCCCATCATTTTCTCTAAGGACTTTATAACACCAGAAAAAAACATGGAGACCAGGCTGGAGCTGGAAGGGCTGCAGACAGTGGCTGCAGACAAATTGTGCTGTCAGTTACTGTCCATGAGCATGCATAATTCCATTCAAAAGTACCTCTGGTCTCAGTGGGTTCCCAAAGTAATATCTTCTGCAACAGGCAAGGTAAGCTTTTGGAAGCCCTTAAAAATACATCACCAACAGCTATGAATCTATATCAAAGGCAGGCTCATTCAGCATTTGCTCCAATGCCTTACAATCCTTCCCTCCCCAGCCTCTGCTCACTGTAAGCTTCAAGCTAAACTCAGCCACACAGTGCCAAGCTGAGCCAAACCAGAGTGCAGGTTATTACCCACCACTTCACCAAGTTAGTTTTCTAGATACTGTAATTCTTGCACATGAAACTACATAGATGGATATATTAAAAATATGTTCTATTTGTGGACGTATATATATGCTCCATTGTGATTGTTCAAATATAAGCCAACACTTAAATAAAAGGCAACTAACTATTCACTCCTGAAGGAAAACTGCCAGAAAATTTATAGACACTATTTTCACACTGACAGTACCATGGGAAGCAAATCCATAACGCTCTTCAGGTAGCTGCTTTGCACAACTGAGGAACACAGTAAAAATAACCTGATATCCACTTTGTATCATCATTGACCATTTTAGTCTGCCATGGTGATATGGAGTTTTTAGAGTCCCCCCTAATCAATAAAGAGGTAATGTAGTAGAAAAGTATGAAATGAAATTGTGTAGAAAAAACATATGGCATCTGTATATTATGGAATTGATGGGTTTAGTACAGCCCAAGCTGGTCTATGTATAAGCATAGAGGAATAATACAAAGACCTTAGAAAACAATTAGGAGACGGTGACAATAGAAGTTACAAATTTTCTTTTAAAATCAGCATATTCAGTGAAAGAAATGCATATGGAAGTGAATGAATTCCTGTGCACGTTTTTCTTTATAAATATATTAAAAATATAATAATATCTTCCTTTGAATGTGTGCTTAATGCTGCTATGCCCCCATTCTCAGTCATCTGGACTGATAGCTTTAATAAGGGGATAACCTTGGTTTAAACTCAGCTATATTTGCGTGCTTACGTCAACTATACTGCAACAGAAGCTGGCACAGCTGCCAGAAGCAACAACACAGTTGATTAAACTATACTTAAGGAAAACATATTTTGCTAATACAAACTTACAAATGGGGATATTACGCCACCCTTTTCAGTTCTCATAGATAAATGCCCATTTCAGATTCATTCTACATTTTGGAACTTATATTAAATCAAGAAAATATTTTCAAATAAAGGTATTCATAAAACCAATTCAATATCATGAAAAAACAACCACAGAAACAAAAGCAACAACAACAAAACAAATCACAAAAAAGACACCAACATTAGGAGTTCAGCTCTTAAGCATTTATAAGTCTCTTACTAGGCATAAGATAGCAGCATAGCAATCTCTGTTCTTAAAATATTAGTTCTGTATCTTAATCTGACTCCATCTGCTGAGTTTTTTCTGCAGAGAATCTCAAATTATTGTCCTTTAAAAAAAATCTTCCCTATAAAGTACTCTGCACCCCATTTATCATGTGAGCAATACAATGTCAACTCTGGAGGCGCCGATATCCTTCCACTACAGGGCAGAAGCTGTGCCCACTTCAAAACTATCAGAAACACTGGAAATCACAGATGGGTACAGTAGCCTGCATGTTACAACAGTTGGTAACCCAAGGGGCTTTTCAAGAGAAGATCTTTCTTGTTTATGGCTGTGATTGATTTTCCATCATACAAGAACAGATGACAGTGCACGTATAGAAAGAGCAAGACTGGATGTCCATTCAAACTTTGGCATGAAATAGGTTTGCATCCTAGCTTTTAGTGGGTAAACGTGCTTCTTGCATTTTTTCTTATGAGCATATGAAGGAATTCGGCTCCTTGTAAGGAAAGCACCTTAAAATAGTCCTAAAACTATCTCTTCAGAAAAAAAGAAAAGATATTCATTACCACTATCTTTTTCATTGAGTGGTATTGATTAAAAGGAAAAACAAACCAACAGCAGAGTACAGAAATTGGTGAAGAAAATTCAATCTGACCCTCAATGCAAATTTGAAGGGAAAAAGTAAACTTCCACCTACAACATGCATGGAGAGTAACACAAGTTCTAAGAAAATCTACTGTGATAAACATGGCTATGACAGGTATATCGAAGTAACATCTCTGTGCAGAAAACCGGATCTTGAGAATGAATTTTTAATTTTTTGCACTTTTTCCAGTAAAAAATTGCCAAGATCTAGTTGATGTACAAATGTATTGTAGCACTGTAACTGCAACTCTGTTTCCAGAGATGTAAGCTGTGGTATTATTTCAGCCTTGTCAGATCCAGCAACAGCAATTATTAGGAAGTCCAGAGTCATTACAAAGCTGAGAACCATGTAGCCATGACAATTTCTGAAAAGTACCATTGCTAATAATAATGCCAATTACCTTGGGATGAGGTAGCAAACAGGGTAAACCTTTGCATACAAATGTCATGAAACAATAAAGGACTGCAAGACACTAGACATAAAAGCTTTTCATGTTCACATAAGAGACTAGTCAGGATGAAAAAATAGTGTTTCAGTGAATTTCCCACAACTTCCCAAGAAATATGTTCATGAGTGCAGTTTATAATCAATACTGTTGTAAAACTATAGTAAGTGAAATTTGGAACATTTGGTAATTAAAAAGTGGCAACTAGAAAATGAAAATATTAAAAAAATAGATGAGAGGAAGAGTTTATCTGGGTTTTTTCCTAAGCCAAGACAACCATATGCTGCACCAGCTGAAAAATCAAAGTGATTTTCAATGCCAGCCTCGGGCACTGGTAGGTCTAAGCATCTCTGTGGGTGCAACTAAATGGTACTGAAGATTGAAAGGAGTAGTTTTAGATCCTCTGAGAAATTTGTGCTTGCATAAGGAATGAAAAACCGACAAGAGAGAATGAGAGAATAGCAAGACCTACATCAGAGAAGGCGCAATGTCCCGGCATGCACACACAGAGGACAAGGCATTTCTGGATATTTTTGCTGCAAGATAACCTAACAGCGAAATTTCTTATCTGCTTTAGTTGCCACTAATTAAAGTTTAGGCTTCTATTTAGGGAACTCTTTCCTTGCCTTGCCTTTTCTGATTAATGTTCATCCATCTTTAATTTTTTATAGCGGAAAAAATCCCAACTGTTATGAATAAGTCTTCTAGATATAGTGAATGTGACCTAATAAAAAAAGACCAAAAAGATCCATTTCACCATGGCATCTACTTTTGTTTTTCTAAAGGAGAATAAATTGAAAAGCATTTCTTCTATAATTCTGTATGCATGACACACCATGCTCAGTTGTATCTCATTTAGTCATGCAACTCTTCATCCATGTAAAAGCCATAATGTATGGCACACCTTGAAGAGAATTTCATATGAAGTAAAAGCTCTGTTAGCATTTAATCTTCTGCTGCACACACATATTTAAGAAAATAACAAAGAAAGATAGGGGAGAACAAAAAAGTAAGGGAATTTTCGCAGGCAACTTAATGCAGACACTGTGTTTTGCTGTACAAACACCATCACTGATTTTCATTTTTTCTTTCTGATCAGGTTTTAAAAACAGTTTTGTAACCAACCATACGTTCACCAGTGAGAAATGTTATTCGGAATTTGCCACAGACACAGGTGTCAAAATGTAACAAATGGTTTTCATCTATACATAATGCAACTGTAAGTAATATTATTATGTACTGCATTAGGGGAAGCAAGAGTGCACCTATATCGTGAATCTACAGACAAAGCCCTGTGGGTGACTATAGTGAATGTTTCTGTACACTTCTATAAGATTAACATGATCATCTCTACATGTCTACTCACATCATATCACATTTTATATCAATTTATCACATTCTATCACATTCTACTAATCTTTATCACAAAATTTATAACATTACCTTATTAATTCTATGTAGCAACCTGTGTAGGTATCTAGTCACCTCCCAGATTGACTTTAAAAATATCAACATCTGAGGTGCATAGCTGAAGGGGAACAGTATCCCTCTGATACTTGAAACTCAGAAAACTTTCAAAACTGTTAACAACTACCAGGAGTATTAAATGGCTGGTTCTGGCTTGTGAAATACTGGGAAAAGAGAGTTTGTGAGAGAGAGAAGGGCAATGAGCTAGAACTAGCACTGGGAAGTTAAAGGACTCCCAGCCCAGAACAAATTAATTTCTGGTGCCTGTAGGGAAACCCAAATGCCATCTGGCAGCAGGACACAAGCCCTGTGCTTATGTTGCAAACACACTGCTCAGGACCACCTCAGAATCAGCCAGCAGGAGGAGACCAGAAGAGCCCATTTGGCCTGTTCTCCTGCTCCAAAGCAGGATCAATGCTCTTTATGTCATTTCTAACAAATATCCATCGTGTTGTGAAAATTCTTCATGCAAAAATCTATTCCAGTACTTCAGTATCATTACTGCAGTTCACCTTTCTTTGAAAAGAAAATGTCTCTGTCCTCTGTACACCAGGTTTTTGAAAACTTACCATGTTCCCAGGCAATTTTTTTTTTTTTTTTTTTTTTTTTTAACTCAAGAGTCTGATGCACTAAAGATTTTCTTGGAAATCAGGTTTTTGACAACTTGAGCCACTCTTGCAGACTCTCATCCTTGCATTGTGACCAAGGTAAGGGCAAATAACAGGACTTGAATAAAGACTTGCCCTCTAAAGCATAATTAGGAGATCATGCAAATGCTATAGGAGTTTAAGAGCCCCAAAGACAAAACCAGCTAAATGGCAAGATGCTTTACAGCAAACAGGCAGTCTAATTTTGTACAGCAAACAGCAAATGTAAACTAGGGAGAGAGGGGAATGCACCACATCATGTGACATAACAGGTTTGGGATTAGGGAGAGCCCCTGGACCTTAGCATACCTTCCTTGAATACCCTTTTTTTTAACTCATCTTACCCTCAGAAACTTAACATCACAGGCACTCATATTGCAGGAGGATAAGTTTCTAAATAAGCAGAAAAAGATAGAACAAAACCGTAATTTGTGTATACCTAGGCACAGAGTATTAGAAACATTTCTAATAATAAGTTTTAGAAGTTGTTTTTTTTTTTTTTGTTTCATCCTTCACTTTCTTTCTTCAGCAAGAAAAGTACATTGAGACAATTAAGTAATATGCAATTAGTAATCAAGCATTTACAGCTTCTTACTCACCCACTGGAGACATTTCTGGGACACTGGCAACATAAGGCCCATCCAGAAATTTTGGCTCATTATCATTAATGTCCTGCACTTTGATGATGAACTCTGATTCAGGTTCTAGTGGTTTCTTGGTGTCAACATCCACAGCCTGAGCCCGGAGTGTGTAGAAAGGTTTTTCTTCTCGATCTAGGCTCCTTATGGCATGAATATCTCCCGTGGTCTCATCGATGGTGAAAACCGTGCCAGCACCATCTCCTGAAAGGGTATATTTAACAGTGCCAACTCCCTTGTCCAAGTCAGAATGAAGCTTGAGAAGAAAAAGAAAAACAAAGGAAGGACAAAAACATTAATAGCTGTTCGGCCATAGGCTAGTCAGCAACGTGTTTTTTTTTTTTGGTTTTTTTTTTTTAATGTAATAAAAGACTTTTTAGGAACCAATTTCTTAAGTCCTTAACTGCCTCTAAAGGCATGGACAAAATGTAGGTAGCATGTTATGTAAGACTTTTACCCCTACTAGTACAGCACAGGCTTTCTGCAGTTCAGTGACTAAAACTGCAATGAAGCATGGCTTCACATTTGTTATAAACTGAGATTTAAGACCAAGGACATAAAATCACCCATAGCCACATCAAACAAATGTGAGATGACATGAAAGAGTGTCAGAAGCTTTCACAGGCATTTGGTTTCCAGAATAGAAAAAGGGAAATATCTAATTAATTCAAGAGCAAGACCTTGATGGCATCTGAAACTCAAACTTGGTTTAAAAAAAAAGAAAATATGCACTTCATGATTACAGTAAATGCTAAACAGAACTAAAAATTCTGCCTTTTGCACAAATATTTAATCAATTACTTTTGTCTTTTCTGGGATAATCACACTGCAGACTGTGAATCTAGGAGTTTCTTGCTCATTTTGAAAGATTAGAGAACTCAATATTTTCTGCCTTAAATACCAATATACACATTTTCCAGGCTATTACTCTGATGAATCTCTAGTTAGAATTTAAAATTAAAAAAACAACAACAAAACTTTAATTCAACTTCTTGAATATTTTTTCTCTTTAATCAGTGTCTATTCTCAACAAAGTAGCCTTAAATATTATTATAAATGCAGGCTTTTTTAAAATCCAAATACAGTATAATGAACTTCTTTCTCAGATGCCTTTACCTGCTCCATACTCATCCTTTAAATACATTTAAAAGCTTTGAAAAGTTACTCAAGGTTACATCACTGATGCTGAAATAGTTTTTAAAATATTCATCCACTTTTCCCATCTAATGAGGACTAAAAAGATCTCCTATAATGGACACCAGTCAGAATGGAGTTTGCAAGAGTGAATTCCCTTAAGCTGAATTGTAAAGAGATTATGGATATAGACTTTATTTACATGATGTACTGCTCAAGGTGAAACACAATAGAGGAAACATGGCACATGAAAGGAGATTATGTATAAAATGAATTACTCAGAAACTAAATGGTTTTGGTAATGGGGCAAGAAGCTAAGCTACAGAAAAGGAGTTAAAGGCAATTACTAACATTTATAGCTATTGACTTGAAATTGAAAATAGGTCCTTGTGACTGTGGAAGAGGTCATGGTTTGTGGCACAGAGTGAACACAAACATATTCTCTTTTTTGTCTACTTTTTCATCTCATAATTCTTGCTCAGTGAATATACTAAATTCTGATCTTTTATCTAGCTGCCCCCCACATGTGATTTTAAATTATCTCGCCAGTCCAAACTAAAGTATTTTATTTCTGAGGTGTTAAATATTTCCTTGCTTGCAAAATGAAAAGATAATACAGTCTGAGATAATTAATGTCTGTTTCTTCCTCATCATTTTAATTTAAGTGGCTCAAAACTTCCTGCTGTTTCATTATATTCTGCACAGCAAAAACTTGGTATTTTCCTTCCATTATCATTTAGAGGCTTACAGACACACATCAAGCGAAAAAAAGAATCAAAATGATGATGAGAAATCTTGAAGGAAAAAAATGTTAGAACTTTTTAGAGGGAACCGGACAATTGTTTTAGTAGTGTCCTTACATTAAATAAAATTTGTTTGGGCTTCATTGTGAAGACTGCCTTACTCCTGGAAGTAAGAATATCACAGGGCAAAATAATGCGGTTATGAAGCGGGAATTTGTAAACAGGGAAGTGTGACAAGATTACTCTCATCTCCTGTCATTGGATTTGGCACTAAAGCTGAGATGGTTGAGTGTGTTTCTGATTGCCAGCTGTAGGGTTTATGTTCAACTAGTAACAAATCAGGCTGCATTGCATGTCTTATCCCTTGGATTATACTAGAGAGAATCAATTACAGTTGCTTTTCTAGCTGGAGAAAAAGCAGGAAAAGCAAGGGCTCCCCAGACAAAGGAAAACTGAAGTACAAGGACTAGACTAAACATAGTTTTTGTTCCCAAATGTATTGGAGAAAGAACAGTTTACAACAGGCAAGATTAGCAATTCTATAGTTACAGATGTATTCACTGTGTTCATCATGACCTCTTCACAAGTATCATTCAGCTAGGACAACCTAGGAACCATTCCACCTATAAGGAGAGTTGCTATGCTCTGCATTAGCTGAGGTGTATCACATTGTATTTATTCACCAAATCTTCTGATTTTGACATAGGCTTCTTAGATGACATGGACAATGTGCAAATGCATGCTTATTTGTAACCCAAGCTGAGCTATGCAATTTGTGGGGCAATTCAACGTTACACAGTGTCAAATTACTGCAGGGGAACAGCTGATTGATTAATCTAAAATAAACTGAATTCTCCAACAAAAAAAGGAATGCATAACTTTGATTCAGATGCAAGGATGAAGAGAAAGAAGCTAGCATGAGTGCACTCACAACACTAGGAAATAATTCTGACTTTCAATGCCTGAAATTTTCCAGAAAGCAGTTTAGGCTAAAGAATAAGTGCTTGCTACTCTGTCTTGATTTATGTGCTACAAGCTGTATTGCACTGGAAGAAAAGATATTTATTTTTTTGTGCTGAAAAACATATAGAAGATTTGTGAAAGACTAGTTTTTCTGACACTGTGTCCACAGCAGCTTTGGTTTGTATCAGATTTTTCCTTCTTGCTTGCACTTCTTTTCCAATTCTTGGTCTTCCACTATTTCAGCAAAATTAAAGGGCAAGAGGAAAAGTGCTCAGATATTACCTACTTCCCTCCCCACAATGTGTTTACACTTCAGAATCACCCGAATTTACTGCAACAAGGTTGTACAAATGATTATACTCACACAGGTTATCTTAATTTTATGTCTTCCCTATAAATCCTGAATATTAAAAGTGCAGAAGGGGCTCGGAAATGTGAGGGATTCATTTCTATCTTTGCTGAAACCTGCACTTTTAGTCTCACTATGTAAGTAACACAGCTTAATGTCAGATCTTTGGGCAAATGTGCCCCAAGTGTAAAACTAATATTTTTTTTCCAGCAAAACTCTGTTAGTGCAGAAAATAAAGAATATTTTTCCATAATGGCAGAAAAAGACATATAATTCCATAATTCTTGCTAATGTGTACAAATAATAACACATGTGGCAAAGAAAATGACAGATTTAAAAAAAAAAATAGTAATAAGATGGAGACTATTGTGAGATACATTGCATAAATCTGTGAAGAAATTGTGACAGTGTTTTTGAATCATATCCAGTACCAGATGCCAGACTGAGGCAGTCTACAAGTCAATGTGATCTAGCAATCTGCTTCAGCCTGTAACAAGTTGAATGCTTGTTTGCTTCAGAGAGGATGAAAAAGTTGGTAACAACTCACTACTAGCACATCTGGAACAAATTATTTATTCAGTTCTTCTGACAGTTTCTAACAAGAAGTATGATTATTTGTATTTTAGCAATAAATTAAGATCTTACTGTTTCAATAACTTAGTGTTATCTGTTCTGTGTCACTTCAAGAATTCATACAGCTGCACAAATAATTTCAAACCACATGAAAGACCAGAAAATGTATTAGGCAATGCACTTCAAGAATGAGTCTATACTCCTAGGTAAGCTGAGTATTGCAGGAGTATGGATCAGATGCATTTGTTCCTCAGTATGCTATGATGCTGATTTTATCTTCAGTATCCTATTCATCTGATCCTCAACTGTTCATCTTCTCTTCCTTCAATACTTTAATAACACTTCAATAGTTCTATTAATACAATCATTTTGAAAGTCAAATATGTAAATTCACACACATAGGTAAAAAAACTAGAAGCAAAAGCATAAAAAATTGCAAAATGGTCTACTTTAAAATGAAGTAATCACTAAAACCCCACAAATCATGCAAGAACAAGGGCTATGACACCTGCCAGGATTGCTGTGATCTTTATTTCACAGCAATACAGACATTGAAAAGTTGTTGTATGAGTTAACTTCCCTTTCTGCATTTCTCATATTCATAAAATAAAAATAAAAATAAACAAAAATAAAAAAAAAATAAAAAAAGGTAGGGAATGAAGCAAAAATGTTTTAAATGTCAATGAATGCTAAAAATCCCTAAATTTATGTATTTACCCTATGATACACTGTGGGATTATAGGTCTTATTCCACTGCAAATTTCACAGGCTGAAAAAAATAAATCACTGTCCAATTTATTTATTACTAGTAAATCAATTTACATGCTATATTTAAATATAGCAGTGCATATCTAGACTGAAAAAATAATAAAAGTTCCAGGCCATTAACCATTCCTTGCCTGCACAACAGTATTAGTTATACATCCCACATCTGTATGTTTATATCATTTTTCTTTATGCATTATATTTTAGGATTTTACTCCATTAATTTCCTTCCTGCATCTACTCCCAAGCATCACCATTCATTCTGTAGCCACCAGCCTGTGTACTTTCCTGTAAGATGTGCAATGAAAACTATTTGAGAAACCAGAACATCCATTCAACGCCAATATTACCTAAGACCAAAAATACAGAATGATGTCCTGAACTGAGGAAAGGAAAAAATGTTATTTTTATACATAGTTAACATAGACCAAATCAGACTTATTTTGGCAGATCTCTAATGCAAAACTGTGTGTTGAAACAAGGACACCCACTACAAGACAGGAGGGTGTAAATGAGACTGGAGACTTTCGGTTTGGAAGGGTGCCCTTGTAAAATATAAATATTCTATAAATATTTTCTCTTGGCAAGAACTCTATGGTCTATACAGATTGCATAGTGTCCTTTAAAAACTGATAATTAGAATCTAATGTACTGCTTTCACACAAATGTATTTATACCTTCTCTCTAAAAATATATAAACCTTGAAAAATTTCCTAAGATTCAAAGGAGTGTGCCAGGACACGGAGAGATAAAACAAAACAAAACAAAACAAAACAAAACAAAAACAAAACAAAACAAAACAAAACAAAACAAAACAAAACAAAACAAAACAAAAAACTGTGTAATTGTAGCTAATCAAATCCAATAAAATTTTTTTCTTTCTTCCCCCTCCATTACACACACACATCGCTGCAGAGGACATTTAGGGATGAGGTAAAGTCTGCTCAAAACATAGTCAGTGTAAATGTTTCCTGATCCTAAAAGTTTGGATTACCTAGGGCATCTTCTAAATAATAAGTTAGCATGCATTAGTCAGGCAAGACTGCAGAGTAAAGCTTGTGTTGAGAGGAGCTAGGATGGTATAGCAAATGGGTTATATGAATGACAGTAAGTATATAGAAACAAGGACCGACTAAAATCACAGAATTAGAGAATCCTTTAGGTTAAAAAAGACCTTTAAGATAGCTCAGTCCAACTGCAAAATCATGAGGTAAAAGAAAGGTGAACAAAAGGAGAAAAAAGTGATTTTTTAAAAGGTCATTCGGAAAAGAAGAATTTTCAAAGCTGAAAATTATTTGTAATAGGATGAGTTGCATTTTTACTCGCTTTGTACAGGGCTTTTATAAGAGATTTCTTTCTGTGAGCAGGCTTTTTTAGTACTATGAGAATTTCAAACAATAATTAAAAATGTCAATTAAAGGATGTGTATGTGTGTGTGTGTGTATGCACATATATATACCAAAAAAATATTATTTGAATTAGTAAGCTGTGTGTATCTTATCATCATGATTAATTTTCTTTGTGTTGTGTCTCTGTTCCTTCTCTTTTCATGTTTAGTAAAATATCTGCTTGTAAGAATCGGAATTGACATTTTTCTGACTACTTTGTGCAAAAATAGTAATACACAATGTGGTTCTGCATTTTGAAGTATTTTTCTGTACAAATAAGATTAGAATACAATCTTATTTAAAAATAATTAAGTAAAAAAGAATTTATACTCTTTTTTTAGTGATTCTTGTTTCACAAATAAAGTTGAACTTTATTTAAATTAAAACACTTATTATCCAATTAAATAAAACATTATCTCCCTCTGTTATGGGGATTTATTCTAAGCACACTAAGTCAGAACAGACTTTTCCAACAATGAGTGCAGTTGTCAAGTAGTAAGATGATGGCAAATGAGTCATTAGAGAGGAATAGAAACAGTACCTGACCTCGTCAGTTCAGATAAATCTTCATCTCTACCAACACCATGCACTTGAGGGGTTGGGGATTGTTATTTTTCTAATTCTTCTCTGCATTAATATTTTTGTTGCATTATGTGAAATTTAATAACAACACTTCTAAAATCACAGTGAAAAAACTCCCAACATTCCTTTTATTGAATGCCATATATGTTAAAATGCTGGCCAAAGAAAAATGTTATGCACTTAGTAAAACATTGAAAGAATTAAAATTTCTCAGTAATGTCTTAATATAATTTAATTATACAAGTAATTATACATGTAAGTTACAAGTTGCATAAATTTCTGATTATTATTTCTGCATCACCATTTCAGCTGGAGCTGATGCATATAGAAATACTGTGTTGTGGTCCACCCTCTTCAACTTTAATGCAAGAATCAACATTAGAAGTAATTTTTAAAATTAAATTATTCTTACTGATCTCTCATAACTCCATGTTGCAATGTGCTCTGTGCACATATGTTGATAGGTTTCAGTTCACAGTTATGTTGAATGTCATTTGACAGAAATTTTCTCCAGAATATTGACAGCTGATGTGAACTTCAATCTGTTGAGGTATAATGGGTATAACCATTGTCAAGTAACAACATAACTGCAGGTTCCAATAACAAATTCCAGTATTGGCTGTTAAACAGCAATAGGAGACAAAATTTGAGGAAATTTATCAACTTCCAATTTCTTCTTTGTCCAGTGCAATTTTATAGGTCCTTCCGAAGGATTATGAGCTACAACAGAGTGTGCAGCTGCTGATGACAGCTCAGTGGAAAAAGATTCTACCATATTATTAAATTTTTATAACTTTAGAATTTTTCAACGGATTTGACAGGAACTGAGTAGGGGATTGAATGTGAAACCCTCACAATTCAAAACACTTAATACATCAGATGGGAAAAGTGAGGTTGTGCCATGTATCCTCATACATGGATGTGGTCTTGTCTTTTCACTACTGTGCACCCAAAATCTGTGGTAAATAATCTTCTGGGTTGAAGGAGCCTGTGGAAGACATCACCTGTTACTAATGAATACATTTGAGTTGGCACTAATAGGCCTGGTTTGAACTACACCTGTAAAAGCACTGGTACTCCTTCTGTACTCATGCCTGTCTGGAGTCCCTGTGGTTAAGTCAGAGGATAATGTGATGTCCAAAACTCAGAAATGAGGAAAGCAAAATGGCCACAAACAGGGCTCTGGGGAAAAAGATCATCCCAGCTTTAGGCAGGAGATATTTGCATTCTTCTTCAAGACAACACTTACTCATTAATTCTAAAAACTAAATGAGGAAAAGACAGCATTGCAATCAAATTCTAACTCTTGCTATTTAATTGTTCAAGATCAGGAAAATGTTCAATGGCATTGCCATAATCAATTAAAATGTTAAGTATGAAGGGGTGTGATCTTTTGAGGTAGAGTATATGATGGCAGTATTTCCTTTTTGAAAGAGGAATCACTATAAGAATATCAAACACAGTTGCATCTCTCTAGATAATACATACTGACAGTAATATGTTATTTTGCACTGTGTTCCCTGCTGTATCTCTTCTACAACATAAATGAAAAATCAGGGCATGAAATTATGAATGATGCTGTATAAATAAATATAGTGAAAATAGATACTTGAGACTTAGGAAGTCTTTACGCATTTTTTTTTACATCTAAACTAAAATTTCTGAGACACTTTTTAATGGAGAGTTTATAACTTTTAGTGACTATCTACTTATATTTATGAAGATAGCCTCTCTGAAGATCACCAGATAACCACTGTTCAGAAAGTTGAGAACAAGCAGGAACTTTATACTACAAAGTGTCACTGAAATGAAGCTTTTGGAAAGGTTAGAAATTTTCAGTCTAGAATGAGATGTTTATGATTGTGAAATGACAAAATCCGTTTTTTTTTTCTAGGGTGCGTGAATGTGATCCATTTTCTGTAGAATTATAGTCTGTAGATCTCTTAAGCTACAAGGTGTAAAATCTTGGTTAGTTACTTGGAGTTTTCTACACAGAAAATACCGTTATCATCAAAGAATACATGCTTGATTCCTCATCTAACCTAATAATTATGACATTACGGACTTGCTTTTTATTTGAGATATAATTTATAATGGAAGCTATAGCTACAGCCAGTCAATTGCATGACATTTTTTTCACTCATAGGAGTTGCCCTACCAATGCTAGTAGGAGTACCTTGTGTGATAGGGAAGAAACTGTGGGATGTACCATTCAGTTTCTGAAGTGACAGACAAAAAGACAGCTGCATGTTGACGATTGCCATGCTGCTGGAAAAGAGATCTTGACTCTGAGCAGCTTACTTTTTTTTTTTTGTGTGGTATTCAGTTCTCCACCCTAAACATTTGGAGCTAATGGAATTCCCCTGAAATTCTTTATATCAGGCTGTCCCACGTAGTTAGAGGAATTGAATAGCTGGCTTTCGTAAGCCTGGCTCTTTCCAAATTAATTAAGGAAAACTCAAATTTCCTGCTGGAGTTGCTCTTCTGAGGAAGGAAGAACCGGTATGAGGGACAGTAGCTGTGAGGCAGTATACATTTCCACACCACAGCTGCAACTAGGAGAAGAATACATCTGCAGCCATGCACTCATAAATATCTAAAGGAAAAGTAGTCATGAAGTAATCTACTACTGTTCATCAATCCCTAACACAGAAAACCCTACTCAGGGATTAGCTGGCCTCCAGTGTCACAAAAATGGTGCATGTGACCACGCACAAAGTTAATCCCAAGCCTAACTGGCTTCCTGAATCTGCTGTGTGAAATACAAAGAGATAGCTTCTCTGTAAAGCCAAGGGCTCAGTATTGTTCCTGTAAATGTACCCTAATTAGGTTCCCTAAACTAGGTTTACTCTACTTAAGGAAGTCACAATTTTATGACATGCAGAAGCATGAAAGGACACATTATTACACAGATTCCCACTGCCTTACCCATTAGTCTAAATAAGCTGAAATTTTTCTCTGTCAAATGTAATAATAGAAATAATAATATCCAAAATACTGATAAATACACAACTTTTACATACTTCAAAAAGTTTTCACTCATAAGTGAAAATGACAGGTTCTTGTACTTGGAACATAAAAAGAAAGACTAGAACTGCAGCAAACACTTCCCTAGAAATGTGTGTTGAATGAGTATTGGTTTAAATCCATTGAATTCAGAAAGCTAAAAGATATAAACATTATAAAAACTTATGCTTAATTTTATACTGATTGGAACCTTATTTATCAAATACATCTTCTGCTATTTTCTGACTTTTATCACTGTGCTCTTCAGCTTAAACTTGGAACGGTTTAGAGTAAAGGTCTACTAAATTCTGCTGGAGCTGATGAAGTTTTCTTTTTTTAACCTTCTCTTAATCATTTTTCCTTTGTTTTTTTTTTTTTTCTTCTTCTTCAAATATTTTTTCTTTATTGACTTCCTAGCCAGTCAATGTTAAAAACTCCTTTCCTCGTTGTCCCAGTTTGAAGGACAGGTGTCTGCCAGTAGAGGCAGAAGTTTTCCTCTGAAATAGAGGCTTTAATTCCACTCCCCCCACG
>JAOTQP010001286.1:73753353-73774627 GCA_026413545.1 Cichladusa arquata | reverse complement strand
TAACCCGGCCAGCTCCATTGGCATGATAATGGGAAAAATTCTCTAAATTGACACAGTAATAGAAAAACACTCAACCCTCAACACTCGTGCATTGAAATTTAATGTTAAGTTAAATACAAACAACTTGTTCTGTAAATCACACTTGCTGTAAAGCTCTGTCAGTTAAGGTGTCTCTTTGTTCGATAATGATATACTAGAACAGATAGGGAATGACAGAGTAGAAAGATTTTACCTCAGCTTGTCTGTCACTGTGACAAGGCATACTATCATAAACTGTTTGACCAGTTCTCTTATCTAAACAGGAAAAAAAAATCTTAGTTCCATCACAGAGGTGAAAAATATAAATTTTAACACATATATTAGAAGGATATTTTTAAGGCATTTACAGGTACATAATCCAGCAGCATGAACAAATAACGCTTAATATGCAGCAATTTCAAGAAAGCACAACCCCATGAATAATGTTCTCGCTGCAAGATTTCCTCAGAACAATATTTTTAAAGGCTGTATTATCACATACCAGTTTTGGTTTTCCTCAGGTTCTAGAAGCAGCATAGGAAAAGATTGTGCAGTATGTATTTCTTTCATTTTGCTAAAGCAGTATAGAAAAGTGAAATGCTGCAGAGTTTGCATTTTTTGTTTGCTTGTGACACAGGAGTTTTTTCGAGGTTTGAGGTGTTTCAAAAATAGGCAAACATTCTCTTTCAGTGGGGTCTTTTAACTAATCAACATTTGCATGGAGAAAAGTAGGTTCTTAAGACACAGGTAAAGTATCAGATAGAGTTTGTTCTGGCTCGGATTACCTAAAACAAGCAGCATTTATATGGCACTGCACAGAACTGAATCAAATCCCAGAAATCCTATATATGTTCTAAGTTATGGATACATTAATATTTCATATAACATTAAACTACACTATGTAAGAATATTGATAGGCCTTCTTTTTTAATAAAAATTCACACCTATGTATTAACAAGCAAAAGGAAAATATCTTCCACAGCTCAAGGTTGCATCATTTCTGTTCAAATGGAGCAGTTTAATTGTAAATCTGAATATGATTGTCTTTGCTGCATTTTCCTAATTCAGTTTTAAGAAAAACATGTTGAGTTTACATGTAGTTATATGTTAGCTATAGCATTCATTTTCAAGATTTACTCGCACTTTTTATAAATAAAGACAAATGTTTCTAAGAATGAGTGGAAAGTACAACACCATAGACAAAAAAAAAAAAAAAAAAAAATTAAAAATATTTCCAATTTAGAACGGAAAATATTGTATGGCTCTGTAGATCTCTGTTTTCTATAGCTGCAGCTGTATTATGTTTTATATTGATGAGATGGAAGGACATCCGCTTCTGCTGCTGCTATTGGGAGTGGAGAAGGAAAAGAATAGCACAGAGTGATTTTACCCCAGAGATAAGAAGGTAATTCCTACAGAGAACTTGAAAGAAGCAGGAGATGAGGTAGAAAAACCATGTCTGGATGAGTTTATATTCCATTCTTCTGATAAAACTGCTCATTGAAACAACAGAGGTATCAATTTGTTCCTATTTTGCATATGATTCTTCTAGAAGTCTGAGGACATCAGTTTCTAAGGACAAAATCTCTCCAAGGTCCAGGGAAGTGTAGCTGTGTCCATAAAGCCTAAATCTTGGACTTGAGAAAGTCAATGGCAAAACTCCCATTGTCTCCAATTTTATTCAATAATAATTAGGGCCTTGCAAGCACTAGCACTACTCTCCTGCAGAGTATTGGCAGAGTTTTCTCCTGCAGTCTGAGAGTAAACATTTTCTTTTGTTGAAGTTCATACACTTAGGAAAATTTTCTTTTCACCTTGAAATTTTACCATACTAAAGATTTCAAAATGGAAACAATAAAAGCCTCTTCTTGTGTGGAAACAATTCACCATCTCTCTCTCCAATCCCTCCCACACTCTCCTTTTTGATTGTCTAGAACCTCAAATACCTCAAATAACAATATTTGATTGTTTCAAGATTGAGGGGTAGGACAAACTTTATAAAAAAAAATGCTCTTGCAATTTAACCGTAACCTTTGTTATACAGAAATTACTGTGAAATACTTTCAGTGGTGTGGGAGTTATTTGTGATGTGGCAGGGCGTTCATCCATTCATAAATGTTTGCAGAAGTCAGGTTTCTTTCACTGATAAATGTTGCTATTGGTAGCTAAATTCACCTGCATTTGCAGCAGCTGTTAATTATGACCAAGAAGTGAGATTCATAAAGGGAACCCATTTTAGCAATTTTCCTAAAAATATTCCTTTGGTGTGATAAATGGCACATACCCTTTTTGAACATAAGAACAGATTTATCTATTAAATAATAATATATTCACTGGCTGTAGACCTTCTGAGCATCAAACATTATTTTTCCTTTGCTGTCTGCCTTCAAGTTTTTACAGATTTCATCATCTTATGACATTTATCCCAAATGTAGAAACTAGGACTGTGCCTCTTCAAAAAGACTGCGTAAATATTTTACTGACTGAATGATAGAAAATCTCTGTAGTGAATAAGGCACTTTAAGAAAATACACAGCCTAGTTAGGTTAATTTTGATTATGCCTGAAAGATGTATGTATAGAAACTTCATATTTGTTAATGGGAATGCAGAAGAATGGCACCTATTTAGAATTAGAACAGATCAAATGAAATGGCATTTGTTTGTAATGAATCTTTCACTCTAGCCATATTTGCACCATAAATTGATCTAAATTCAACAATAAGGGAGAATGCAGTCTAATTTACTTAGGAAGATAAATCCATTACTGTGTCCAATTCATCCAGAGACGTAAAAAATAGAGACCGTTTGTTTAAACCAAATGAAAGAATGATCAGGCAATTGCAGTTATTTACTAACTAATTTGCCAAAAATTAGTAAACCAGGAAACTGTAGTTATTGCTGTTGCTCCCACTTTTTTTAGGGGAAAATACTCTAGGTATTACCAAATTACCGAATCTGTTGAAAGCTAGCATTTTAATTCTATTAAAAAACATTTATTTTCAGTGGGAAGTTGTTTGTCAGAAAATCACATTTCTTTCAAGGTTATCTGATGATGATTGGTCTTCTGCAGTACTGATTTAATGAATCAGAATAGATTCAATGTCAAAACTGTCTTATGAGCATATTCTCTTGTAAGCAGTGCTTACAGCAATTGAAGAGTAATGCACTTTAGTATTGAGGCAAATTGTATTTCCCTCTCTCACTCAGGGGCAAGCTCTAACTACCAAACTATGATCATAGTGTGTGACTGACTATAGGAACATAGCAGGTACAGCCTCTTAAAAGAGAGTCTTCAAGCCATCCATGGATAAGTCATGCAAGGATGTCCTCTGTAGAACTGCACTTTATTTATCTAGTGGGAATAACATGTAACTGCCAAAGTCCATATCCACAGCAGGGCACAGGTCTAATTATAACACCCACACGCCCCATAGAGCTGATTCTATCAAAGGAATAAGGTCTTTAAGTAATTGGCTCTTATTCGACTCAACAAGAAGAGAAAAAGGCTTTATGCACAGAGCTTCCCACCTTCCTACCCTGACCTTCCCCACCTGCACAGGGAAATAGCCATCCTTCTTGAGCTGCTATGAGATCCAATTTAGAGCCACATCCTTCACCCTAAAACTAAGTTTTTTGAGAGTCTGCCTTAACAGAATGAGAAGAATACAGCATTCACTTGTAGTGAGCCTTTTTAAGCTTTCAGAACAGATTCATCTCTCATTGGCATCCAGCTGGCCTTGTTTTGAATGCTGCAAAATTTTCTTTGAAAAAATCATATAGCACAGACAGAAGAAAAAAAGTAAGCAAGACCAAGCTTTTGATTTACTATATGTGTGTCTTAAATGTACATATTTTTCATCTTAATGATACATTTACCAGAAACATGAATTGGTATTATGGGATGCCAAACACCTGTCGCAAAGAAATTTCATGCTATAAAATCATGAATAAACTATGTCCCAGCACATTTACAGCCATATCAGAATAATGTTCTTCTGTAAGAATTTAACTGAATACCAAATTTTCTATAAATATTCTTTTAAAATTTGTAAACTTAGTAAGAAACACCAATAAATATTTTGGAATTCATAAATACATCAAGACTTTCTTTGTTAACTTGTTTATGAACTTAAAAACCTAGTTATTAACTAACTTAGTTATTATTATAACCTGGGCTTTGCTTGATTAACAAGTCATTAGAATACCAATCTTACATAAAATAATCTTAAAATTAGTTTGATTTAAATACTACTAAGTAGTGACGTTTCCATAATGGAACAACTGGTACATGAAGCAAAAGATACTTTCTTCATATTTTGATATACCAGCTCCACTATACCACTAGTAGCAGTGTAGCATTTCTGACTTCCTGAAGCATCTATTTTGTGAACTGGCTTAGTGCTGTGGACCCCTAGAAACAACTTTGGGGCTTCTATGACTCCTTTATTATCAGCACCATATGACTGACTGTGGAATATGAGATTCCAATGATTTTTTTTTTCCTGTAAGAACTCAAATTTTTATCCTTGTAAGATAAACATATACAAATTCATTCTTAAGTGTGAGGTGAATGTCAAATGGAAACTGTGTTTTAGAAGAAAAAGAATGGGACATTCTGAATATGTCTCTTCAGTACGTAAATTAAAAATTGATTTGATGCTGATAAATTTGCTCTCAAAAGAATTCTTCTCTACTTAAGCAACTTTGCCCTCAATAGGCACTATTTTCAATTTTAAGAAGGAGCAACAAGAAATACTTGGAAAACGGAAAAACGAAAAATACAGAGTAGTTCTCTAACTTGCCTGTGATCTGTGAATGTCATGACTTTGATAGATGAATAGGTGCCTCAGCCAAGCTGGACTGTACAAAGCATAACTAAGAACAGATACACACTTGTCTATAAAGAGGTTATAAAGGAGAGGTTACAGATCTCAGCTAGAGGATATTTCTCCCTGTGAGTGCAGTGCAACTTTCTAACATACACCCCTCCTCAGTACAGCAACACAAACACACCAGAATCATTAAGGGAAGGTTGTAAGGTGCTTCCAGATGACTTCCCAAAAGGGCAAGTAAACCACTGTTTTCCCAGCATCACTGACTACATTTTGCAGACTGATCCTGCTGTTACGCCTACCTCAGTCCCACAGGAGAGGTATGTGTGCCAATGCCATGCCAGGGCATCAGATACCAGCACCTTCTCTACTAAGCTTGAAAAAACTCCTACATTTTCTGGCTGAGTAGTACTGCCAGCTGTGAAAAGAATGGAAAAGCACTTTTCCCTGTGGACAGGTGAAATAATAAACTAGTCATGGCAACAGCAAATTAGCAGCACATATCAGCACTGCAGGGTGTATATAGGATTTGTGTAGCAACACGCTGAGTCCCAGAGGTATTACGGACTTTGACGAGGGAAAGTTAATGATGTTCAGCTTCTACAAAGCCATGTTCATGTAAGAGCTACAGATGATAACTTTACATCAATTTTCAGAGAGAATAATCAACCCTACTTACAGGAAGGGAAACAGACAAAGAAATAAAATGGTACAAGGAAGCCCAATGGTACAATTTGTAGACAGAATTCAGTGAAAGTGTACTGACTTTAATGGCAGTACTCAATCGTTCAGCTGCCTTCCAGCACAATAGTTGTAGATAAGTGTGAAGTTTGCTTTCCATTCAAGCCATAGAACCTCAAAGGTCAGAGAAATGAAGAATAGTTTAATTTTATAGAACTTCAGTTAAGAACACCTAAGAAATTATTGATCTTAGTAACTCCAGCTCAGTTAGCGAGAAACAGCAAGAGAAAGAATAGATAAACATCATCTCTACAGAGAACATCAACTGAAGCAACTTTTTCTCCTTCCATATGAAAGTGGGTCAGTTTGATGAAGGTTTAAGGTCAAAACCACTAAAGATCAAGACTGTGAAACCAGAGGACCTATGAGAAGAAAATCTGGATCATTTATCAGCTCAAAAGTAAATAATTAAATGAAGTTTCCCAACTGCAGGTTTTATACACACAGACACTCACAGATTGTCCACATGCTTGTTTTAGAATAGTTCTTTTCCTGGTTAACATGGAAGAGAATAATGAAGGGAAAAATAAAAAAAAAAAAAAAAAGAAAAAAAAGAAAAAAAAAAAGAGAAGAAAGGGGGAAAAAAAAGAAAACTATGATCAAAGGTTCAAATCATATGCACTACTAATGCATGTTGCAAAACAGTTAACAAATATTTACAAAAGAAAGGGCAGATGAATTTTACATAGCCAAGTATTTTAAAAATACACATTTTATGAGAACTTTACAGGAAAAAACAGATGGCATTTTAGACTGTGTTCTACATACAAGATTTCTCTATCAAAGATTGTGAATTATGTATGTATCCTTCTCATATCTTTTATATATAAAAATGTTTTGAAATATTAATTTTTGTAGTTTAGAAAATATTGCCATGAATATTTTCAGGAGCACGCATTCAGAAATATTAGCCTTCAGAGGAATAAAAATAATGATAAGAGCATAAACAAGTACCTAGAAAATTGCTTCTGTTCTTCATAACATCTTATGTCATTTTTACACCAAAATCTTACCTCGAATATTCAGTTTCCAGTTAGACTATTCTATTTCTCTTTCCATTTAATAAAAACAATTTAATTACATTTCATTTTATACTTCTTTATTGCAGTGAAAAAAATCTATTTAAATAGACCATCTATTATAAACTAAATATAACAATAAAATTATTTTTCATTTCTCTGGCATGATTCTTTTAAGTTTGAGCTGCCTGTTTCATGCCTTTGTCTTAACAATAATTTAAGATCAAATTAAAATTTATTCAAATTGAAATATCTTGGTGACTTCAACATAAATTTGATCTATCGTATGATTTTTATTGTTCTTTATGTTTTTTTCACAATGAGAAAAGTAATGGGTGAGCATGTTCTATTACAGATAAGAACTAATCATATAAAGAAGACTTGGACAAATGTAACTTTTACTTGCAGATCACACACAGACACAGACACATAGACAGGTAGCATCAAACTTGAAGGTAATTTCTTCTAAATCAATATAACTTTACACAAACAATGTAAATACTTATTTTAATACCTAGATTTTTCAAGGGCTGTAAGTCATGAAAGACATACACTACAAACTGGAAGTTTTTACATACTCAGGCATGCAAGTACCAAATATCACTAAGAATTACTCCAAAAGTAAGATTATACACTCATGCTTTATACTATTATTTTGCATAATTTCTTCCCCACCTTAGTACGTTAGACAGTATAAATTCCTTCTACTCATTGGTCATCTTAAAAATACTGGAAAATTTAACCAAAATTTAGGGAAAGATGGCCGACTAAATATGCCAGGACTCACCTAGCCTTGGGTAGTGTCTCTGTATCTATTTTTTATTAGACACAAGCTGTACCTATGTTAGCAGGTAATGTGAACCAGTGAGAGTGTTCTGTAGAATGAAGCAGCTGATGGAGAGGAATGATGCAGGCAATAAACGCACCTCAGGGTTTTCTGCTGCGAACAAAATCTCATCTGGTTCAGTGGACTAAGTGCTAATTCATGTAGTGCATCCTCTCAGCTTTTTTTATCGAGAAGTGATCTAGTTTGTACTCTCCAGGACCTCTCCTGATGTGAACAAAACTACAGTAAGTCTGAATGATCAAGAGATTTGCCTCAAAAGTGACCTTTAATTTCTAATAAAAGCACTCATGAAGATTTTCAGCTATCTGGTAACAATTCCAAAACACAGCTATGACTTCCAAATTTCAGAAGAATAAAATCACTTCTTAATTTTTGATTCTTTCAAAGAATCAAAAAGAATTTTTTAAGTAAGGTTTCCCACTTATTTTTTTGGCACCTCCCAAAATGAAAGTGAACTTTAGTTTATGTCTGCACTCTATCTTTAAGAAAAGGTATAGAGCTCTGATTATCTGGCTATAAAATTTGTGGTGACATAAGGTGAAGTGAACTAAAATTTAACAGTACAAAATGAAAATTTATTATAAAGTTCCTGAATCTGAAAAACAATCTCTGAAAATTATTTTTCTTAATAAATTCTGTCAAGATGTGTGGGATATTTACAATATTTAGAAGAATGTCTTTATTTACTTTATAGGCATTGTTTTAGGCTCATTTTGTCCTTTAGTGTATAGCATTAATGAACGTTAAGACTATGAATGAATTTCAAGTTTTTTTAAGACATTTTCATAGAAGAATATCAATGGCTTTGAAAAGTCCTTGAATAAATTTACCCATATTTGTCTTTGTTATTTACTTTTTTCCTACAGTTGGAGTTACATTACTGGAAAATAACACTGGAGATAAATTACTGGAGCAAATTATTTCTACCTACTTATTTAACTCAGCATATGGACTGTCCATCACTAATAAACATGACACCAGATGCCCCACGAACACACAGAATAAAAGAACTTCTTCCTGTCCTAGATATTGGGAAGAGGGATTTCATGTGCCCTTTTTTCTGCCCAAAAAATACTGTTTTATACTTTCCCCAATAACATAAAATTATCTCTAAAATACATAAAATGTGATCAAATTCAGGACATATTTCTTACTACCTTGTAAAACCTACAGGAAAAGTAATGTCAATAGGCTAATTACTTATACCATTACTTTTTACAAGTTTTTAACCACTAATACTTGCAGATAATTAAAAAAAATGAGCAACCTGTCAGAATTATTTAATACACCGAGGAAGCCATTACTTCCAAATCAGTCTCTGGGGCTGGGCTCCCCAAAGAAACATGTTAACAATCTATTACAGGGAGCACAAGTGAATAAAGCATAAAGCAGACAGACTTATGAACACAAGACTCTCAGTTGCCTGTTTTTCCAGTTATTTTAATAATTTTGTTGTCTGTTTTGATGATCCACGAACACAGCAGGCTCATGAGGACTTGGCAGCACTGGTCTTTAATCCCCTTCCCTCTTCCCCTTGAGCTTATTTTACCTTACTTTTTACCTTGCGGTTACAAATTTGACATTATTAATGTCAAGACTAGGAATGGACTTGGATGCTAACTATTTAATCTAAAGAGCACTGCAGTGCTGGATGTAGGAAAATTTAATCAGTAATCCTTTATTTAATTTCTGCGTAGGCAGATCTGCCCAGCTCCCTGTTACTGTGTCCTTCAACAGAGACACAACTCCCTACTCATCAGTTCAGACAATATCAGACTGTAGACCATTATTTATATTAAAAAACCCCCCACATTTAACAAGAGATTAAAAAATCAGAAGGATGGACTTTCTAGTTTTTAAGTTTTCAATTTGTAAATTATTCAGGCAAACAATTCAGATTTCCTGTACTTCCTGTGCTTCAACTCCCTACTTAGAGAAGAGAGCTGATACTTTCTTGCTTTACAGAGACACTACAAGGATAGTCATTGAAATGTTCAGATGCCTTAGTGATGAGGCCCAAAAAAGCACATCTTTGAATCACTCTACTTTATAGACAGGCTAATGAGCAAAGAAGACAGAACAATTTTTTTTTTTTTTTTTTTTTGGTAGGATAAATTACAATTTCTTTTTAAAAAGTGTTGCTCTAAAACAAAATAATAATTTAGACATTATTTTATTTTTAATTGTTAATATATCTAATTTGACTACTCTGGATAATAAAATTATGCTATATTTGCTACCAGACTCACCTGGAAGAAGACTCAGCTTGATGAATAAGGAAAGATCAAGTACACTTCAGAACCAGGCCTTACAATAGCTTTCAGATATGATAGTGTAATAAATATGTCAAAATGGTGAATAGAGTAAATAAAATAGTACATAAAAAAGAACAAAACCCAATCTTGTTTGCATCCAAATGAAAGAATGACTTATTTTTGGTTCTGTACTTTGCAATTGAAAAAAAAAAAAAAAAGGCAGCTCAAGTTATTCTTTCTAATATAAATCATAAACTTGTCACTGCCTTTTAACTACTTGATAATATCAAATTAGTGTCATATATTAGTATAATAATGATTATTATAACATGCTAATAATTAGAATATTGACAACATAATTTATATTAGCATATAAATTACTCAAAATAAGTAAATATTTTACTTTTTAAAATTTTTCAATTGTACTGGTCAGTTTTTCAAGTTTCCAGCATCGATATAATGGTTCTTAATCTGCACAGATACCGTCTACCAAAATTCATTGGGCTTGCACAGGAATCTCCTGATTCTGCAAACACTCATTGATTATTTTCTTGGGCTCTAATACTGGCATCAATTAAACTAGAAGCAGTTCCCTGCTGTTGGGCTGATACAGCTAGATTTGACGAACAGGAGCTATTAACTGGGTTATATGACAGTGCTGAAAAGCACTCTTGGTTTCTAGAAAATATGTACTGCACTAATAACATCAATGAGACTTTTTTCCTTAGCTTTCTCCTCCACAGTTTATGCTTCAATTCTCACAGTAAGAAAAAAACAACATTGTTACAGCAATTAGACTGTCCTATCTCACTCTTTTATTATAATCCTTAATTCACATCAGCAATAATGCACACATATTTATAGCCTGATGGTATTTGACACAATAACTGCTGTTGACTATCCAGATCTGAAACTTGACACACTAAAGAAAGTATCTTTGGATCCTGCATAATGAAACACTAAAAAACTGTACTGTCCTCAACATAGTAATTTTACACTGACACCAAAGTACAAGAAAACATAAAAGATTCAGAATCAGCTGTAATCAGCATCTTATTCAGACACCACTCCTGAAAACCAGTGCTATGAGAAAAACGTGAATAGAACAACTTCTGCTGAATGGCAGAGAATCATTATCAGGGACTATGATTTAACCACTGCCACAGTGACATAGAAAAGGGTTTACTAATTAAAACTCATTTACTGACATTAGCCTCTAGGATATTGGAATAGAAAATTCTCTCATCCTGTCTCACCTTAAACTTCTTTAAAGGACAGCTTGAACTGAGCACCAGTTTTTGAAGACCCTTTTTAAATTAAATTTAAATTAAATAAAAACCCTTGTGGTGTTCACATTCCCAACAGACCTAAATTCCTATTCAACCAGCACATAAAACACCTACTCTCCTTCCCTTTATGTGGGATTTTGTATATAAAGACTGTATGCAAATATATACAGACACTAAAGGTTTCTAAGCTTGCAAGACAAACAAGGAATCCCTCCACAGAAGTAAAGCAGAAGGTGTAATTAAAAAATCTTCTCTTTGTTCTTCTTGATTTTCAGCTTATCAGGCAGTCTGAGTAACAAGACATGATCACAACTCTCATACCCTTTAAGCGGTCATTTTATAAGCAGATTGCAAAGTATATTTTAAACCACCTACTGTATTTGATAAGAATGCCATAAGATTTGAAGAAGAGGGTAAAAATATCCCAGCAAGAAGGCATACAGGAATATTTGTGCATTGTAATCTGTCTGTCTTTTGCAAGCTGTTTGAGTTTGAATGTAGGTACCACTGTGGTTCAAGGGTTGTCACATTCGTGCTGCATGTGGATGATGAGCTTGCCTGGGAGGTTTCACTGTACCTGATCAAGTCACCTCACATTCATAAGTTGGCCTGAGCATAGGCTGAGCTAGTTCCCTCTTGCTTAGAGTCAGAGAGAAGACCAAATCACAAACTGAGTGTGTGGGCTGCATCCTCAGCATAGCAAATGTGTTTTATGCTTAGGTCAGCTTCAGATAGAAAGAATCTTCTGGGGGACTTATAAGAGGCCCAAAGAGGCTCAGCTCTTTTTAAGGATGTTTTAAGGATGATCCTCTGTCAGTGACATGGACTAGAAAACTAAAGAAGCAGTCAGAGTGAAATGGCTGGCAGTATGAGATATTGAAAGGTATGAAGATTTGCAACAATCTCCCAAGCCTCTTGCTAACTGGACTTTTTTTTGGCATTGTGTTTATATAGTGACCTGCACTACTGCCTTGAGTTTTTTGAATCTAATATTATTATTGATATAGCCAAATCGACAAAAAATTTAGCAAATTGCTATATGAAATAATGCAGATAGTTACATTTTATATATAAAGGTCAATGTTCATATTTTTCACTGGGAGAAATGCTATTTAATAAAATATATTTTTTCTATTTAGAATTGATTTCTTACTTGATTAAATTGCTTGCCCATTTAACTGTCCAATCAACTTTCAACAGAGTTAAATGAGTCACTTTTGGGAACATGACTAATACAAACACTTATCATTAATTTAATCTAGGTGGAGGAGCATGTCTGTTACTATCGTTGGTCCCCAAAACATGGTATATTGCACTGGGTGCACGAGACCTTCAACCCAGAGCTCTGTCTCTGGCAAAGGTGAAGGTCAGAGAAAGCACAGTTCACCACATAATTTCCAAGTGTCCAGTAGTTCATGCAGATAGTGGTGGTGACTATAGTTATTGACCTTTGGCAAACTGATTTTTTGTTAATTTCTTCATTCTCTTATCATTAACACAAAAAATTCTGTTATCTCCTCAGCAACCTGTGGCATGGAACTACCTACTTTAGATTGATTCATTTTGTGAAGATTGCATTCCTTTTCTTTGCTCTGAATGTGCCACCTGTCAGTTTCATTTGTACCCCACACATCTTGCATTGGTGAAGACAGGAATCTTCCCCCTTTGGTCTCACCCCAATGTTCTAGATATTTTTGAGACCTATCATATCTCCTCCTCTTTGTTTCTTTCCCAGGCTAAGGAAACCTATCTTACTCAGTTATTCCTCACTGACAAATTAGTCCAAAGGTCCTGATTAACCTTTTGTCCTTGTCTGTACTTTTCCCAGTTCTTTTAGACACATGTTCTCTGAGACTAGAGAGAAATTATTCCCAGTGTGGAAGATACAGGCTCACTAGAAATTTAGATACAAAGCTGTATTAATGACATCTATTTCCTTCAGCTGCTGCTAAGAATTTCCAACATCCCATTTGCTTTTTTTGGCACTCACCACACACTAAGCAAATGTGCATACAGCTATTATGAAACAAGATCTCATTTGAGAGAGATTATCATTTCCACAGAGCACAACAATTTATTTATGAAACTGGAATTATTCCACTCCTCCCACAGTATGTACTGCTTTACCTCAGATTTCATGTCTTATTTTAGTCCTATTTCATAATGTTTTTTCCAATTTTTTTCCATTTAGCCTTGGTCTTTAGTAACTCTTGTAGCTTAATTTGAAGAGCAAACACTTCCCTGGATACTCTCACACTTTCCAAGATAATTTATGATGACATTAAACAACATATGCCTCAGCCTAAATCCTTACTGATACTGAATATAGCATCACAGGGTCCAAGATGAAACACAGTAATGTTTTCTCAGAGGTCAATTAAGCATTTTAACAACAATAGGAGTGAATAATCCTTCTGTTACTGAAAATCTATTTCATTTAGCAAGCAGTAGCAAGGTTTAACGACATTACAGTATCAATCATTGATAACAGAATCAATAACAACTCCAACTTACATGTTCAGGGACTGACAGCTAAAATAAATACAATGCATGCAAGGTAATATTTTTATCAGTACAGCTGATGCTAGAAGACAGGAGTTTTTTCCAAGTTTGCTTTGTTCTTTGCACACACTTTTTTCTCTTGCTGTAAATACAAGAATAACTACTGCACACAAACAAACATTTTGACATAATTTGACAAAACTCATTGTATTTATGTATTTATGAAACAAAACCTTCTCCAAAGGAAAACCCAATTTAAGTTAGTTACTAAAAGTTTGATCTACATTAGCTTTAATTTTAGTGTGCGTCAATGCTAGTCAACTGCGTTCTCTTATTAGCATATTTTTCAGCTTTTCTCCTCCCTTTTTCATCCTTCATGAGATCAGCCCCTGGGCTAGGTGGGGGGTGGGACACTGCTTAATTAATATAATCACCTTTCTCCTTAGTCAGCCTCTCCTGCTTGCTGAGCACATGTATCACTGCCATGCAGCAGTCATGGAAAACATGCAGCTGAACTACACCAAGGAACTTATCAGAGTTAAAAAAAACAGTGGAAATAAAAGTCCAATTTAACACCAGATTGGTTTTATGCTTTAGGTCATCTTCCACCCTTAGAAACAGCATCATCTGTTTCCAAGAGTCTGAAAATGCCTCTACAAGATTATTGGATTATTTGGGATCCTATAATCTCCATTTAGATTGACTAAATGATAAGTAAATGACAACAGAGAGAAAACTATGCCACAGTGTTCCTGTTAAAAAATATTTTCCACTACTGGGGCATCTAAATAATATTTGGTTATTTTTATGCATTATTATTATGTCCTCAGTTTTAGTCTTGTCCCACTTTTCATTGTTAAAACCTGTTTTGACTTTTGTTGCGTTTTCTACATTTTTTCCCCTGGAGAAATACATGTAATCTACTGTGTTTTATTAAATAATTATTATGTAATAAAGACAAGGTTCATTTACGAAAGACAATTCATTTCACCAACACACGGAAAATACAAGCAAGTTTCTGGGTACACAAGGTCTATTTGAAACTGGAAGAAAAGTTGTGGAGTTCAAAGCTGCTGTTAACTGGGTTAATTCCTCAGAATTGAATAGGAAATATAACAGATCCTTTGCAAGAAGTAAGGTGATTGCAACTTTTGCATCAGAGTGGATATCAGATACAGGGAGACAGAAAGAAGGATTAGGGAATGGTTGTCTCTATAGGGAGAGGAGATATATGTTGCGTAGAGCCTATGGGACATGAAGCATTGCTGAGAGAGAGGGAAATGGTCATTGCCATGAAACCAATACTTGCTCCAATTCCATTGCTTTCTACATTATATAACAGAAATTGTGGTTTGATATATCACTTTTGGAAGAGCAGGGGGTTTTGCACTTTAGGACATCTGCTGTTAAAACACTTTCAGGGCCCTAAATCACAAACCATGTTATGTAACAGCAGTGCATGACAAGACTGCCAATCCCAAACTTTTCTATTTCTGACTTGCATACAAGGATACTAACTACAGTGACTGAAGACGAGATAACCTTCTAACTTGTTAGCCTCTCCTATATGTTGATGCTGGACAGCTGATAGGGAATTATTCTTTCTTCTTCTTATGAAGCATGCTTTATTAATAATTGATTAATTCTAGTTCCGGAGTTTTTGGTTTGCTTTTTGGATTTTGGGGATTTTGTGTTCGTTTGTTTGTTTGTGAGTTTTTTGGGGTTTTGTTTGCTTGGTTTTGTTTCACTTTTTTGTTTGTTTGTTTGTTTTTTGTTTCAGGGTATTTATAATTTTGTTTGAAAAAATCAATTTAATTTTTAAGGTTGTTACATTCTATTTCATGGTCATACATTGGTTTTGAATTTCAGTGGTGATTTTTCATGCTACGTTTTCAAAAATTTGCATTTGATTGAAACAATTTTAATCGGAGAATCACAGCATATTCTGATTTGGAAGGGACCCACAAGGAAATTTGAGTCCTTGCCTGCTCAGAACAGCTTCAAGAGTCACTCCATGTGCCTGAGAGCATTGTCCAAATGCTTCTTGGACTCTGTCAGGCTTAGTGCTGTGACCACTTCCCTGGCAAGCCTGTTCCAGTGCCCAAACACCCTCTGGGTGAAAAACCCTTCTCTAGTGTCCAACCTAAACCTTCCCTGACACAACTTCAGCCCATTTCCTTGGGACACCACAGAGAAGGGATCAGTGTTTGCCCCTCCTCTTCCCCACATGAGCAAAGGAAACAGAGATGTCCGCATTGTGAAAAAATAATCTATCTCATAGATATGAAATCCTAAATTTTAATCTAGTCTCCTGTCACTTAATAGTTCTTTAATATTTCAGGGGGTTTTGTTTGTTTCCCTGCTGAAAGTTTATATTTTTGTAGCATGTTTTAGTGAGGCATTATGCTATCCCCTCTTTTTTTTAACACCTTGATTGTTGCAGCAACCATAAATTTTATTCCATTTCTGAACTTACTTGTTATTTTGGTTTACAGATTGTTACCCAGATACAGGAATGGCTACAAGCATTTAATACTTTCCCCCATTTTGCTGTCTGTCAAATGCTCTTTAATGTATCGCTTAGCATTCTGATGTTCATCCAGACAGGAGATCTCATGATCCCAGCTGAATCTTAATTGATGGCCTAATGTTTCACTAGTTATAAATTCAGCTTGCATTGCTGACATGCAGAATACATGCCTATGTCTGATCTGACTATCGGTAACACTATGTCTACCAGGTGAATCAGAAATTCTCAGCCAAATTCAATATCTAGATTAAGCAAATTTAAAATCTTCAAATTTTCTTGGATTAAAAGAGGAGACAATGTTTTGGTTTGTCTGTTCTTCAAGTCCTTTGAAGAATTTCTAAATATTTTTAAAACTATCTTTTTTCATACTTCCCTGTTTAAATAAACTTACTGCCCAGATGAAGCCATTTAAACAGAAGCATTCCAATAAAACTACAATAGGTGCAAGACTTTTCTTTAGGAGTTTTAATTTCTACAAGCTCATTTGTATTTCTCCATCTGTATTGGCAACATAAATTTCAGACACGCAAGCACCATTAACACCATACACTCAGCTGTGTTCAGAGGTCTTGTGAGACCCAGTCATTCCTTCTAACAGGATCATTTCCACAGGCTCTGAATCTTCTAAGTGATCACTGAATTCTTGCATAATACAGCCTGCTAAATTTTAGAGTTTGAAATATTCCAGTCCGTGACCTTCTTAGCTGTTCAGAACAATAACCTCAACCTTCTACATCCTCTAAAATGTGGGTGACAGCTCAAGAAGTTGATACTTCCTTTATATTTTGATAAAAATAAAAACCTCTCCTTGTCCTGAGCTCACTCTTTCTCCTCTCTCACGCAATCAGTGAAAACATAGTCCTCCTTTATCTTCAGCTCCAAATATGCTATATAATTTTCATCAATGTAAGGAGCACAGGCAAGAGGTCTTACTACTACTATGGTCCTAATTTTCCTGCTATGAGCTACCTAAGCAAATCAATAAACAAAGTGAAGCCACTGGATCAATAATAAACATTCTGTTGCAAGTTGTTCATCTCTGCTGCATGTCTTTGTACACCTTGTAAAAAGGTAAGCTTTCAGGAGTAAACATTAAATGCAAGTCTGACTTGCTCATGGGGGCTTTGTGTTTTCATGGTTCCATTTCCTTCTCACACTTTCACATGCAACTGTCAAAATTACTTTTTGTCTCACATACTCTATGCAATATACAGGATGCAAAGCTTTTAAAGTCATCACTTTTTTTCCCCATACAGACATAAGTGGGAGAGACAAAGGTCTCAGATCAACAGAGCAAGAAAATAAATCCAGAATTCTGATACCAGTTCTGATTCCTCTTACACCTTTTTTACCATTTTATTTCTCCTCATCAACTTTCTTGTCTGTAATAAATTGTGGCAGTGCTTTTGCTTAAATATGTGCCTGGCATAAATTCTGTAAGCCAATTTAGTAAGTCAGGTTAATGTGATCATGCCTGATTGCTCTTTAAATTACTATCTAAAGACCACTAAGGCCCAACAAGATTTCACTTTGATGTCAGCAGACAGAGTTGAGTATACGTTCACTGTACTGAACAAGCTCATTCTTATACATAGCATATCTTTCATATTATAATCATCCAGAAATGACTTCTGTGATGTCCTGCATCATGGGAGTCAATTAATACATTACTAGCAGCAGTCCCTGAAACAATTTTCATCTTCTTTATGATGGCACTATTCAAATGTCTAATGGAAATAATACACGGCTATCTCTAATATTGTTATTTCACTTGTGGGAATGGAATCTGATAAATTACAAAAAACCCTTTTGACAATTTAAATGAAATATTATTGTGATCATATTACTAGAAATCTAGTAAAAATACAATCAGGCACATTTATGAATAGATTTAAGTGGGTTGTTATTTCCTTCAAAGGGCAGTAGCTTCCAAATTTACTGCATGTATTTCTTTTCCTTAAATTTTATTTTTTCTTTCAAGTTAACTTGGTGCTTATGAATAATGCCAAAATTATAGCCACTGCTTTGTAAAATTGTTTGTGTGAACAGATTCAAAGCAAGCAGTGAAAAATTTCCTTTACAGACTGCCCTGTCATCCAGACACTAACCCAAGAGGAAAAATAACCGTAAAAAAGAGTGTGTGTATTCAGAAGTACAAGTTGATTTAAGTCTGATAGAAGGTGGTCAACATTAATTCCATTACATTAAAAATTATCCACTATAAAATGCATAATTGAATTCTATGCTCTATTTCAGATGCAGAGGATAAATTAAGAGGTTTCAGAAAAACACGCTGTTCTGGTCACTGATATAGAGCTCTGCTTGCTCCAAATCAGCATTCTTTCTGCCTTGATGTATGGGAAAACATTTGAAGATGGTGAGGCTTTCTCAGGACTGAGTCAGATGAAAAATACAATATTGTTACATTACCCTGTACTGCCATGGAGCAGTCGTGAGTATTAAATTTTTCAGCATCCTTTTCCTAACAAAAAGTATCTGTAGTAGTTTGTATGTGAATATGCATTAATGTGACAGAGGTATAAAAAACAGACTGTTGTAAAACATAGGTTATTCATTGGCAGAAAAAAATCTGAGGTTCTGGTATTTTTGATGGGTTTGTTTTTGTTGTTGTTTTTTCTACACTGGAAAATAGAAGAGAAATGGCCTCTATATATAAGAGAACTTCTTAATCTAATCCTATGCACCCAGTCTGCATCCAGTACAAGCTACCATGTGCCTGCCTCTGCAAACTTGAAGACAGACAGCAAACAAATCCTCACTGGAAGCAATTGTACAGGTGTACAAAATAAGAAAGATGCGATGCATTTACACACTAGAAATGAAAAGACACATATAAAGGGAAGATGCCACATGCAGCACTACTAAAACCTTTGCTAGTATTACCTTCACTGCATTGTTCTCATGAACTTTCAGTTTATTTTGCTGCCTCTCCTTGTCCCTGTTGAAAAACAGCAACAAAGAAAGGCTACAGACATATTTATAGTGTCCTAGTGGGGCTGCACCCCCTTCAGCTATCCTTGCAGTTATCCTATCCTACCCTTATCCTATAAGGGCAGTTAAAACTGTTACCTTGTTTGTGGATATAAACTCTGCTGGGACCTGTTCATGCGTGAGAGCCTGATCCTGTGATGATTTCTGTCACATTCACTGAGACCTGAGCTTTTGCATTAAAAAAAAAAATCAAGAACTTTTTTGTCTTCATCCACAAAGTTTCTGATTTTCTCTGCCTTCTGGATCTTCACAGTACCAGGAAAACAAATAGTAAGTAAAGTAAATGGGCAAGCCTTATTTTATTCCCAGCACCCTGTTCATTTACATGGGTCACATGGTAATACTTTAATTTTACTTTTTTAGACTGGATCAGCTTAATTAATGTTGAAAAAAGAGGGTTATCTTCTGTTTATCAATCTCACAGATTTTTATTCCTCTTCCAAATTACACGAGCAGATTCTCAAACTTTAATAATCAGGTTAAATGCTTTTAATGTGTAAGCTTCAAGCACTATTTCAAAATCTCTACCCGTAAAATAGACTAATCCCCATCAGTTTGTAAACTATATTTTGATTTGCAATCTGACATTTCTTGAGACATTCATCTAAGAACAGAGATGAAAGGAATTAGGTGCACTGGCCAATAACAGAAGACATGATTGTTGCAAATCTGTATTTTCTTACAGAGTGTTTGCAATATTATCTATTCACCCTCAACTGTTTAGTGAAACTTTCAGCTGATTTAATAGATACATTAAACTCCTATTTATAAATTACTGTGACATTATTACTGTGCATTAGTTTTGTAATAAGTAATATAAATGCCTATGCACAGATGTCCTGATATCATGGCTAGAGGAAGATAAAACCCTTGTGATTTCAGTTCACATGAAATATCCTACACTTTATAATATACTTATTACCACTTTAAAATATAGAACAGTAGCATTATAAAAAGAATTAAATTGAAAATATATGCTTTTGGAATAAAAGTTTTATTTTGATGAATCATTTATTTCTGCAGATTTAGTTCTGCAATCAATCCAGAACTAAACGGCATTTAACACCTTAAAAATTTCATGTGATTTTAAAAAATTGTATACAATCTAAAGGTATTGATTAGTGACTGGTGGGTATATTTTAGTATGTTGACAATGATTTGAATTTATATGAAGCTTGGTTTTTGCTATCTGGATTTAAAAGCACAATTTCTCTAAGGAACTTCTACCTTCAATGAGAGCTTTGTGGAAAATAAGGGGAAAACACAAACATCTCCATCTTGGTTTTGTTTGTTTGTGTTCTGTTTTAGTAAGAGATTCAGCAAAGATGGCACACAAAGACTGGCAGAGTTTGTTTTTTTCAGAAATATTAAAGTAAATATATAATAAAGATAAAACAAGTTGAGAAAAACATCAAAACAAGCATTGAAAAAAGTTATTAACTAGAATTAATTGTTCTATTCTAGAAGCAGGTGTTTGACTTTTTGACTTTCCTTATACTTGAAAAGTGTCCTACAATTTGTAACAGTTCTAAAAAGTCTTAAGAGGTAAAATATTCCAGGTAAATCTGTGATAATTGTTACTCTTAATGAAAATAGCCCATTAGTTGTAAACTTGGTTATAAACTTAATGTCAGTGGAACAAAAGCAGGACAAAGGAAGAAGCTGATTCATCAGCACATTGATAATATTCCTTTTTGTGCATCATTAACATTATTTTGGCAGTTTGGAACTGACTCTAAATGAAGACCCAAGAAAAACCTATACATAGGAATAAAGACTAATGAAAATACAGTGGTACAGCAATAATATTTCTGCCTTTCGAGATTAAAGGCACAGCAATCACATTGCCTGTGCTATAGCATCAAATGTGATGAGTCCTTGTTTACATCTTCAGAGAGGTGCCAGAACAAAGGTATGTGTTAGAGAAAGTGTAACTTGTACCAACTGGATATCACAAATATGATTTTTTTTTTCATTGTGTGGTCCCCCTTTCTACAGACTTACAACAAGCTCGTTGTACTTTGTGATTCAAACACACTGCTTTGCAAATTGCTATGAACAATATATTTTAGCGCTTAACACAAATGTCTTCATGTGCAATATCCAAGTATATTTTTGGCTGCTTTGCTAAATAGCACTAAATAATCTAGTATTTTATTTATACATCCTCAGAATAGCTTTCTGGAAGTGCAGGAAGAAAATTTTTTTTTTTTTGTTGATTTATTTAT
>JAOTQP010001286.1:73701488-73727200 GCA_026413545.1 Cichladusa arquata | reverse complement strand
ATTAATTGGAGTCCAAAAATTCCACTCATTTGGCCCAGCAAAGGTGCCTCACATATCTTGTCGATTTTTCCTGGTATGGACCAAGTCTCCACAGGTACACTGACTAAGAAGCGGAAAATGGATTTTCTGGAGTAGTCATAGATAAACACAAAGTATCTAAACCTGAATCACTAGCTAAAGTCACACAAACATTTGTGCTAGGCTGGCTAATGGGCAAAGCTACACTACCAAAAATGAAAAAGCAAAAAGTTTCTGTCTTTCCACTTCCTACAGAGAAACTCACGAGGTTCAACAAGGCCAAGTGCAAGGTGCTGCACCTGGGTCAGTGCAAACCCAGAAATGACTGAAAAATAACTCATTTAAAGCAGGCCTTCAGAGAAGTACTTAGAGGTTCTTGTGGACAAAAAGACGGACATGAGCCAACAATGTGTGCTTCCAGCCTAGAAAGCCAAACATATCCTGCAGCAAGGCAAGGGAGGTGATTCTGACTCTCTGCTCTGCTCTGCTCTGGTGAGACCACAGCTGGAGTGCTGCATCCAGCTCTGGGGTCCCCAGCACAAGGAGGGGATAGACAGATCAGTTGGAATGAGTCCAGAGGAAGCCATGAAGATGGTCAGAAGGCCAGAGCATCTCTCCTATGAAAACAGACTGCATGAGCTGGAATTGTTCAGACTGGAGGAGAGAAGGCTCTGGAGACACTTTACTAATAGCCCTCCAATATTTAAAGGGACCTTATAAGAAAGATCTAGAGCAAATTTTTACATTGGAAGACAAGGGGGAAGGATTTTAAAGTAAAAGAGGGGAGGATTAGATTGGATGTCAGGAAGAATTTCTTTACTCAAAGGGTCATGAGGCAGTAGCAGAGGTTGCCTAGAGAAGTTATGCATGCCCCATTCCTGGAATTATTCAAGGCCAGGCTGGACAGGTTGTTCTAGTGGCACATGGCAAGGGGTATGAATCAGATGATTTTTAGTCTTCCTTCCATCCCAAAACATTCCGTGATGTTTAGAGTGTCAACACTCTATGATGCTATGAGTCTATGAATAATTTTGGAAGAAAAAGGGGAAGAAAAATATTTTATATTTATTTATAAAAGAAAAGAAATTTTATGTTTAAATGATCAGATCAAATGTATGAAAATATTTTAAAGTCTATTATACCTACTCATATATGTATATGTATATAAATTGCTCTTTAGAATAAGGTGATGCAAATTTTAACTGAGTTAGCAGATTGTTTTCCATTTCTATCAAGTGACAGTCCACAACTTCACAGATTCCATGACAACTCTATATTTTCCATTTTATTCAATTAAACATTATCTGCTTGCAGATTTAAGATTAGGATTTGGTTGCTTATTTCAAGCTGAAAGATTTTACATTGGGATGAATAAACGAGACTGTTGCAGAGCAGAATACATCCTAAGCTATTTTTCATTCCTGACAGACTTACATGACCAAATAAATCTGGTGGAGGGTTGAGGTGTTTGTTTGTTTGGTTTGGTTTGGTTGTTTTGTTTTGTTTTGTTTTGTTTTGTTTTGTTTTGTTTTGTTTTGTTTTGTTTTTAATCACAAAAGTAGCAACATACCTGTAAGAATGTTTAGCATTTCAGGGCTGCATAAATTACAGGTTCCTTAGCAAAATCTGCTCTTGGCCTCATTTAGTTTTCACAAACTGAAGCTTGGCAGGATACTTGCACATCATCTTTATTCAATAGACAAAGACAGGCTTCTTGAGCATGGTCTAGGATGAAAAGCATGATCACTTAGCCTTACACTGCTTACACTTGCTCATTCTGATTGCAACAATAGAGCAGATTTGCCCGTTTGAATAGAAACAGCTTAAGCAAGTTCTTCACTCTATTTCAGTTTCACTTATCCTATAGAGTCTAAGGTTAAAGATGTGATTGGACATTATTAAATTGACACTCAGGGGTTTTTACTATCTATAAAAATATGCATGGAAATTGTAGTAACTATTCACACCTTCAAGTCCTCATAGCTAAACATTTTGACAAATTAATAAAAAATTACTATTGCTTTATAATACTGTTGGTACTCTGAATTGTTTAAGTCAGAAAATAATTAAAAAGTAATTTCTTCACAGTATGTCATCTGTGGTTTATTTAATTTTGAGGGCATCCTTTGGCATCTGTATGCCTACTGGGATTCTGAAATCTTCTGTAAGATCATTTTACTACAAAAAAAATACAAACAGCTTGCCATCAAGCTGACAGCAGACTTTTAGTCACAATTCTCTCTACGCCTATTTCCAACTTTTTCAGAAGGGAAAATTCAACTCTTTAATGGGTTGCATGAGAACAATTACTGTTTTGAGACCCTGTGTGAGATAGTCAGCTCTTTTCCTTAGGAGGAGGGAAGGGTACATGTGATTACCATATGTAACCCCAGGGAGCTGGTCTGAACCTTGTGTCACTTTGCAATTCCATGAGCATAAGCCTGACAGGACACTTACCCATCACCATTAATAATCTGAGAAAGCCAGGCTCCTGGATGAAGAACAAGATTAAAGACGGTTACTGAGTTCCACATGAGTTACTAGCTGTTAGCCTGATGTAAACATGCCTAACAGATAATGGAATTAGCTTGGCTGAGCAGAAATCACCCAGAGGATCTAAACACTTTCTCTTCCACCCTAAAATATTTCATAGAGCAAGAAAAAGGCTAAGGAAAGACTGTGTGTCACTTTAACAGCCTAGGTGGGTTATGACATTGCTTGAAACAGAATCCTTTCAAGGAGACAGATGTGCTTTTTGCCTTTCCAAAACAATTTGGAGCTTGGAAGAAAATAAGATTAACATGGGGAATGGGACAAGCAGATAGAAAATTATTATTTTGCTAGTTTTTTCTGATGTATTGTTGTCTTTTTATTATTATTATTATTATTATTTTGAAAACACTATTTAACTCTATAAACAGCCACAGACTTGACACTTCATTGTTAAACAAGCACAAAGCAGGCTGAATTTGGGATGCAGCAAACCTTCCTGCAGGAGTCAACAAGCCATTTTCTCCTAATCCATGACCAGACCTTAAAAATAAAAAAGAATAAAAGATTCTGCATTTCAAACACACAGATAGGGACCTAGACAAGCACTAAAGACAAGCAAGGCATTGTTGCAGATTTTATCAATGCAACTGACATAAAAATACGTTTAGGGTTATTAAAGAGCCTAAAACCACTCAGCTGAAAAATCTAGCATTCACACATCCTGCAAGAACATTCCGCCCACCCCCAAAAAAAAAAAACCCCGAAAAAACAAAATCCAAATCTAAACAAGAGGGGGGGGGGGAAAAAAAAAAAAAAAAAAAGGAAAAGGAAAAGGAAAAAGAAAGACAAACACAATGAAAAAGAACAGAGAGGACTGGGTGCTAGTGAAAAGTCTAAATTTTTTTACATCCACAGAAGGCATGAAGTCAACAACATGTCAGATTATAAATAATTTCTCAGAGTCTTCTGGTTCACTTTTATTTTGCTAAACGTGATCAGGGGAAAAAAAAAGAAGAGAGGCAAAAGTTTTGTGAAAATGATGCTTGAAAAAGTTCAGCAAATAATTTCCCACTTTTCTTTCTACTTTTGTGGAATGCATTTTAGAGCAATGATATGGATAGCAAAACAAACCTTTGTGCTCACAGGACCTGCAGGCATTTTTGAATGGCATTTCAGAAGAAGAAAATGTGGCTTGCAGGGAAGATTTAAAAAAATAAGGATCAGTGTACATCAGTTCCACCTGAAATGAACTCAAGTCCCTAATGTTCTGAAAAACTGATGCTTGACTTTCCTCATTCTTATACTACAAAGATTGAAAAACACATTATACACACTCAGTGGTGCAAATTTCAGTAATTTTATCAAGAATTCAGGGAAAATTTACTTCTAGGACATATTGCAGTTGCAATTCTGGAAGTGTTTCTTACAAAGCTTAAATTTCCTGTGACTCCTTTTTCTGCATATGACCACTGTAGATAACATTTTAGGACAGTCAGTGTTCCTTCTATTCAGAACAGCTGCAAAGCACAGTGGGATGTGAGCACACATTGCCCTGGGTAAACAGCATGACATTCCTTTGGTCATTATGGACTATTTTTCCTGGTGGTGCTTTTGGTTCTGCTCGTTTGTTTGTTCAAAAGCATGTGTTCACTCACTCCACAAAATTATTTTTCAGTTATGAAAAAAGAAGAAGCTGAAACACTGGAAATCATATTTTCGGAGCTTCAGAACCAACCAGGCAAAAGACAAGAAAAAAGAGAGAAGGGAAGAAGGGAGTGAGAAAAGGTAAAAATGTTCTTCTACTAAAACCCCTTGTCAATAACAAGATAACGAAAACTTCATTCTTTGACCTTTGTACTCTGCATCCACCACCAGTATAATAAAGGAGAATTTTTCTGCTATCTGTTTACAGTTGAAGAAACAAAATTTGATAACTCTCCATTCAGTTTTGCATTGGAAGGAGATGTATGTAACACTTTTAAATGCTTCACATGTTGAGTTTGCTAATGTTTCTTTTCTGTGTGGTATGATATCCTTCCATGCATCTCCTCAAAATGCTGTTCTTTAAAAACACGTCAACAACATTTGTCATATAATTTTTTTGGCAGAGCCTCCATTATAAAGGAAACACTCTGTATCCCCTGCATCTAACACACTTAGCATACACCTTCAGAAAATACTGGCACAGGTGAAATTCTACTTTAAGACTTACAGCTACAATGTTAATACGTATCTTCCTGCCATTTTTCTTAACTTTAATCCTAAATGTTTAAAAAAAACCCCCAGAACACAAACTGAAAAACTGATACAGTTCTTGCAACCTTGTTGCAAGAAAACCAAGAAAATTATACATTACAATGCAACAAAAATTTGTTTTCAATTTTTTCCATCCTGTTTAGGAAGAAAATAAAATATCTCACAAAAAACCCAGTACTTTTGTGGAACTTAGAAATAATAAAAAGTTTATAATATAGCAGTATGATTATTTATAGCACAATTTGATGGTGGTGAACAAAAAGTACAGAAAAATTTTTAAATATTAAAGAAAAAGTGCATTTACTGCATAAGACATTCTTTCATAATCTTCAAAAGACCTAAAAAACTAAATAGTGATACAAGTAATAATGAGTGTACACTTCATATACTAGGATTGTTCATTTATACATCCATATATATCATATAAATAAATGCCTCAGAGTGTCGCACGTTACTTTCTAGGCACTAATAAATAAAACACCTTGATAGATCCTCACAGAATATGAATACCAGCAACTGCATTTCATGAAGAGGGAATTGAATATAGAGAAAAGGGATCTGAAAAAATCCACTGAGGCAAGCAGAGCTAGGATTTGAACTAAATCCTGCCATAATGTCTTCAACATTGGCTTAGTTCTTCTTGGCTATAAGTGATAGATTGAAATGCCAAATGTTTCTTATCTAAAAGGTTGTGCCACTTTTAAAAACTGCATTCTGAGAATACAAATGTAATTGAATAGATTTCTGTGTTGTTTAAAAGCTACATGACCTGGCACAGCAAGTGCTTCCCTCAGCTTCCAAGATTACTCTTTTAAGAATGACTTATCGATGCCTTCATGTTGCAGCAAGTCACACAGAGCATGCAACATGCATTTGGTTTTATGATCTATCACACCTGTTAGCTTGAAATGCCCAGTTACACAAAAAGAGAGTGTCCAAAACACAATCAGTTTCATGAGAACACAAATCAAAGAGTTTTTAAAAAGCTATACTCCATCACAATTTTTCAGGTTGATTTCAATCTTTGGAAAACGTACACCAATTTATTTGCTGAGTTATAAGTTGTGGCTGATCTAAATTATGTAGTGCTTAAAGGGAAGTTTTTCTGTGTTGAAAAGAATAAGAAATTTGATTACTCAAGTGCACTGTCTCATGAATACTATCGATCTCCCTCCTACAGAGAGAAGTGAATATTCTCTGTAAAACCTTTGTTTATAACAATTACATCTTAATAGAGCTGTATGCAATTTTCTGCTTTTGCTTGATATATGCTACTTTTTTGCTCTACAGCACCTTGCTGAAATGTACAATTGTTTTCAAGATGAATTGATAATATTTTTAGTGTTACTTATCCATGATAGTAAGCATCAATTTGAATTTGGATTGTACATGTTGATCAAAATTTGATTTTCTTATTCAATTCACAAACTACACTTAAGCTTAAACTGACGTTATAAACTGCTTATTCTAACTACCAATAACTTGGTAATCACTAGGATGTATACACAGCTGAAAGAAAAAACAAAATCATTTGTAGGAACCAAAGTAGGTTTCTCGGTTTTCACACCCACTTTTCTGCTCTTTGTAGTGCCTAATCTATGGAGATGAAATCAAAACTCTCTTTTCTGGATGCTCCAAACCCTGCTGGAGATATAATATTTAGGTTCCTCCTATTATTATGTTCATAATATCTAAGTGGTAATCGGTTATCAACCTATTTTAAGATCACCTTAACTGAATACAAGTTTAAGTAAAATGCATATTTCCCTTTCTATCCATTTTTTTTTTTTTTTCTCTCTTTGACTCTAATACTTTTAATGTGCTCACAAGACGAGCTTGGTCTATTTAGCTAAGGTTAAAAAAGAATGTTCTTTCTCCTCTCAAAACCAGATATAGCTGGTATGCTCTTACAGGTAAGATGGTAGAAGCATTTATAATCTTTTCCTTACTTTATATCCCAGACAACACTGCCTCTACCAAAAATCGTCATATTTTGGCAAAATGTTACATTTATGTAGCCATGTTCTCCCATCAAATCTCCCAATGCAACCAGGCGGCACCAGCATTTTTCTTGGGAAATTACTATATCAAGTACCTACAGAGAAAATCAGCTGACTCTGCTTTTTTGTGTAAAATAAGTACTTTTCTGCATCCTTAGATATGTGTGTTTGTTATATCCTGTGCTTGACTGACCAATAAGCATTATTTTACTCAAAGAGAACTGTCATCTTCTCTCTTCCCCTGGGGAACCACTGATACATTTTATTGTGATATACAATCAATAAACACTTCTAATTCGGTATTTTTTCCTCTATATTAAAAACACATAATTGATAAACATTTTGATGCTGCACAGATATGTAGCTCATTGCTATTATTAAGACAAAACATGGTGGGAAATAGTAGTTCTCTGGTGACTGATCTTCAGTGTCCTTTTCTAAGCTATTGTCAGTAACTTCTCATGACTAAAACTTTATGAAAACTTTACAATGATGAGCAGACCAGGATATTTTGCCTCCATTTGTGCATGCTGCAGATCACTGTCACTTTATTTTTTGTATGAATCATGCTGATTACTGACTCCCGCAGAAACCTACTGATAATTTTTAATCTTTTATAAAAGACCTTTAATACTTCTCTGCATCACATCTTAAACTGAAGTGTCAAATAGTTTTTTCATCCCTAGGACAGGAAGGGGACTCAAAGGAAAATATCACAGTAACAGTGGAGCTTGTTCTGGTTTTGACTGGGGTGAAGTAATTTTTCCCCACAGTATCTAGTATGGGACTGGTGTTGATAACTCAGAGATATCCTGGCTGCTGCTGCTGATCTGTGCTCAGAGTCAAGGCCTTTTCTTCCTCTCACACCACCCCAACAGCAGATAAGTGGGAGTGCACAAGAATTTGAGAGTGGAAACAGCCAAGACAGCTGATTCCAACTGACCAAAAGGATCTTTCAGACCATATGGCATCCTGATCAGAAATAAATTAAGGGGAAAGTTGGCCATAGGGCTGCTGCTCAGGGACTGGGTGAGCATTGGTCAGTTGGTGGTGAGCAGCTGTCTTCATTTTCATTGATTGTCTTTCTTGGGTTTTATTTTCCTCTTGTCATTACTTTTTTTTTTTTTTTTTCATTGAAATTGAAGTTGTTGTTGTTGTTGTTATTAGTACTGGTTCTATTATTAAGTTGTTCTAATCTAAACCCATGAGTTTCTTGCATTTACCCTTACAATTCTCCTTCCCCCATCTGGCTGGGGGGGAATGAGAGCGAGCAGCTGTGTGTTGCTTAGCTGCTGTCTGGAGTTCAACCAACACAGAGAGTGAGAGTAATTTTTTCAGATGAAGAAGGTGGTGATTAATTTTGAGCATTAATTTCCTGTCTTCCTTGCATCAGCCTTTCAAAGCACTCAGATTTTTATAACTTATTGTTATCTAACTGGGCATGCCCAGAACAGATGTTAAATTAAGGTCATATTATATTAAATATTATCATAAAATATAGCCAGTTAGTGCTTTTTTCTTTTTTTCTTTTTTAAATTAGGAGTCATCTAGCAACACACTTTCCATTACCAGCAGAAGACAGAGCCTAACAAATGCAGTACATCTTTCCTCATAATGCTCATGCTGTCCTAGAATGTGATTATTTCAGTTTTATTGGCAATCTGTTATTTTGCTAATTCAGTGTATGACACTACAAGACAGCAGCTGAAAACTCTGCAAGGCTCTCTTTCCTTGCAGGTTGCCAGATTTCTTTTTACACTCGTTTGATTCTCTGCTTGTGAGTAAGATAAAGAAAAGCCTGTACCTTGTCTTTTATGAGATGTCATTACAGAGTGATTCTTCTGTACCATGAATGGAAGAGAAAAGGTTTCCAGCAAGTTAGCAAGGAATATTTTCTACAAATTTAAGACAGTCAATGTTCCTTTGGAAGGAAGGAGGGTTACAATTGCTGAGTGAGAAGCATTATTTGATTTACTAACCACCACTTTAGGCTCAGTAATCTATGGCTTGCACTGTTGGCCTATGCAGTGTGCTTTCACAGCTTGTTCTATTTCCTTGTGCAGCTGAGGCTCATATAAATAGGTCAAACTTTTTTTCCCAAAGTCAAGTAACCTTCATGCACTGTTAGAAAAATATGTTTTTCTGCAGTGACACAGAGTCACAAGTCTACTGCCTTTGTTTAAAATCTTAGTTTGTAGTAACAGTGGCATATAGGGTAACTTGAAAGGGAATGTATATAATTTCCCTTTAGGGAATATAAGGCTCTAATGACTTAAATACAATCTGGAGTGTCTCATGCCCACTTGCTGCTGGACTGCACTGTACTGAATGTCAGGTCTGTAATCAATCTCCTGTTTTTCCCCCTTCATGAGCATCTAAAGTGTTGAAAAGAGTCATCTCTATGATTTGTGCAAAATCTCACACTCTGGAAGATCTTTTCACCAAACTACTAATGGAAAGATCAACAACAGTCAATTGCAGCAATCCTTAATATCCTTTTATAAAATTGTATTTCTATACATTCTCATGATCATTGTTGAAACACCTTTCTTATTATGAAAATGTTTCTTTTTAGCTTTTGCTGACATTTTAATTACCAAACAGAGGTTTTCTTCAATGCTGTTACTGCAAAATACCAGCCAAAACATGTGTACCAATATCCTAGTCGGAAGAATCAGTAGACAAATCTGGGGTTTTTCTTCCTATATTTTTAGAGCTCTAATCGAAACTTAAGACACTGGCACACCACGGATTTTCCCAGCAGCACACTGATGGTTTCTGTTTGGTTTACCAGCTTGGGTAAACACNNNCACGGATGGGGAGGGGAGGGATTTCCCTTATATTTGCCAAACCACAGATGTGCTGTACCCATACACTGCTAAAGCACATATTCCCAAGATGGACAAGATGGACTTATATATCTTTGCATACCCTTTTACATTTGTTTTATTTACTGTTTTCCTTATTACTTTCTCCTCTATTCTCCCTAGTTCTTATTTTCCCTTTTTGTGTTTCTTGCAGTCTAAATTTTTAGCTATTCTCAGTGCTGCACAGAATTTCTAGTAATTCTCCTCCACTTGTTTCTTTCCCTCAGATTAAATGTCCAATATATTCTATATTATATCATACATCCATGGAAGGGTTCGAGGTCAGGTTGATGGGGCTCTCAACAACCTGGTATAGTAGAAGAGCCATTCTATGATATAAAAAAAAATCTTCTTTCCCAGAAGATATACTAGATGCCAAAGGCAACCCAAGAAATAATCAGAGATTTTTTTTTTTTTTGCTTTAAAAAAGTATTTTAAAAGCGTTTCTCCTAGAATTTCATTCTTAGCAAGAAAATATCCTCCTTATTCCCATTCCTTTAATTATTTGTCTCTCTATATATGGAAAGAATTCAATCATAATTTTGTTTTGGAGGTACAGGTAATTTGGTGGTTGATTTTGTTTGTTGGGGTTTTTACTTACTAAATGCCATCTGCTTATATTAAAAAATTAAAGTATGGAATTTCAATTTTCCAAATGAAAAGGGAAACCTTTTAGTTACATGAGTTTTAGGTAGCGTTGGAGGCTGACTCTGAACTATGTAGCACCTGAAATCTCCTAAAATGTAATAAGAACGGTCTCTTGACAAGCCCAGGTCTTTTACCAAGGCAATATTACAATCTGTCACTCTTTCTCTACTTTATTAACCTACACATGTAGTTTGAAGTCTTAAATAATATGTATAAAATTGCCACTACATATGATTAATTTTACCTTATTGTTCCCTTGTCACCTGCTTGGTAACTATTTCATTGTTTCTGATGTAGAAGTGCCCAGTCTGAAATTAATAAGTGGTTTCCCTATGTAGATAATCTATTCCTTTTGATCTGTAATATTCATCATGAGTTGCAGCTCAACAGAACTTGTAGCTTGTCAAAGTATTCCCCTTTTTTCAGACCCTAAACACCATTAACCTTTGCAAATCAGCAAGCTATTACAATGCTTACTTTGTTTTCCAGACAGGCTTGCATTTACTCATCTCTGTAGACTAAATGCTAGAGATTTATTATTTCTAGTTCTGAACTATGTTCATACTTATGCTTCACATATCTTGTCTCGGCTTGCTGGTAGCGTCCTGAATTCTATTTGCTGGTTTCTGTCCCAGAATTTTCACATTAAAAAAAAAAAAAATATATATAGCAAATCTTATGGCCAGGGGCTTATAGCCAGACTACATGCAAAACAGCTGTAGGAACAATCAAGGAACAAGTGATAAGAATATTTTCAAATCCAAGCAAAGAATTCTGGCACATGAATTTGTGTAGACAGCATCTCAAAGACCCTGACTTATTTTTTTTTGTATCTCTTCCATATAGTTATGGATTCATTTAAATTGTCATTAATCCATCCCAGCCCCTTGGACTTTGAAATCATATATTTAGAAATAGAACCAAATATGTCATTTTTCAAGCTCTGCAGAAGTTCTGGTCATGTCAGATTGACTCAAGGACACTCAGAAGCAACTTCATATAAGAGTTCTTCTACCCCAGGAAAGGTCAGGCTATTAGTGTTTTAGCTCCCTTTAGTGTACTGAGATGCAGCAGTAACACACATTAAAATAATTTATCATAAGTAGTTTCTACTTTTCATTCTATTTCAAATTTCTGGTTAAAGTTACCAGCCCAAAGTCCGATGCAGATGGAGTAGAACACAGATTTCCAGAACTTCATATTTTATCTAATTTCTCTATGGTAGGAATCTGTGAGTTTTAAGCAGTTAATATAATAACATGGCATCTCTTTCAAATGCTGTTCTTTCACAATATCATACATATTGAAAAGTGACCTAGTTTTGTATCAGTCCAGAAAGCTACAGATCATAAATCTGAAGATTTATGACCAGCTAGACTATGACTGAAAATGTTTATGAGTACACGTTGATAAAAAGGTATTTTTTTGGTTTTGTTTTAAAAACAAAGCTGCAACTCTGGATTTAATTGCACGGGAATATAATACCAAGTTTCAAATTTCTATTTGAGGTATGTGATTTCTTTGGTATATACTACTGAATTATACAGTCATGAGCTGAAGTATTCTTTCAGCTTTTTTTTTCCCAAGTTTTCTAATGTTTTCTTCATTATCCATGTTAGATTCAGCTGCAAACTTTCTCCTATACAGACCTTTATATGGTTTGAGAAGCCACATATTCTCTTATGCTAATACTCAAAAAAAAAATTCTTGATCTTTTCCTTGATGAATAAACCAACTTCAACAAAACAATCAGGTTGACATATCTTTCACATGATGGGTATACAGATGATATATCTGCTTACGTGACTAGTACCCAGAAATTGCACAAAATGATATAGTCTAAGTAAACTCACTTTGCAACCAAATCTGAACCTGCCACATGGCAGACATGATGCTGCCATAGCAGAGGCAAGAGACGAAAGAAGATCTAGAAGAAAAGGCCATAAGGAACAAAACATCGTGACAAAGCAGTCAACACTGCTCGTCTCTAAGGGGGCACGAGTAAAGAGGGCCCCAGATAACACCTTTTGGACATGTCTGTCCATACAGGGGGTATTATTGCTTTACTGCTTTGCTTTATAGCCTTAATAAATACATGGGACTTCCCATTATATACAATAATGTAGAGAAACACTACTGAGGAGATGAGGTGAGCATAACGCGCTAACACCTCAGAATCCACTAGCTGAAAAAATTTGATGTTAATCTAATGACTTACATTTTGTAGAGTATGTTAATGAAAAGGACATTAAAATATACATGTGGATGTGAGTGCTAATGTCAGAAGTTGTTAGGAAGTTGACTATATGTTTTTATGGAGATATTTAATTAAATTTTGAAGGTCAAAAAAATTTTAAGCAAAGCATTTGGAGCTGTAGGCCATAAATTCGAAGTTATGCCCATACAAAGAGACAACTTTGCAAACAACTAGGATACAACATCAGCTCAGTTTTCACTATTAACTCTCATGCTCAAAAAAGAATATAAGTTTTCTTCTAACAGATAATCTCTTCTGACAGCAACGTTAAACCAGTCATCTATGCATGTGCAACACAGTTGTCCTATCAAGAGGCTAAAGATAAAGCTTTAGCTGATATCAACTCAGTAGGTAGATAATTTTTAATTAATTAGATATGCAGCAACTAGCCAATACAGTGTGTAAAACTCTAACCCTCTTTGAACTGCACACCTCCTTAAGACCCAAATTTTCTTCCAAAGTAAACGCAACAAAAAAAAGACATTGAAATGGGATGAGAAGGCCAGAAACAGAGCTTATTAAATTTAATCTAAAAATGAGCAGCACTTCATTTAGTCCCCCTTACATTTCCAGTGCTCTTAATCAGCCTTCAAAGTGCCATGCATCTCCAGATTTCTACACTTTGGACTCCTCCTGTGTGATGGAAACTGAGCTCAGATTTAAAAAAAAAGAAAAAGAAAGAAAAAAAAAAGTTTGTGAATCTATCTTTGTATTACAAGATTTCATAAAAACAGCAGTGAAATGAAAACCATCATCTTCCAGAATATTTTGCTTACTCAGCTGTAATTGTCAGATTTATGTCTCATTTCATTTTACTCAGAAAGCAGTACTAGCAGCTTCTGGTGTTCTTTCACAGTGATTAGAAGGGCCTCGCAATTTACACACAATTTGTTTTACCTCTTCTACAAGAAGCTTCAAAAATTTACTTTCAGCCCTTGAAATACAGTATGTTTCCATCAACCTCGCTGCATTTTGGAGGTAGAGAAGATAGATGGCACATTCAGAGGACTTAAAAAATCCTGGTTCTCCTGAACTCTGACTGTCCTGCTTCACATACTTGGGAAGCCTTATTGTGTAACACTTTCTAGTTGTTACAAAACCACAATCTAAACATCATTTTGAGGACGGTACCTATATTTAATGGTGTATACATATATGATGCATCTATGTTTATGTCATAGAAATAGTTTGAAAGTAATGAGAATCAAGTATATGACATATATAACATATATAGCCTAATGGTTAGCTTTACTCAGGTGATACCTCTAACTTCAAAAGAAATAGAGAATGTCCTGGTAGAGTTGAATTGTTGACAGCAGTGGCTTTAATTAGGCTTCACTTTGTCATCACTACTGCTCTTTCTGGCTGTACACAGCTCTCTCAGAAGAACTATAGAGAACTGTCTAGCAAGTCTTAAAACTGAAAGTCAACTGTCATTCATTCTTCCCAGAGCTCATGGATCTCTGACACATATTCCTGCATTGAGGTTGTCATTATTGATATGAATAGTGCTGATAACTTTTTCTTTCATAAGAAAATGCTGCTCTGGTGGAACACCCACTCTTCAACATATAAATGAAACTTCTGAGAAAGAGCAAAAAACCTTTATCAGAGACAGAAAACACACAGAACAGTTCATGCAGCGCTAACCAATGGAGCAAAATGGAAATTAGTATTAATTCAAATTAATCCTCTTAGCATCAATAAAAATTATTTAAACTCATCAGACTGCCTATTCCCTTTCAAATCATACATATTACACCAGTTTCTTCCTGAAAAAGTGAAGCACAAAAGCATTTTGATAATTTCTGGGGTTTTTTTCTACCTTATGGTGTGGATTTTTTACAGCTGATTTTTCTCTGTACATTTTTGTATCAAATAAATCTAAGTCCCTTCTGTAATTATGTTTCATAAGTGTTGCTAACTTGATATTTTCATGATATTTTGACTTTTAAGTTCAATTTCATTGTGCACATTGAAGTAGCCCAACATCATTATCTAAGGCTCATTAGTTACCAAGGCTCAGGAAATGGGATTTATGTTTTTTTCTTTTTGATAATGTACCATTCAAATTCCTTACCTTTCCTTGTTACTAAGCTTTGTTGGTGAAACAGACTGTGCCTTCAACCAAAATACTGTGTTGCTGTTTCATTTGATTCATTACAAAACAAAATAAAAGCCTTCTGATTTAAACTTCTGACATCTAATTGATTTAAAAAATAAAACCACATAACAACAAAAATCTTTTTTAGAGATTAAATTTGTGCTCTTGTATTTTGCAATCATTTGACTGCATGAATGCTGGAACAGATAAATTTGAAATCCTGCTTGAGTATTTGGAGTTGAAAAGGGAGCAATAAGTCATTAAAAATTTAATTTCCCTTAGAGTTATAGTGAAAGCTCAGCTTTGATCTATGGCATCTATGTCCCAAGAAACTGGCCATTCTTAATGTTATCGCTCTTCAGACACATACTTCCATCACTGAAATATAAGGCATAACAGATATTTGGAACACTGGTAGAGGACTACAGTAATGAATTAACAAACTTAATTGACAGAGGAAGCTTTGTAGAATGTAGTTATGATGAACAGCCATCAATCAGTGTGCTAAGCCTCCTATTCAGCAATGTGCTTCTGTGTCAGCCCCTACTTCAAGCACTGAGAGCCGTCCCACTGATCTGAGCCAGCCCCAGACCTAGCACACAGGGGTGCACTCGAGGAGCAGGATGATGCTCCAAAAGCACAAACCTGGCAGAGCTCTGCTCCCATCAGGAACAAGTCAGACTCATGTGATGGCAGAAGCAGCAGCTGATGATAAAGGCACAGCAGGCCTGGAGAGTGGGGGCTTTCAGACACTTTCTAACCAACAGAGAAACATCCTGTGGAGCTGTACGGCCACCCCCTTATTCAAATCTCTCTGGGTTTTGTTTATTAGTTTGATAGATATTGCTGCTGTTGTTGTTTGTGGCCCTATAAACAGCAGTCCTAAGTGGGACCCTTTGAGCTCTCCTGCACCAGAGCAGGCTGTGACCAGCAGTCTCCCGGAGTGGGATGCCTCTCAGCACCAGCAAAGTCTCAAGCTTGCTGTACCTGCAGGATCACCCAACAATGATGCCAGAGCCTGGGCTTATACCTCCCTCCTCAAGACTCAACCATCTGACCACTGAGAATATGCAAAGGCATCCAAGACAAGTACTTCTCTGAATTCAATGGGATTTTATCACAAATATATGTCTTGTACGTACTCCTTTCATTGTGTGTATGTATGAGCGTGAATATTACATAGCAAATCTACTGTGAATGTTGCTCTCTTAGACTCTCAGATATATTAGATTCACAAGTAAGTAAGACCTAGAAGTGAGTTATTACTATACTATATCAAATTTGATAGAATCTTTGGTTAAATTGTTTAAACTAGGCTATCAAACAAGTGCTTTAAATTTTATGTGTTCTTAAAACCTCCAGGCCTGAACCATTTGTCAAGTCTGGGACTAAATTTGGCAAGGGACCCACTCTCAAAATAGTGACTCAACAGGAGAGTTTCCCTTTTTCTTTTTTATCTTTATAATTTCCTATTCTTACTCTTCTTCCATCCAAAGCCTCCACACAGATTATCTTTGGTTGATTTTAGATTTTACTCAGATTTTTCCCTGTGTGCTTTAACAATCTAGTAAGTAGTAGAATAAGCCTTGCCAACAAATTTTGTCTCACTTTCCTTTAGCACTAAACCTGCTTTTTCCACTATCCTTGAGTGACTTAAAACACTCACTCATGCCACATCACTTCAAATAAGTCATTAAATCTATAAAATCAAATAATGAGAATTTTTTAAAAAAATAAATTGCAAGCTTTTTGCATTTTCTGAGAAATCCAAACAATCCAAGACATTAGCTTATGAAAACTGAAAACAATTTATCTTCTTTTCTCTCTTTCTGGAACCAGGGAAAAGAAAATTCTCATGTAAGTAGAAATTTTCAGGCACTGGTTGCTTCATTTTTCTGATCATCCAACAATGTATGTTAAAGCTAGAATTTAGCTATTTGAACCAGAGTCAATTATGAACCTATGAAATCACCCATAGTGTTATTGTAAGATTCTGTATTATCTCTTTCAAAAATTCATGGTCATTATAATATAATATAACTTTTAACTTGGAGTGAAAATTTCACATTCCCTTTAAAACTTTGTAAAACATTCCAGTCCACGAAAGTTGTCTTGTCCACCTTTTTCAAATAGCACATTAAAGAACAAAATTATTGACTACTTAATTTATAAATATTTAAATACCAAAATGTAGTCAGTCCAAATTGTATTACTTAAAAAGAACTGAGTATGAAAAATGACATTTTTATAGAAAGGATCTTTTAGACTAAGGAGAAGAAAGATATATTGACTTCTAGACTGTGCCACTCACAAGCTGAATTATTCTGTTCAGTGGTATTTTTGTGGGATTTTTTTAATATAAGGAACTAAGGGAATAATGCTGAATGGAAAAAAAACCAAAAACCCTTACCATTTAAAAAGCTCATCCTATTATCACCAGTGATGCAGCAGGAAATTCAGCTGCTAATGAACACCTCTAGCCTTAACCACATCTATGAAAAAACTTGCTTTGCCTAAGCATAACTGCGAGGAAAAAGCAGGCTTACAGCGTACGAAAAATGACAACTTCAGAAGTATTTTAACAAAATTATCTAAGTCCACAAAAGAAGTTTGTATGAACATATTTTTTTGTACTACCTGCAAGAAGACTGAAGCTTATCTTCTTCTATGTAACCAAAAGGAATTTATGAATTAGATTGTAAAATAGTCACTATAACATTAATGTAATATTAGAAAATTTTAAAATTTCCATTTAACCTAAAATATTACAATATAAACAAGAGAAAAAATATTTAAAACCTCCCCCCCCAAAACTGAAAAGCCTCTCTCCTGACTTTTTCTCATTTGAAACTATAAACAAATTATTAAGTCCCTCAAAAGTCTTCATACTGATCTATATATTCATCTTCATTTCAACAAAACCAACCATAAATGTTGTGTTCTTGAATTTTTCATATTCTTCAATGACTTCTCACATTACTATGGATGCGCAGGAATGACTACAAAACATTCTGTAACTCATCTTGTCAGCAGTAGGTTCTTGAACCAGCACAAATACTCAAATAAGCCAGCACTGAACAGAAATAGAACCCTTATGTTCTATCTCATAAGAAAATCAATTTACAATCTCCCACATGAGCTTCTCTCATTCTGTTTTTGTCTGTCCTTGTTTTCTCCTTATTAAAGGAAAATTGCAAAAGCTACATTTCTGCCACTGGTTTATTTTGGTCAATTAATGAAGCATGCATATTTGTTGTAGAAATAAGATAAAGTGAAGGAGTTTTACTAAATTATATGAATAGTTGGATAGGAATTAATTTCTCTAGAATCTACAGCACATTCCATTTTGCCTGACATAAATTCCTGGAAGACAGGTATCCACAGTACATAGATAAATGTTTGAGAAGAAAATTAGAATATGAGAAAAAGACCATGTAATGAAAAGGAAAAATAAAACATTATGCTCGTTTTGGTTGGTTTTTTTGAGATTTTTCCTTGGTTTGGGTTGTTGGTTTTGTTGTTGTTTTTTTTTTGTTTTTTTTTTGTTTGTTTGTTTGTTTGTTTGTTTTTGTCATCAGAAAAGGACTTATATCTGTATTTACAGCCTAACTCAGCTTTAATTCTCTTCTGCTCTGTAATTCCCAGACAAAACCAGCTCTACCATACTCTTTCTGTAATCATAAGTGGAAATCTGAAGAGGCTGGCTAGAAGCAACCTTCAGGAATATGATAGCAAAGAGCTGGATTTACCTAAAACCAGCCCAGATATAGGAAGTGTGGGAATAGGTTGACAGCCCATCAGGGATGTTGAATCAGAGGAAATGCTCCTGAGATGTCTCTGAGACAGAAGATGGCATGTCCCACATCTGGGAGTTCAACACCACGGAACACATTCACGAAGCAAATGGAAGTACTTAATGTCACTTCTCCATCTTCAGTAGTTAATCTTGGTTTTAATTTTTATGCCTTAATTACTTTGGTAACCTCCTTTCTCTGCTGCAAAAGTCAGGGACTGGCTGACTGTATAAAACAAACTCTGTCACTTTGTCTTTCTTTGTGTCATTCTAGTTCTTGGTGAGCCTGAATTGCTTCAAAGATCTCTGGTCTAAGCCGCAACTAGGTCTGACACATTTGCAGGAAAAACACATTACAAAACCTGCAATTTTACTCTTTTTTCTTTTTTTTCTAACTAAAATATTTTCCAGCATAATATTCACATTCCCTCAATGTAATGGATTTTCTTTGTCTTTCCTCCAGCAGATCACATTCTAAACTTCTATAGAAAAGTAACTGCTTTAATTTTGGATCATGCACTACGGAAGCAATTATTTGCTATGTTTCAAATCTGCATTATTCGCCTCTTACTGCACAAAGTTTTAATTTCAGTTTTTAAAATTATTAAGATTGACGGTGACCTCCTCCAGTGACCATGAAGCACTCTACAGAACAGAACTCTGCTTCAAAGCCTCCACTTCTACTCAAACACATTATTACTTCTGTTAATTCTTGGGAGTCAATGCCTTTGTAGATTAATGTAAGACTCATTAACAACTCAAAATCCCAAACCTTTCAAAATTGTCATTATGACTCTGGTGTGTAACAAATTATACTGTTTCAAATTACAAGCTGGGCTAAGTTAAAAGAAGCAGGCAAGTGAAGAAATATCTCTTCGTTGTGCATCTTTCTGATCAGAAACACACAAAAAGCCTCCCTCCCTCATCAGCAAGTTCAGACCAAAGTATGATAATTTTCGAAGGTAAAACCTCTTGCTAAAGGGTAAAACCTATCTGAAAGCACCTGGTTGAAGAGAGGAGGGAAGAAAAGGTGAGCACACCCCGGAAATTCTGCCACTTTGCTTCCCTCTCTCCATTGGGAAGGTTGTCAGCATCAGCCCTGCAGATCCTGTCTTCTGCTGCCAGCATCCACCCCCTGCCATTCCTCCAAGACATGGCTATGGGATGTGGTGTTGAAAAGCCCCAATGTGGCTGAGCCCAATAAAGCCAGTGTGATGAAGAGGCACAGCCCCAGGGGAGCCTGAGCCCCAGTGCAGCCCCAGTGTAGCCCCAGTGTAGCTCCAGTGCAGCAGGGCAGTGGCAAGGCATGACACAGACAGTGCAGCTTGCAGGGTTTGGCCACCTTTTTTCTCCATTGTCTTGGGCTTGGGGACAGGGCCACCCGACAGCACGGGAACAGCCACCAACTTGTCTTTGCCCCAGTGGCCAGAGAGAACTAATTTTATGTTGGTTTTTTGTGGGAAAAGCACCTTCTCTTTTTGTATATTTTTGATAATGCTATTGCTGCTGTTACTGTGCATTTCTTATTCCATTGCTTTTTGTTTTCACTAAATTGTTATCTCAACCCGTAGTCTCTGTCTTTGTCCCTCTTGTACTGGAAAGGGTGAGGGGATGACAAGTGGCTTATTTGTAAATTAATTTCCACCTGGTGTTAAACCACCACAACACCACTGAAATGACTGAGACCTTGACTGAATTTGCCTAGTGACCTGCTCTGGTGATTAGGTACCTGCAGAAAAGAAACAAAGAAGATGAACTCATAACAAATTTCTGCCAGGTAAGACATTTTGGAGCAGGAAGCCAGGACGTGATAGTAACCTAGGTATCAGTGTCCAGATGACTACAGCTATGGAGAAAGTAAAATGAAATGGTGTTGTCACCAACGACAAACCTTGTAAGTAACATTAGTTACTTACATCAGTCAGCTGTGTTAGAAAGAAACAAAGAGCAAAAATAGCAGCCCTTCATGGAGGACATCCTTGCACAGTGGTCCCATTCCACTTACAAATACCTTTTACATTATATGTCACTAAGCAGTGTGATTCTGTTCCTGTGTCTACCTCACCCATGACAATTATTTAAAGTACTCAGTTTTGCAATCCTCCATCATATCCAGTGACTTATTTTTCCACTAGAGTCGTAGATTTAGATAATGAGTAGTACACACAAAGACCCGTCAGATTGTGAAGAAAAGAGATGTGTGTGGTCATTTTTTGCAGTCTTGCATCAAGGAATTTACAGCCCAGAATAGATCCCAAGCTTTATGAAAGCAGCTAAAGGTATAAGCATTGCAAAACTCTGCAATTGTTAGTAATAATTAATCAATTAATTTTTACTTGGAAATCCTTACAATTAAAAAATCCAAACCAGCCTCTTGTAGTGGGGCTTGTTTTAAAGCCCTTGTACATAGGCAACAAACTCCCTTGAGACACCAGACTTTGTAATGTGCACCTCTTCTATCCTAGTGTAGCTCAGACCATAAAGAATACTAATTAATCTCCTACTGTCTGATAACATATACACAACACTATTTTTACAGTGTTAGACAAATATTTAAAGTGTTTTGACAGAGTATGTTCTGAGAGCACTTAACTGAATATGAAAGGACTAAATCATGGGAATTCTTTACATGACATTACAGCTGATATAGTGTATGTATCACAAGAAAATGCTCAAATACAGCAAATGGTATTAGCAGCTTGTAAAATTATAAAGATGGCATCAAGAGATTTAATACTGTGACAAATTTTAATAACTGTTAATGGCTTAAACATAGTTATGAAGGGCCTTTTGCCCATTATAGTAAAACTGTGTAAAGAAGGTGTGACCACCAAATCCCATCCCTCCATGAATATGCCTCTGGACTGGAACTTTAGACTTAGTTAAACTTCCTAATGGAACCTGAGATAAGATACGGGTGACTGTCCCATTTATCTCAGATTTAGGGAGAAGTAAATAAGGCTGAGGAAGAAGAATGTATCAAGAAAGAGAGCCAAACCCAGCACTGTCCTGAAAATCAGCTCGGTCTGGTTTTGGGAGCAGGGACTAAGGGGAGAGAGTTTTTGGATATGTGGCATAACCTCTGGTGGAACAGTGAACACCCACACTCCCTTACACAAATTGTCTCAGTTGTAAAGCCCCCGACCCTGGGAAGGCCACATCCGTGGGACATTCACATGAGAGGCAGCTGGGGAGGTGTCACAGTCCTTCAAAGACTCCCTGAACTTCTCCCCCAACTCATTACTGAGGCCTTGAACCAGAGCATTGCACGTGATGTGAAGAGATGCTGCAGATCCACAATCTGTTGCAAGACACAGTGTCAAACTTGCCCCCCACCTCATCGCCAGGGAAAGTACCTGGAATTCCCACCTGGCCTGAACCTATTAATCTACTGAACTCTATGTCTTGCCAGACTGTCACCATCCAGAAGACTGGGAGAAGAGGACCAATGGGAGTGGTGATTTTCTACTTAATCCGTCTCTGTCACTCTCCTTATCACCCCTCCACACCTTTTTTTTTTTTTTTTTTTTTTTTTTAATTTCTTTCTCTCTCTCTCTCTGCCTCATATTTACTGTTAAATAACATCTATACTTTTGACTTCAGCACATGGTCTCATTTGCACATTAATTTGGGCAGAGGCCTCACTCTAAAAAGTTTAATAACCGCATTGTAACAAATATACATCAATGTTTCAGTGTTTTGGGAGGATGAAACTTTTTAGCATAAATTATTTTTTTTCCTTATTTCTGCCTGAAAACATAGGCTTGTAAATCTGATTTTGCTACTATAAAAAGCCAGTAGCCAGAACTACTTGCCCCCCAACTTACAGAGATAAGGTGTATTGCTTTATTTATTTATCACAGTAAGGTACTAGAAAAGGTACAGTATTGAGCTTTCTCTCCTTTGATCTTTCTCTAAATTATTGAAATACTTAACACTGAACATTTCATGGCTGTTGCAGAAATAAACCAAACTGAAGCTATACAGTTAGCCTCAGAGGTGTGTTCTCCCATCCATGTATGCACATAGCCTCTATTAGCATTAATGAGAACTAGCCATGCATATGGATGAGAGATCAGATCCCTTAATTTGTTTAGATGAGACCAATTTTAATCAGTGTAAGCTAATGCATAATTTTGTAGCATGCTTGTGTGGCTGGGGAGTCAACATGCTTTAAGGGTTTCACTTCATATTCCAGGAGTGCCTGTGTATGCTGAGAATATTTGAAACATAAGAAAGAAAGTCAGAAGATTAGTCAGGAATATTATTCTCAGTGTACTTTGTCCCAGTGAGAAGAGGAGCCACAGCAACATGGAGTGACCTTGCAAAAGCAAACCAGGAGAGAGAGCAAATGCTGAATGCCAGAAACATGATTTTGCATTGAATCCTACCATTAAAAAACTCTTAACAGCCATCACTGAGGTCTGTTATAATAAATCATTGCTCTTTATCATTAAACACAGGTCAGTAAATTTATATTCCTAGTGAATCTTCAAAATCTGTATTACCTCCTAACCTCACAGCAACCTCATAATAACCTCAGCAAACATGTTTATTCAAACAAAACAAGCATCAAGAAAAATTATTAAAGCTCAATACACAAAAAAACCCTAAAACACAAAATACAAGGTAAGACTGAAGTTCTGCTCAGAGAAAAACATATTATACTCTGCCCCTCCTTTGAAAATTACTTTTGGTCTCAAAAACAAAAAGCAACTTTTATGTTAAATATACTATTTTTCTGCTGCTTCATCTTTTACTGGCAATCATTTTCCTAACTCTCATCAATCCCACTTTGTGGAGCTCAGATCATGTTTGGAGACACAGAACTATGAAGGCATTGTCTGTTTAATGAAAAAAATGCACAGGCACAAAAATATAGTAAAATATAGTAGATTTTTTTTTTTTCCCCCAAGAGAAAATACAAGTTATGTCCCCAAATTGAAGATGTACATGTGGGTAAAGGACAAGAAACTTCACCTGCATAAATGTACCTATAAAAGAGACCACTAGTGCAAATCCATTTGGAAGATGATGATCAGTAGTTGTCATTAGGTAATTTTGTTGATCTTTCCTTCAAGATTTCACATTATCGATGCTCAAACCATCTATTTGAGAAATGTAACTTTCAGTTTCTAAGAGGTTTCAGCTATTGTGCTTTATGAGGTTCTGTGTGAAGCCATGAGTAACTTGTAAAGATCATACTAAATAAAGGTCTAGTGTAACCTTGTACTACATCCCATAAGTAGCCATTCTGAAACATAGAGAATCAACTGAAAATATATAAAAAGTTCAAAAAATATCCTCATGTTCTGTTTTTCCTGCCTTATTTCCACAAAGAACACAGAGTTTTCCTACTAAATTCATCATGAGGCCATAAGAATATAACCAGTAACTGACACAGATACACAGTGCTTCCGTTTCAAGAGATGCTGTTTTTAGTACAACTGATGGAAAAGTAAGGCAAACACTCAGAAAACTGGATTATTTCATTCCAATATGTTTCATCACTGTCAGTATCTCAGTGGGGAAGAGGAGAGAGAGAAATGGTGTAGATGCACATGTAGACATTCACTCTATGCTGTGTACACATAAATTGTCAAACATTTGAAGATCTACAATTTAAGATGCAAGTCTTAGGAGAATTTATGAAAGGAATCATGAGCGTGTGACAAAAAACACTTTATAAAGACAATTAACACATTGGTTTCAAAAATGAATGCATTTTCCTCTTGTATATAAACAACTTTACTTATTTATTTATTCCAAATATGCATTCCACCATAATAAGCAAGATAAGAAAGAGAAATACATTACTAGGGTACCTTTTTCATCTTGGTAAAGAGTAAATATTTTTAAGCAGGCAACAACGTTGGACGACTAATTTCTTCAAGTGAAAACAATTTTTAGAAGTCAATACTGATACTGACATTAAAACTTAAATGCAAGTAATAAGAGAAATGCCTCTGAAATATCTGTTTGGATTAACTAATTTCAAAACATATTGCAGTGTATGGATAGAGAAAACAGGAGAGTAGAATTAAGCATTTTTTATCAGAGACGATGCTTGGTAAATTATTACTGCATTATTTTATTACAGATACATGAAAGTATTAAAATAAAAGATTTTTATAGGCATTTTTTAAGTGAATCATATTTTGCTGCTTCCTAAATTCATGTAATATTTATCAGATAAGTACTTATTTCCACAAGTCTTAGCATCTGAGGAAAAGCAAGCTGCAGTGTGTAGTTACAAAAAAGACTCTATAGTTTATCTTAACTGAGGATAAAGTCAAACTGTCAAATCTTAAACTGATCCCAGCTGCATATCATGTTACATATTTGGAAAATTATATATATTCTGTCTCTGATAATCCCCAAATGAAATATATGCACAAATAACCTCATGGTCTCAAAGTAATTTCTAGTATTATTTTGTTCTCTTCTCTGGGTCAATCTGTGTTCCTTATCAAATTCAGCACATCTGCACAGCATTCCAGCAACCTTCCCAACTTAGATGTGTAGTATCTAAGATATATACTGTAGTATTTGAGCTGAATCTTCAGATTTTATTTATTTACATGGTACCTCGTACTCAGTGAAAGGAATCTCATCATGTTTAGCTCTCTGGACAGTTAAAACCAACCTCCAATAAAATACATTAAAATGAAACTTCATTGGAGTGAAAACTTCACGGCTAGCAACAGCTCCTTGATTAAGTAACCTAATCTCTCTAGTACTTAGTAATTCACAGGGTGAATTACCTTACCATCATATTTTAGTTGAGTTACTGGAGCATTTAGCAATACTGAAAGGTAAAAATGAAGTTTCTGTTCTGTTCAGCATAAGGTAGACAGAAACATCCAAGGGAACTTTCAACATTTGCTGATCAGGTGTGCAATCATGGACCTATTAAGCAGAAAATTCTACACACAGAACTGAGTATTTTCTTTCTAGTGTGTTCCTGTATTATGTGGAACTGTTAAGAGAGAAAGATATCCGTAAAATTCCCTTCCTCAGTATTAGATATTTGTTACAGAATAAATCTAAACGACGTTACTCTACTGTAGAGGGGCAAGTTTGAATGAAATCTAATAGTCACTGCTGAAAAAAAAAAAAAAATTCCCCTTTCTAAAGAATTTGGTTTGGGTTATTCTCTCTCACTTCATAGAAAGACTTCAAATGTACTTTTTCGTTCTATATCTTTATATTCCCTTCCCTTCCCTTCCATTCCCTTCCCTTCCCTTCCCTTCCCTTCCCTTCCCTTCCCTTCAAG
>JAOTQP010001286.1:73654607-73699330 GCA_026413545.1 Cichladusa arquata | reverse complement strand
TTCCCTTCCCTGAAACTTCCCTTCCCTGAAACTTCCCTTCCCTGAAACTTCCCTGAAACTTCCCTGAAACTTCCCTGCCCTGAAACTTCCCTTCCCTGAAACTTCCCTGAAACTTCCCTGAAACTTCCCTTCCCTGAAACTTCCCTTCCCCTCCTCTTTATGTATGCATGTAAACTAAGTTGAAATGTAGGACTTTGGCTTTAGGTCACTGGAAGAACCTCTGCAAAAATAAATGTCTACTGAAATTAGAAGTAGAGCATGAGGGCCTGGGAAAGACTTGAGGGTCACAGATATGCTATCACGAGGCACAGAGCCAAAAGAACACTTCCCAGTGATAATGGGAGAAAAGAGGTTAAACCCTTCTGTGTCCTGGATCCTTTTCAACCATTTCCAGAAACCTATTACTGAGTAACTAATATGCCCCTCAAAAACCACAGACATAGGAATTTGTCTCCAGTGTACAGAAAAAAATCACAACTTCTCACTCAGCCTAGCAATGCATTTAGGTACAGAGATCTTATATGGTCTTGAGTAAATTAGGTTAAATTCAGTCAGACTGGTAAAAAATAACTGCCTGAATTCTTACTCAAAATTTTGTATGAAATTTTGCATATTCATTCTCCGTTTTCCAACTGCTCCTTTCTATAGAGAATAAAATATCAGAAATCAGAGCAATCCTTGATTTACAACTTTGGCCGATTTTTTTCTTTAATTTTACAGCTATTTTTCATAGGCTAACTTTACAATAACTTTTGAAATTAAAAAGACAAAGCCAGTAAATAAAAAGCATTGATACAAAGGTATGTAGTGTTTAGAATTATGAAACAGACTTTAGAGGAAGATGCAGCTACTCATCACCTATTGGAGTCATGCTGTGATGACACAAGGCAGAAAAGGAAATATTTTTATACCTTTTCTTTCTCTGTTAACAGAGAACACACTTTTTTCAGAGCTGTTTCATACTGAAATTGTGAACTGGAAAACTATACAGCTCCATATACTCACATACTTTTTATTAGCAAATCACTTATGTATAGCTTTAAATTGAGCATGTCAGTAGACTTACTGTACTCATCAGTACCAGTCACACACTTAAATAGGATTGTAAGTCTTTTTGGTTAAAGAACCTTAATACCTTGCAACAACAAGCAGAAGTAGTAGTTTGTGACCGACTATTAAAATAATCCCAGGAATTTCAGATATGAAAAAACTGCAGGCATTTCGTTTAAAGGTAATATGGATGAAATAAAGAAATAATAACTTCTAATTAAAAGGTAAATCAAAATTTGCATTAGAACAGTTTCAAGTTTTAGTGATCTAGGAATTCTCAATTCTAATGTATTACTACCTTCCCATCTGTACACCAGTAGATGTTCTTAATTGTATCTGCTATTCAAGCAGTTATAGACACACAATCATACCAACAAAAGTTTTGTTGATACCAAATGAAAAAATCAGAATCTTCCATCACAACATAATAAAGCTTAACAGAGAACTGTAGCTTAATTGCTACCAATACCTGTCATACCTCTGAGAGAAAGTGCTGATCCAGGCAACTGCTTACCATGGCTCGTGATTAACCATAAGTGAATGTGTAAAATTTTAGGTTTATGACCTTTGGAAAAAAGGGGCAGTCAGTTCTGGAGGACTAAAAGGATATTGTGACGTTGTTCAGGGAGAAAATTAGAAGAGTCAAAACCCACCTAGAACTTAAATCTGTCTACTGCTAAAAAAGAGTTAAAAATGTTTCTATCAATACATCAGCAACAAAAGGAGGGCTAAGGAGAATCTCCATTGTTTGTTGGATGGAGGAGGAAATATAATGACAAAAGATAAGTAAATGTCTGAGATACTTACTGGTATTTCTCTGCCTCAGTTTTTATGGTAAGACCAGTTGTTCTCTGGTTGCCAAGTACCCTGAGCTGGAAAACAGGCATGGAGAGCAGAATGAAGCCCCCATAACACGTGGGGAAATGGCCAGTGACCTGCTATACCACTTAGTCACACACAGGTCTAAGGAGTTGGGTGAAATCCACCCAAGGGTACTTAAGAAGCTGGCAGAAGTTCTCACCAAACCACTTCCCATTGTCATCTTGGTTAACTGGGGAGGTCCCAGTGGACTTGAGTTTGACCAGTATGATGCCCATCTATGAAAAGGGTTGGAAGGAAGATCTGGGAAACTACAGAGGTTTCAGTATGACTTTAGTGTCACTAAAAGGAATGGAGCAGATCATCTTGAAAGTTATCACATGGCATGGACAGAAAAATGAGATGATCAGGCCTAGTCAGCAGGGGTTTTAGAAACGGCAGGCTCCCATGCCCAAATAGGTCTCCTTTCCATGGCAATCTAACACCCTTAGTGGATAAGGGAAAGGCTCTGGATGTCTTCTATTTGGACTTTAGTAAATCCTTTGACACTGTCTCCCATAGCACTCTCCCAAAGAAACTGGCTGCTCAGGACTTGCACAGGTCCACAGTTTGCTGGGTGGAAAATTGGTTGGATGGCTGAGCCTGAAAAGTGGTGGTGAATGGGGTTACATCCAGCTAGTGGTCAGATCACTAGTGGCGTTCTTTAGGGCTCAGTTTTGGGGTAAGTCCTGCTTAATATCTTCATCTAGAATATGGACGAGGAGATTGAGTGCACCCTCAGTCATTTGCAGGTGACACCAAGTTGGTCAGCAGTGTTGATCTGCTGGAAGGCTCTGCGGAGGGATCTGGACAGGCTGGATCAATGGACAAGGCCAAGTGCTGGGGCCTGCACTTGGGTCACAACAACTTCCTGCAGCACTGCAGGCTGGGGCAGAGTGGCTGGAAAGCTGCCCAGCAGGAAAGTACCTGGGAATGCTGGCTGACCACCAGCTGAGCATGAGCCAGTGTGCCCATGTGGCCAAGAAGGCCAATGGCACCCTGGCCTGTGTCAGCAACAGTGTGGCCAGCAGGAGCAGGGCAGTGACTGTCCCCCTGTACTCACCAAAGTGAGGCCACACCTCAACTTCTGTGTCCTGGGCCACTCACAGCAAGACAGACACTGAGGTGCTGGAGCCTGTCCAGAGAAAGGCAATGAAGCTGGGGAAGGGTCTGGAGCACAAACCTTGTGAGCAGTGGCTGAGGGAGCTGGAGTTGTTTACTCTGGGGAAAAGGGGGCTCAGAGGAGAACTTACCACTCCCTACAACCACCTGAAGGGGGTGGTTGAGGGAGGGGATTTGTCTCTTCTTCCAAGTAACAAGTGGTAGGGGAAGAGAAAATGGCTTCAAGTTGCAGCAGAAGAGGATTTGTTTGGATATTAGAAAAAAAAAAAAAAATCATGGGAAGTGCTGTTGAGCTCTGGAACAGGCTACCCAGGGAAGTGATGGAGTCACCATACTGGAGGTCTTTAAAAGACACATAGATGTAGCACTTTGGTTCATGACTTAGTGGCAGTGTAAGGTTTTTGGCTGGACTTGGTGATCTTAATAGTCTTTTCCAACTTAAATGATTCTGATTCTATAATTTCAACTTGCATAATTTCTTGATGCCTGCCAGATAATGGATATCATGCTACTTATTTTCACATTTTTGGAAAAAAATCTCTTCAGTAGTCTCAAAACTACAGCTCTCACCATGGCAGTTTAATGTTTTTTAAAGCCTGAAATGCAAATCAAATACAAAAAGAAATTCAGACAATGTATTTCAGACAAAGAGAAATTAAGTAATTGTTAGTCTTTTTAAAGAACATTTTCACTTAATACTTTTTCTACTTGAATATGTTTTGTCCCTTGACATATGCCTATGTTTGGACATAATACCTTTGACAATCATAATTTTAAAATTGTATTACAGAGTTGATGAATTACCAGCCATCCGTATATATTCAAATGTTCATGAAACCAAATGTAATAGCAGGATCTTTTTGTTGGTTAAATGTGTCGACCTATTTCAAAAAGCCCTGTGTTTTGTGAATTTCCTTACACACATCAAATAAAAAAAAATAAACTCTCATTTAAGGTACATATGCAAATGTTCCTTTTCTTAAGCTCATGTATTTTGTCTTGCTTTGGAAAGGCATGGATATGTTCTTGGCTCACTCTTCTATGCTGTTACACTTCTATCCCAAAAAACTTCCAAATTCAGGAATTGGAAAAGTCAAACAGAAGATTATGGAAAGCTTGGCCAATTAAAAATTTGGATTCTGTTTGAAGTTTGACTCAGAGACCGTTCTTAGACTCCAAATGTTCAACACTACCTTCAGGCAGGGTCAGCAGTGTAGTCTTTACTTTTCATAATAGCACATCATATCTGGAAATATCTGCTGTCCTAGCTCTCCCATTTTGAGATAACTTTGACAGAAACTCCCCATCAAGCTCTGGAAAGCTTTAAGTTCCTGAATTTTCAGTACCAAAAGGCAGTTGGAAGAAATTATATGGCATTTTTCACGCAGGGAAAAACTCTTTCTTTCCAGTCTCTTCCAGATGAAGTGTTCCAAAACTATACAGGCAATTGGTACTACATGTTTCAGAAAGAGAGAGACCTAATTTTGTCTGTTAATGTTTTGCTTATGTGAACCTAGAATTCTCCAATCAAAGTTCAGGATGTAGATCTGATCCTCTGTCTGTTCCCCTGAGATTATGTAGGAAACCAAATAATGCATTTGCCTTAGTATAACACTGAACTGGTGAATGGAAGAAAAAAAAATATTTTTTATTTTCTTTGTATGCTTCTTGAAGAAGACTACATCAGATGCCTTGAGTAAAGTAACAGAGGTATTAGGAGGCTAGTTTATATGACTGTTTTGTTTGCCTTTCTAAATCTAAATTGAATCATCACCCCTTTCAAAGGCTAGACTTCAGATTTCTGTGTTCTCACTTTAGTAATGGCCCTGCAAATTTCAGTGTGACATAAGAAGTGACTTCTGTTATCAGACTGCTCTTCAAATATGCCTCTTTAAAGTACACAAAGATCACTGAAGCTTCATTGCTATTGTCTGACAGAGGCAGCTAGTGCCTCCTGCTTCATAGAGTCCTCTCTTTTATATTCCTTAAGGAATGGGGAACCATGGTGTCAACTTTTAGATTTGAATTTTTAAAGTTAAATGCACTAAGGAAATTCATATTTGCTTACTGTTAAAACTGGCAACTAACATGTTACCACACTCTTCCCATTTTTTGTTCCTTTTCAATGCTGCTCTTGTGGTTAAGTGGGAATCATTTCCTAGCTAGATGCAAGACAAAATTTAAGCTGTGAGTGTGGAAGTGACATGCAGAGTAATTTCATGAAAAACCTTACTCACCTATTTTCCTCTCATTCTCATCAAGAAGAAAGAACACCATTACTGACAAGAAATATCAGGATTAAAGCAAGTTGCTGTCGCATCTTTATTATGATGACCACTAATTTTCTTTCTAGAATTTCATATAAAAATAGGGGATGAATAAGGCTAGCTTATTTGCCAATTTTAATAATTTAAGAATTTATTTCTTTTTCATTATGAAAGCGAGTACCATGGGCTTCAATTACTATCTCTTCCCTCTTGAGTGATACATTTGTAGTTACTCCAACTCTGGTGTTGAGTATTGTTAGTACTCATTGAGTTGGTTGTGTATGCTTAATAACTGAGATATGCTTTAGTTCTTCCCAGTTACTGCACTAGGCACTAGAGTACCAGAGTTAGAAGCACTGCCTAAGGGCTTAATCCATCTCACTGGGAAGTCAATAATAAAACTCAGGTTCACATCACTGGGACTTGAATTAATCCTAAATACACAGAAAAAAAAAATCCAGATGATGGTACGGTTCTTATGGTCAGTTTGCAATTCAAACAGAATCCTTATGAGCATGTGGAAGTTAGAACTAGCAGTAGGAATTCTGTGGAATTTATTCTGAAGTTACTCTAAGCAAGTAGGTGGAGAAGCTAGAAATCGAAGAGATACTATAAATGATGAGGACTTGTTTTAAAAACAACTCAGAGAAAGTTATGGCCAATGATTACCACAAGCATCATATAAATAATTTGATTTGCAGTATCAATAAGCTATTTATTCATATTAAATTGCAAAAAATAATGTCTATAGGAACTGTGTAATAAACAGATTGATGTCCAGTGTGTTATTTTTATACAAGTCCTTAAAAGGCTAAGAAAGGTCTCTTGCAGTTATAGCGTGATGTGTAATTAATTCAAATAAAGTTATTAAACTTAGTGCACTTATAGTCATACAGAGAGGATGGAGAGTCTTGACTTAATGTATTAAAACTTACAGGAGTATTAAAAAAATGATCAGTGTCCTTCATACCATATTCAGATTTTTATTTTTGTACAGGAAAGAATAACGCCTGCTTCCACATTTCTTCTGGAATATAATGAGTCTCAGAGAGAATAAGCCCTGTAATTTTCTTTCTCTGTAAAACTGGATTAATGTTATCTCATGTCTGATTTATTCCTGTCCTGAAGGAGTCTGAAGAAAAAAAGTCAGCTCGGTAAAGAGAATCCTTGCTGGGGCATGACATACAGGATGACACGCATTGTCTTCATCCTTGCCTAATGAGTAAATCATCACCTCACTTCTACTCTGTTTTCTGACCACTTTCTGTATTTTAATACAGAGGATTAAACAGCTGCTGAACTTTGTGCAGGACAGTATGAAACCAGTTTCTTCTTAGTGATCACATATTGTAAAAGTTAATTGAAAAGAATAGTCTACACCAATTAAAATAGAAGCATATATTTCTGCCATGGTTAAAATATTCTTTTTTTTCCCACAGGAAAATTATCTTTCACACTCTCTTTATCACTGTATGCTTTCTGTATTAGTATGCTCATGTCTCAAGGTTTCCAGTGGAAAAACTTGGCTACAAAACAATACAATTTCCTAATACCTTTAAATTTTCAAGAATTCATGCCTTTATTTTTTTAATGACTTTTTGCTTCACTGATCAATATAGTAAGGAGTGGGATGTCAAGATATACTACAAAGATAGTTTCTCCTCAGTTTTACTTTCTCTTTTGAAAGTGAGAGTATCAGATCTTGATACAGCATCACTGAAATCAATATTACAAATGTTTCACTGAATCTAAATCTGATAATCTTTTTTATGGTATAATTTAAAATTAAATAGTTTCTCCAAAGTACACTTGATAAAACTTATTTAAGGAATCATCCCAGCACCCCATTGACCTCAACATGAACAGCTTTTAGTGATGAGATATAAGCATGTCTAGACACCCAGGCATATGACATTTTATAATTTCTTTCACTTACCTTACCATAACAATTCAATTTGAAGTAGCAGAAAAGGCTGATATGATTCTACCAGACAGATATTGATATTAGCTGTTCTTATGGAAACTTATAACATTATGGAATAACCTCACTGAAGTCACTTGATTTAGTTGGTAGGTTTGAGACATGATATATATGTAAGAGTTTGTATGCTGCATGAAGTTTCAAGGTGCATTTTCAAACTGCAACTGCTAATGTAACCCAAATTTTAATATAATAGAATAAAACTATTGGAGAGAAATGCATTTGCTTTGGCAGAAATGATTTAAAGAAATACCATTTTACTGAAATTATTGTCAGACTAAATGTTCTGTCTACTCTGTTGTACCTCATTAGTTTTAAGTAAAATTCAGTACTTTATCACAAAGAAAAATTTAAGAGTTGATATTCATTGAACATAGGAGCTTGATTTTGAGACAAGCTCTAACTTGCCACAATGTTTACTCACAAATGTGGTATTTATGTAAAGGTATACATCACAAGAAGCTGTACTGGGTGGAGGGTTAGATAAAGTTATTCTAGTCTAGTTCATATGCGACTGATGCTTTACCATTGTTTTAGCATGTAGGATGGAAGAGCAACAAAGGAAGCATTATTTCCCTCTGTGATTAAAGGAGTATAGGTTTGCCTCTTTCAGGACCCAAAAGAGCTTAAAAAAAGATGAACTAGTCTTACAGACGCTCTACAGTCAGGCACCTGCAATATTGTAGATTAGACATTTTAAAATTCTGTTCTTATCATGGACAAATGTCAAGTCATTTTCAAAAGAATAATTGCTGCTCATTTTTGCTATGTCTCCTGCATTAGTAAATGACAGGATAAGAAATTAACAAAAAACTATTATTTCTAATTTTTATTGCCTAAATTTGCTATTTTAAGGATGTCTGCAGACCCAATAAACAAGAATTTGTTTTCAGACAAAACAGACTATTCTGTAATCACAGCACTTTTCACTCTCTTTTAATTCAATGCAGTTGATTTAAACAGAAGAGAGATACTTCCTTTATTTATAGACTAAAATATTTGATTTCAAAATCCTTATTAACATGCCCCTAGTAAAAATATGCAGTTTAGTCATCTGGTGTTTAGTCACTGTTTGTCTTTATGGAGTGACTGTGAACACTATTTCTCAGGTGCTGCTTCCTTGCATTCAGGAGTCCACTTTGACCCCAAAAGCATTAACCCAGCCAGGTTGCATTTCATTCTGTACTGTCATGTAAGATGTGCTCTACAAAAAATAAGGGACATTGACCTTGAAAGGAAAGGGGCAGACAGGGAGGGAAATAATAAATCCCACAACCAAACCCATTCAACAGCCCAGACCAAGATCTAAGCTCTGTCAAAATGATTTCTTATTCCATTTTACTGAAGCAGTGCCATGCTTTATCACTTCTGAGTTCATGCCTTACAGCTGAGGCAGCCCACTTGAATTGGTAAGTTGTTTAGTTAAAGTATACACATGCTATTCACATTGTCAATATGATTTAAAATGAAAGAACATTTTGCAGGTGAAATACAGCCACAAATGCATCAGGAAGCTCAAATCCAAAGCACTAGAGCACACATAATTAGTTGTTGCGTGTCTCACTATATTCCTTCTTCTTCCCATTTACAGCAATACTATACTCAGACACATGGCACTGGTGACTCATTGGTGGAGGTGGCAGCATTATATCTTCCAGGAGCTTCTGATGAAGTCTTACAATCCTAAGCAAAATTGGTCAGCTAATCTGAGCCAAATGTAATGTAGTACTACTTTTTGTTTCATTACATCATTGCACACACAATAATACAAAAATTTCAGTATAATGTGAAGAACTGCTGGATTTGTTTTGTGACTATGCAGATATTGAAACATCTAAATTAATTGTGAGTTTAAAAAATGCTTTCCAAGTCAATAAAGTGCTAAGTTTACAAAGAGTAAAGTTTACACTCCATTACATCTTTTCAGAAGTAGTTGTGTTTATTTATAGATATTTTTATATGAGTAGGTTGTGTTGCTTGGCTTTTGTGGTCCGGCCAGATTGCTGCTTTAATGTAATAGAGCAGATCAACTATTGCCATACAGGCGTAGACCTTTTTTTTTTTTTTTTTTTAAGCAATAGGCTCTGTATTAAAGCACAAACCAAAGGGATATTGGCTCAAACAGGAAGGAAATAAAAACCTTTCTCTCCTTATAATTTGCAAATAAAGAAATCTGGACTCAGAATGCTTGAAATGCCTTATAACTCAGTTTAATTTTATTTTAATGTAATTGAAAATTCTTGTGAAGGCAATTTTGAAAGTTGAGCTCATTTTCTATTGTACTGCAGTGGAATACCAAACTCTATGCATTTCATGTAAATTAACAACATTATCAGACTACAATGAATCTAAACACTCCTCCATCTGTACTTTGTGATATGTGAATAAATAAAAACTTGAAAGTAATGCAAATGAAATCCCTGACAAAGGATCCATAACATTCAGAACTAGGTCATAAGTGAATGCATTAGTGCTCAATATAATTCCGTCTTAGGTTTTAATGCTCACCTTCTCTTGTTCTTGCTGGCAATTGATTATCTTTCAGTAAAGTTTACATGTTACCATTAAATGTTAATAATGCATAAATATTAAACATACCATTGTAAAGTTAGCAACACTATTAATATCCTCAGTCTCTGTAGGCAATACTAGAAATTACTAAGATCACTATCAATAGTCAGAATCATAAAAATCCTGTCTTTCTGGAATTGATAGCAATAAACAAAGTACAAGGTACAATGGATATTTAGTATGGCCACATCTTCTTAAAAAACTGGTGCCAGAAAAGGCAACACTTTTTAAACAAGATATTCCTCTCAATTCACTAATTTCACTATTTTCTATCTTTTCGTCTGTATGTAGTACTTGCAAAATGCTGTAAAATATTAAGGCACTGCATATTCTGAACTGCTTGGCAATTTTTTGTTCTCTAGATTGTTCAAGGGAAAAAGAAAAACAAAACAACAAAACACCACTGCAGCACTGATGGGCAGAAATGTCACTGTCAGATTCCCCACTGCAGATCCCTGTCAGGCAGGGCATTGTTTAAAAAGCAGGCAAAGACTTAAATATGCATAGTTGCTCTAGATTTCAGTCCCACTAGGTGACAACAACTAGCTTAAGTATACATGTGTGATAAGCTTTACACACTCCCAAGGGTGCTAAATCATTGTGTTGGCTCAAATTTAGTTTTTAAGAGCTTTGTTGACTTCACAGCTGGTGAGTTGATGCTTTCTATCGCTCCACCACTTGGCAACAGATGCCTCTTACTTATGCACAGATGCTGAGTATACACCCAACCCTAACATTAGCCTTGTGTTTTGAACTAATTGGGCCAACAGAGTTGTAATTAAGATTTGAATAATTAGAAAACTAACATGATTACTTTCACAATTAATCCTTCTATTGTACCATCACATTCTCTTTTGGACTATTCTGCAAAGGTTTTATTTCTTTGGGTCCTGCAAATCCATCAGCCTTCTAAACAGTGCAATGAGAAAGTATTTTGCCAATAGTATTAATGACAATTTAAAGGGTTGTTTTCACCCTGATTTAAAAGACGTATAGCGTGCAATTAAACTGCTTTGTTTTTTTTTTTTTTTTCTTTCATTCTAGTTATTAATTATATGGATCCCTTTATTACAATTACACAGGAAGAAAAACCATATATAAGAATGAACAAAGATTTTTAAGAACAGTACGTGAATATACTTGGATAGAGTGTAATATAGAAGATCTTTAGGATGAGCTGATCTGATATATTCTCTATTATTCTTTTGACTTGGTGTCTGTTCTAAAGTGGATGCAGAGGGGTAACAGTTAAGCAAAGGAATATAGGAAAGGGGAAAGGAAGAGTCTTTTAAGTAGGAAGCCTGCCTGTCCTGGTGAAATGGCAACAGTAATACTTGGAAAGAATAGTGGATCATCTGATTTTAGAGAGAAGAAATAACAGAAAATGAACAATTAAAATTGAAAATCATTACGTAATATCTAATCAGAGCTTGAGGGACATACAAAGTGTTAAAGACTGAATGAATATGATAACATCTCATGCTGAGGGTATTACACTAACTTTAAACAATGCTCTGACAGTAATATGCAAAACCAAGGTGTTCATGTATGTGCATGCTCACAGAAATGCCTGTTTTCAGACACATTTACTGGCATACACACGAAAGGAATTCTCTTGTTCTTGATAGGAAAAATCAACACTAGTTAAATTTTCATTCTTTGGTATTAGGAAGACTGATAACAATAGAGAAGAAATATTATAGCTGCACAGGAATATTAATAAGAATCGTAACTTATAAGTACGCATTAACTGCTGTTTAATCAAGTGCATCATGTCATGGGGAAGAGGGAGGATTTGTTGAAGACAGATTCTCTTGAACTAAAGATTTATGTTTTCTGGTCTCTTCCAAATTTTAAAATATATTATTTGCACAGATATCTAAACTCATTTTCAGGAGCATTTCAGGAACATATTCATTGGGAAAATCAAAGAAATAAGAAAAAGAAAGGAGAAGTCGTTCACAAACCATTCTGAAGGACCCTAAGTGTTAAATGGCATCAGCCAGTAGCAGCTCAGCCTTCCCTAAGACAGCAGCAGTTCAGCTCCGAGGCAGGAGAATGAGCAAAGGCTGTAATTACTGTCTACCACTGTTATTAAAAATAAATATACTCCTTCCATATTTAAGAAGATATATAGCCTCAATCCCTCTTCCCCCATCAATTCCTTAATCCAAACTAAGGGTGCTTCTCTTTATGCTTATGATAATCCCTGGGATTAGTATTTTACGTTATGTCAATTTATAATCACGAGACAATCTCTTGTAAAAATCTGAGTTAGTCTTGAGACAGTGACTCATTACTTCCTTAAGAACAGGAAAGGGAAAATGGTGCTAAGGACCTGTGGAGAGAAACATGACTCCAAGAAAGCAATGGTTAGTGTATTAACCCACTACCCTTGTTTGCTGGGTTGGGTTAAATGAAAAAAAGAACAGTTCCTCAACTTTTATATTGGGCAGATGGAGAACTTTCCTAAAGCTAGGAACAGAAACCTCTTTGTGTGCAACATGGGTGGGAAAATGAGACAAAGCAAGTTTGCCTTTGTTATTTTTTTATAGGAGTTTTGGCAGAGAACAACAATAATTTCAGTACTGTATTGACTCTAGTTGAGCCAGAGTTCATTTTCCCACAGCAGCCCTCACAGTGCTGTGCTCTGCATTGGTGGCTGGAAAGGTGTTGATAACATACCAGAGTTTTGGGTACTGCTGAGCAGCACTGGCACAGCATCAGTGCTGTCTCTCAGCATTGCCCACATCAAGGGGCTGGGGTTGGGCAAGATCCTGGGACCACGCCAACTGACCCAAAATAACTGAAGGGATATTCCATACCATATGATATCTGCTCAGATATAAAAGCTAAGGGAAGGAGGAGAAAGGGGAAGCATTTGTTATTTACAATATTTGCTCTCCAGAGAAACTGCTACATTGAAAATCATTGAAAGCCTGAATATCACTTGCTGACGGGAAGTAGAGAATAAATATTTTCTTTTTCTTTGGTTGTGCTCTTGCAGACTTTCACTTTTGCTTTAGCAAACTGCTTTATCTCAAGCTATGAGTTGTTTTTTATCTTATTTTGTCTTCACTGTCCAGCTGGAGAGTAACAGTGTGATTTGGTGGGCACTTGGCATCCAGCCAAGGTCAGCCCGCAGCAAGTACTTATAAACTTCAATTTGTCCAAGACAAAAAGCTCAGCAACTCTTGATGGCATCACATAAGTAATCACATTCTCACCTAATCTCGGTCAGAGGTGCTGCACTGTCCCACACTTGGCACTTCTTTGGTTTAATGACCAAAGCAGGAAGTTGGCTATTACTCAACATCCTAGCCACTGAATGACACTTCAATCCCAGACATAAGAGTACAGTAGAAATCAGAACTTAATAGTTCTAAGACTCTGCTTAGACATTCCATGAAACTTCAAAGCTCTCATGAGTGCTTATCACTCAGTTAGATTTTCTAATTCTATCAATCATATCCAGTGTACTTCACAGCCACAGCCTGATCCAGCTCCTGATGAGATAATAGAAGGTTAAATTCATTTTTCATCTAGGTTGACTCTTCTGAACAATTTCCTGCCTGCTCTGTAAACCAGATACTTCTGTAGGTTTTGAACTATGAGACAATGTTCTGAGCAGACTCTGAAACTTCTTTCAGTTGTGGGGTTGGTAAATATGATAACCTTTTTAATAAAATTAATGCTCGGTTATAGTACCAGAGCAGTACTCCTTTCACAATACCTTTCATAAAGCATAGTTTAATGCCTCAAAGACAGATGAATAAGATTATCCAATTACAAAACTCTTGCAAATGATTATCAAATAACAGTTGGTTTCACAGAAAGCTCGAGATTTTTTACAATTTTAGAATATCAAATTCCAACATAAATGCACTTATACTCTCATGAAGAATTATAAAGTGCTACTTCAAATGATTACTTAGAATTATTTTTCATTTCTGTGGCTGTTTTTTCTTCAGTAACAGAGCAATAGAATTTTGCATAATAAAGAAAATATGTATTACGTATTTCATTTGTATTCCTAATTATTTTCAGAATAAAAAAAATAAAGATTTGAAAATGTTTTGAAAGTAATTTAAAAAAAAATCTTTATATTAAAATAGCCGCATTAGAGATTTGCAAATAAACAAAAAAATAGAACAAAAATTTTGATTGCTAATACTTTCTTTTTTGACAGGAAGTGTTTCTCTATTTACTTGTGTTACATTTTGCCTTCTATCCTACTCACAACATTTATCTTGGTGTTATGGTACTCTCTGCCTTTTCAAATGTTTGCCTTCAGGGGCATTGATGCTACTAAAGAGCATCTATTTCATAGATCTGCATTAAAAATCACTTCTTTTTTCTGACAAGCTATTTAAAACATCACATTTATGCCTTATGAAGTTCACTTTTAAAAAATAAATCTACATATCTCATGAAAACTAGATCCATTTGACCCAAGTTTTGTTTCTTTGCAAGAAAGATAATTTCTATCTGAGGAGATAAGCACTAAAGATGTATGAAGGAGACATTTTCCAAAACAAATGCTATTTACTTTTTACTGGGGAGGGGGAGATATCCTATCAGAAACTTTAGAAGAATGACTCCTAAAATGGCTAGTTTAAGTACGGAAATCAATAATATCAGACTATTTTTTTCAAAATTAAAATTTGAAAACAAACTGAGCAGGTAAGCCCCACAACACACATAGACAGACCCTCCAGCACTTGTATGTTTTACAATTTTGGATGGCTCAAGACCTCTATTTCCTTAATCATCTTTGCACAAGACAAACTGGCACAGGGAGGCAGAGAGTCAAAGAATGATCCCAAACATCCCAAAGTATGCTTTGAAATGATAATAAACTATGTCTCCATCATGGTATTTGTCCAAAGAGAGCCTGAAGAACAGCTGGTGGGAAATGTCTGATGCACCTAAACACTGCATTCAAAATGTTTTAGATAGATCCACTTGTGTTTTGGCTGGTAGAACCCTACACTAATAGAAACAACTGAGGGAGGGTGATGGTAACCAGCTCCAGCTGCTCTTTATCAAATAGTGAGATTATATCAAGTTAGACTTATTAAATCTCAGCTGTTAATTAAAATCATCATCTGTCACTAGGTATGTGAACATGAACTGTGTTCATACCTTGACTGGTAAGAAGACATATTTAGAAATAGTTGTGAGATTTTCCAGTCAAGAGAAAATTTGAACATAGCACCTTGCTATTTTTACCTGAATTAGCATCCCGAGGCGTGCACCACAAAAAGGATTATATAGCCACCAGGAAACGGGAAGTGAATGGTAATTCTGGTTGATCAACACCCCCCCTTCCAGGCCTGCACAGAACTGTAACAGCAACATTTAGAAAGACAGTTAAGTGTGTGAGTTTTCTATTTAAAGTATTCATGCTCTTTGATCACAAATAGGGCAAAAAAAATGTCATACAATTATTACAGAAAAAGTGAGTTGATTAAAAAAAGAGTGACCTTTAGAAAACATTTGCAAAAAATGCCTATTGTTTGTTGGAAGATAATGTTCCAGGCAGTTCCAGGCAAAAAAAAAAAAAAAAAAAAAAGAAAAGAAGAAGAAAAAAGTCAAACCAAATAAACAAACCAGTTTAAATTACAGGCTTGGAGAAAAAGAATTCTACCAGACCAAAAATGCCCCAAACAAAGACAAAAATTTGGCTACTTTCTAATATTCCTTATGGATTTTTTGGGTGTGGTTTTTTTGGGGTCTTTTGTTTTGGGTTAGTTTTTTTGGTTTTGTTTTTGTTTTGTTCTTCTTTTTTTGGTCTTTGTTTTCCCTTTAACTACTAAAATTATCCAATTGCTTGCCCTGATGACTCTGCTCCATCCTGCTATACATAGTATCTCCTCTACATCTAGGCTAGGATTACTCACATTCTTGGCTGCTGGAACTCAAATACGTCCTTGACAGATAAATTTTGGCTCTCAGGGTGAAAAGGACTGACAGGTAATTGCTATGTGCTGCATCTGATGGGTAATGCAGAGTGGGATTGAAGTCCATTGATGCACCTGAAATAGTTGCTTACGCATTCCACGCATTAACGAAGGACATTTACAAATAATAATAAAAAGAGGAGGCTAGGAATGAGATGAGGAGACATGAGGACAAATGCAGAAGAAAGTAATGGTGTCTGAAAATTTTTTTGTTTTATATGCCGTGAGGATCAAAAAATGGGATAGCAATTTTTACATTGAATCACAAAAACATCAGAGGCAAGTGGAGCTCTTTGAAAAGCATTTTAATTAGCAAATTATTTTGAGTTTTCCTTATCAGCACTTACCTTTTCAACACCTCTCACACTCTGTATTTATTCTGACATATGCACTCATTCAAGTAGAAGCCAGGTATATCACATTTTTTCGCTTTATTTTTTTGACACATTCTCCTTCAAGTAGCAGTTCAGAGGAGGAAGGGCCGAATTACAAAAAGCCCTGGTTTATAGAAAATCTGAGTGTCACTATCTAGAAGGTCAGGTTTTAAAAATAAAAAAAAAAAAAAAAAAAAACAAACCAAAAAACCAGCAAGTTTATTCGTCATGAAAATATGAAACACAGCTCTACTGAGAGGACTGCTCATCATTCAGGACCTTTATTGAAAGGCATAGGGATTCTTTTTTCCGTCTTTTCCTATAATAGTATCAATCTGGACTTCTGTAACATCTGTTTGGAGTTAGTGATATAGATCTACACTGGGTATGTGGTATATTTATATATATATATATATATATATGGTATATTTAACTTATGTCCAAAATTATTACTATTTATTTAGTAAAGGAATAAAAAGTGCTCCTTGTGACAGTAAATGAAACCTTTCTTAAGGGATATATATTTAAAATTATAGCAACCAAATACCATGAATACTATTAATATTTTAGAGAGAATTGAAAAGACACTTAACAAGCAAACATACAAGTCTCCTAAATGGAAAGGCAATGGCTTTTCATTTTGTTATATAATTATTACTCCAATTTAATGAATGAAATATTACTTGAACTAGAAGAGTTTTTATAGAAAGCTTGTTGAAATAAATTTGAATGAACTCAGATTTGGCAGAATGGCTTCATCATCAAATTCCTAGCAGAAGTACTGAGTAAAATTCTGCGCAGTGTGTTCAAGACAATGAAAATCTAGTAAAGAAATACTTGTTTTTAGCTTTTCTTCATGCTGCAAGTATTCTTAGAAATCTGTAATTAAGTTTTCCATTTAACAGAATTGTTTTTATTTGTGGCATTTTCTTAAATAGGAAAAATGAACCATGGAATGGAGTATTTTTTTTCCCATTAAAATTATGCATTAAACTTAGTATAAAACAGATATATGAAAGTGTGTAACACACACACACAGCCAGTATGCCTGAAGATAGGATGACAAAGAGGTTCTTAATAAATGTATTTTGTGACTTTCATACTGGCTTTTAAGAGAGCTGCTTAAACTATCACCTCAACTTCATATACAGGAATACTGCAGTATAATTAATTAACTATATAAATGGTTCAAGGGGACTGCAGAACAAACTTACGGAAGAGGGAAAGGAAGTCAGAATCTAGGTCTCCAGTTCAAACCAAGTCTGTGGGTAGTGTTTGAATTGCATAAAGAAACCAAAATTTTTGTGAAATTAATAAATGGGCACAGACAAGTGGTTAGAAAATGTGTGTCTGCATTTACAATTGCACTTAACACCTGCTGGCAGCCTTCAGAAAACAGCAGCCAGGAGCCTACCTAAAGCTTATAGCCTCTAGGTCAAATGACCCAGTTCAAAAAGCTGGATTATGGGATCAGTGCAAAAGTACATTGTTGATCAAGAAAGGTCAAAAGTCTTGTCTATGTTCTGATAAAGAAATGGGTTTTCAAACCTATTTACCTTTAGTGTAAAAAAAAATATTTCAGTCATTACAGTATTTTGGTTTGCTGGAAAAAGTATTAATGTAATCAGTGAGTAACATGCAACAAAAGAATAATAAATCTGGCCTAAATGTGGAAATAAAACCTATTCATCCAAGCCGTTTAACTGAGTATATATCATCAGTTTTGGTGACTGTTCCAAATATATTGTTCTCTAAAAGTTGACAGACCATATAATTCTGGTACTTAAATATACAACTTTTAAACTTATGTGGCAGACCAATTTTTACTGTGAGTTAGGTACTTAGATACTTTCTTATTTTTATCTCAGACTTCTACTTTTCTTAGGAATATCTCCATAAGTGTTTACATCTGAGCTGTGGTTCCAGGTCTGGGCCATTCAGTACAACAGTACAGAGATGGACTTCGGCACCCACAGATCCCACTCTCCATCACCCAGATCCCACTCTACTGCAAAACAGGACAGTAAACAAAGCTTACATTATACATATCCCAACCAGTGCAGTCATTGCCTTAAAAAACATTGACAGCTGAGACATCTGCAGCAGAAAGATGGTCCTCCAGCCTGCAACGGTCTGGTGTACATCAATGAGTCTGATCTTTACAGGAAGACTTTTCACCCTCAAACCTGAAGTGATACAGTTGACAGAAACTGAATCACAGCTGCTCCTAAAGTAATCTGACCAAGTCTCATGATGTGAACTCCCTTAGTTCCCATCTGGTGGTGAGAAGAGCATCTTTAAACAATCCATTACAATATTAGCATTGTAAAAACTATGATTTTGATCTCTGCTAAATGCAAATTCCAGTAATCAATATGGCAAGGTAAGTTTGTATTCCATTTTTATGTAGAATTTTTCTACCTGGAATTTTTTTTCCCCCACTCAAACCACCAGGCTTGAAAGTTCAACAAGAAAACAGACTGAAGCTTTGTCTGTCCCAAAAGAGCATTGTATCCTCAAAGCTTTGCTGCAAAATAGTTACCTGAACAAATATTCAGTGACACATGCCAAACCTAGTGCCTTCAATGAGTTACACCTCTACAAAACAACTGCACCTTTGTGAAAGGTTCTGTTAATACAAAAGAAGACAGTGCTTGGAAGTCATTCTTTAGCATGCTATGTTATATATGACAAGCCACAAGAAAAAGAGAAGCCAGGAAAAATTAGTAGCAAAGACTAGATTAACCTCTATATCAACTTATTAAAGTCTGAGAAGTCATTCAGGAGGTGCAGCTTTCACAGTGGCTTGTAAATAGCAACCTCTGAAAATATGCTCAAAGCTTACTCATTTAAAAGCATAATATATACATTGCAATCTCTGCTTCTTTTTAACTGTAATGTATGCTTTTGCAAAAGCAATGTCATCCTGAAGCAGATGCCTTAGACCTTGCAGTCTGTTTCCATGAGCCAGTGAAGAGCAGGCAATTTCTGCAGTCTAGACACACACATAGACTCCAAGCTGGAAGCAGAACCACATCTTACTGTGCTAATTACTTACTGTACAGTGAGATACAGCCCCCAACACAAAGACTGTACAATCAAAAACAATTGAAAACTAGAGAAAAAGGGGATCAAGAGATGTCAGAGTTGTTGGAGCACACAATTCTGATTCTTGTGAGCACTGGACTGTCTTCTGTGGGATTTTTGTTTCAATTAAAAATGAAAAATTTACACAGATGGGCCAAGTGTGAAAAGTGATGTCTCTGCAGCACCAAAGGAAGAGAATCATGGTAGGTGAAGAAAAGGAAAGAACAAGAGAATGCTAAGAGGAAAAGAATGAAGATAAACTTATATCATTAGGAAGAAAATGAAACTGTAAAAAGAGGAGGGCATTACACTGAGGTGTGAGAATATGTGTCCAGGAAAAAGATTATGAAAAGAGCAAATGACAGATAAAAAGAGTCTGGTGTGACACAATTGTCTTACTAGGAAAGCTGATGTTAGTTCCTCAACCCATGTTAATAACACAGGGTTAAAAAAATCTCCTTTTCAGTGAAGCAATTTCCTCATATATCTTCAAGAAGGGAAACTGGAAACTCATTAACCCTTGAAGTTCTATCTCACTGTCACCCCACCCTCTTGAAATTATGTATCATTTAGGATAACATATCTCTTTCTTTACATTATTTGAATTATGAGCTATAGTCCTTAACAGTTGTTTCCCCTATTACATGTCACTAGCCCAGTTTTAGCAGGACTGTTCCTCACTGGTCTATGGTTGGTTTCATGTCAGTTTTCATAGAACTCTCTTTCCTTTACCCATTTCCAAACCTCATTTTAATGGATCTTCATAAAAAGCTCGTAAAACATTAAAGCATTAGTATCAAACACTAATTTTCAATGGAGTTGGGCCAGATAGTAATCATACTCTGCTGTCAGTAACAAGGAGACGTAGCTTGAGGCAAAAAAAAAATTAACACCAATTTCATTCAAAGAACTTGAAATACCTGAAAAAGAGTTGAACTCTGCATATAGCTATATATTTAATAGTATTTGATGCAACCTTAGAGTAAAAAAACCCAAAACTTCAGGAGAGGGTACTAGGCTATACTGCCTTCCTGTGTAATCTGCCTGCCTGTGTTTAACAAGTCTGAAAAGCTTCAGTAAGTCAGATGCCCCAATTTATTTGTTTAATGAGAGGAATGTTCTTTCCCATATTGCTGAGATCACTTTTAGGATCATAACTATGTATGAAGAGGCTCCCAACTCACCAGTGGAAAAGATCAGGAAATTCTATACAATTCTTATCTGTTTTTATTGAAACCATGAGAAAAGCAAGCATTTCCCTGTGTTAGGTAAGCTGTCATGTCATGAAACCTCTGAGGCTGACACGCCGGAAAGTAAGCGCGCTTCACTTACAAGCAGATAGAACATGTGATCTTGTAAAATAATAATGGAGATGTATTTGTAAGACTTGTTTAAAAGCACACAGACACATTGCCGTGAAAGCGTGATTTATTTATTTTTTACTTACAGCAACAGCTTTGTGATACAAAAGGAGAACAAAGCCATCACGTCAAACAATGTTTGTAGCCAGACCTTGTGAAGGACTGGAACAGAACTTCCTGCTATTTGTATGTAACCTGGATGTCTCCAACTGCAACTACTTTATGCTGGATTTTTTTTTCCTTGCAGTGAATTAAGTTATTTTATTTTGATTTTTTAAATTATTAATACTCTGATATATATGAATGAAAACTATACTGAAAAAACATTGATTAGTTGCAAAAGAAAAAAGTGAAGACTTATCTAATTCATTCTTATATGTACATTGAAATACTTCTACCCACGTCAAGACTTGCATCTTTGGGTTGAAGAAGCACCCAGGCATTTAGTAAATGTCATATAAATATAACATGAAAAATGAAGTGACCCATATGCTGCACTAAAATGAGTGCATGTCACTACTTCCAAAACCAGCTTTCTTTCCTAGAAAACAGTGGACATATTGAGACACAATTATAAACATAATTTTCAAGAAGGAAAATATAGAGATAGTTAAAACTGTCAGTGTTCTTCAAACAACCCCCCAAAATCCCCACAAAACCTCAAGTCAATTCCCTCTATATTAATGTTTTTGCAAGAAAGACAACTTGGTATTTTTCACTGAAAAGGCTAATGGAGTAATCAGCAGGTAGCCAACATTTGCCTGAATAGTCCTTTTTTCTTTTTCTTTTCTTTTGGGTGCAAGGGGGCCAGATGGTGAGGTGGTGAAGTGGAGAGGAGGAATAGAGCAAGGCAGAGGCTTGAGAGGTATATGTCCATATTGATTAGCTGAATTTTTAAAGCAGGATATAGTGCTATGAACTATATTTCCAACAATAAATGATAATCAACAATAGAGATACTTAGCAACAATAAAACTGAAAACAGGCGGTGTAATTAATTCACACTTTTGCAAACTGCCTAAAAGTTATACATCTGTCAAAGCTATGAAGATCTGAAATGTTTTCTTTCTATGGATGGAGTTTTTAAAAAAATGTATTAATTTTTAAGGGCAAGAGAGAGAACTGACATTTTCAATACAGCAGACCTTAATATCATCCCTTACGGTATTAAAAAGTTTGGCCTCTTTACAAGCTCCTTAATTACATCCCCTGATAGCACAGCTATCAAGCGTGGACATGACTGAGACTATCCAAGTCAGTTCACTTTAGACCTTTCAGGATGGATAGACCATAGGTACAAGTCTAGCTAACTCCAGCCTGTGTAAAAATCTCTGACATTTTCCTATTAGTCATTAAATCTTCCAAGACAGCCTCCCTCATCTACTGTCTTTTTTCCTTACAGATAAAGATCTTCAAGCATCAGTCTATTTCTTTTGATATGTCTCACTTTCTAGCCCATGAAAAAGTGCATCCTCTCTCTCTTCAGTCAAACATTACTCTCACCCCATAGCAACCAATTTAATTTTCTGGACACTTGTATTGAAACAGAACCTCTACTCACCCTTCCCCCTCCCGCCCCTCACACGAGAAATGCTAATCCTACGAAAGCAACTATCCAAACCCGACCAGCCTCGGAGCATAACATTCCTTCCACATGCCAGTCACAGTCTTCAGTCTGACGGTAGCCTGGAAAGCTGCATGCATATTCTTGAGTCACATTTCAAGAATCCCTTACTATCTTATTTAAATGCCATGGGACTTTGAAGCCCCGCATCTACGAGTTCCTGCTGGTGAAGGAATGATGCTCCCTATTCAGGATTATGTTTTACCATAATGTACTTTTGCTTTCCAGCTGCTTTGCTTCCTCAAATACACCAGGGGGGAAACTGCACTTGCCTTTCCTCCTCCTCCCCTCTCACACCCCTGCATGCTTCTAATATTTTTTTTTCTTCTTTGTTTGCTGCTCTGTTTCTCTTTTGTTTGTTTGGGATTTTTTTTTTTTTTTTTTTTTTTTTTTTTTTTTTTTTTTTTTTTTTTCACAAGGTTTAGAGGATCACAGGATCATTCCTAAGATGCTGCTGAACACTCGAATCTCTCCCGAGCGGCGTTCCGGGCTGGGACGCTCGGTCCTGCCCCCAGCCCGCTCCCGCCGCGCTGCGCGGGTCCCTTGCTGCAGTGCAGCCTGGCACTTCACTCCGTCCCAACTTTCCATGCAGAAATTCGGCACGACGCAGGCAGCCAGATAAAGCAGCACTTACCTTAATTGAAATATTTTCTCTGGTAACGCTGGAGCATCAGTCCAATCAACAGCGGTCGGGGAGAATCTAAGTTTCAATCAACACCCTCCGGGTAGCCGCATGCTGCTCTGCCTTTTTTTCAGTGAACTCCTCACTGTCTAGAGGAGAGAGAGAGAGATCAGGCTGAAATCCTCAGAGGCTCGTAGGGAGTGAGAGAAGAGGCACCAAAGCAATGTTTCTTAACGGGAGATTCTCAGCAAGCGTGCTCAGGTCTGGAAGATGCTGTAAGTGCTGTGATAGGCTCCTGTCATGTCCCCTGAGCCGTGAGATGATCATTGACCTGATTAGCTCCGAACACTCCCTACATGCACAGAAAGCGCTGAGAGGATTGGTGGGTCGCCAGGGAATTGGGAAAGGCACCAGGGCCGCTTGGGAATCTTCATTCTTCCAGACTAATGGATGTGCTGCAGCTGAGGCTGTAATTTGTGAGGAGGTTATGCACAATGTTAACCATCTGAGGACTTAAACAAATGTGCTTCTGCATGCTGTTTCTCAAGGTACACCAGCATCCAACGCAGGGTAGAGCTGAGTAATTGGAGGCTGATGTAGCCATTTCGTAATACAAGGCTCACTGTATGAGATGTTCTGTAAGCTGAGAGATAAAGTGGATCCATACATTTGTCTCTGACCCTGGAGACAATAGCAGTTAATGGGTAGAATAAGTGAAATTAGTATGGTGGGGTCTTGTTTGCCCCCAGATGGCAATCAGTCACCGTGGAAAGAAAAAGAAAAGAACAACAAAACCCAAACAGACTGGAATTATTTAACAAGTGTATCTGGGAATTTAAATAAAATGTGAAGAAAGAATTTCAAATTAGGGACTTTTCAACATGGAGATAAATCAGTAGAAAAGTACAACACAACAATGCAAGTTCTTCCCTGTCTTACAGCAGAGGGAAAAAACATCAAGGAATGCATTTAAAGGATCTAATTTGCTTTTCGCTTACAGTGGTACAAATAAATCTATTAAAGATGACAGTTTAAATTTAGATCAGGATAAAAAAAAAGCAGAGTGAAAGAAGAATGAGGTGTATTCATTACTTGTTTTTGGTTCAAAGGTATTATGGAAACTAGACTTCAGTGTACCAAGTATTCAGGCTTGCATGGTCAAATGAGTCAAGCCAAAGTGTGTCAACCTTTAAGAATGTTCTCATCTGCTATTTTCCCATTTTTGGATGATGGCATTAGGCAGTTGACTCCATTTTCCATTCAGATTTTTGAAAATATGAAAATGCCAGCTTGTGACTAAGAATAATTTTGTTCACAGAATTATATATTTAGTATTGGTGGTCTGAAGCACCAATATAAAATGGAAAATGGATATTTTGATAGCAACTAATGAAGAAGATTTGGAACCTGTAGTAGCAATGCTAGTTCATATGTAGTGCTCATAAGTTGCTCTATGAATGCTGAAATAAAGTTAATCATAAACATATACTGAAATTCGTTATTTACTTATTTGGGTCTACTCATACATTTTTCAGGTAGATTTGTGTAATTGTGTTTAAGTAGGAAAAGCGGTAAAGAAAGTAATTTTTAATTTGTTAAGTGGTAGAGAAGGTATATTATGTTTACTTTCTGAAGGTTTTCACATCAGAAAACTCATTTTTACAGAGAAAAGCGTATTGTGTGATTTAGATCACTCAGAAGTAACCATGGAAGTTTGAATCTCAAATTTATTTAGCAAGACAGAAAACAATGATTTTTCACCCTGGCTTTAATGCCTGAAAAACAGGGAATAAATGTAGGTAACCCATATTTCCACTAGACAATCAGTAGGAAGACATCAACTTTTCTACTCTAGCAGTGTTAGCCATATAATTTTCAGGCTCCTCCTCTGGAAGTGCCACTCTCTTTCCACTGAAGAGTGTCTCAATATGTAAAATCTAGATAATAAAAAAGATTGCCAATATTTTATATTCAGACAGCAACGTTTTTAGAATGTAGGTTACTTTTTTTTTTCTTTTTTTTTTTGCAAGTTATTGAATGCCTATCACCCAGGGATTCATGATTGCCCTGGGACTAATGGTAACAAAGTAATAATTAATCTACTAATTAATCAAATAAGAAGGCTTTTACACACATTAATGTGAAACATAAACACACTCTTGAGTAAAGGGTTTTATGCATCAACACTAGGTGATTTCCTGTTACAACCCCCACTGAAAAAGAGGCTGTTTTCCTTACCTATATATTTGTACCAGTGAAAGGGTGGAAGTCATCCCAATGCTTGCAGTCTTATCTGTTCTGACATGGCATCCCTCATGAAACATGTAATCCACAGACACACGTTGTATTATTTATGATTTCAAATACATTTTTAAAAATTAAATATGAAAAAGACCTTATTAAGATAATTTATTTGCCAGTCCAGTAAGCTTCCAATTTCAGGTTTCATGCTGCTTTGTTTAGTTGAATCTTAGCTTTCACCAGCCCTAGAAATTTCAGGACTTTCTACTTAAACTGCTGTTCCAACCTATGAGATCTCCATACCAGTAATTATTTTCCATTTGTTACCTGCTTTTCAAATATCTTGCAGTTTTACACAAGAAAAATTGTGCTCTAATAATTAAAATTATAATCTTTCACACTCAGTGTTCTGATTGTCTTTTTAAGGTTTAAAGGTCAATATTCATCAGAAGTTCATTGTACAAAACTGAATTATTTTAATTGTTTCTCACCACACATAAAGATTTGGGGAAAAAAAACAAACCAGCAGATCCAGAAAAGGGACTGAAGCATGAAGGAAAAAAACCCGAAGTGACAACATGATTTCAGTTTGTGCAGAAACAACTGGGACTTACTGTAGTCTTGGACTATTAGGTAAGACACTGGCATTTTAAATTCAGTGTTAACAAAAGAAAACAATAATTTGACTTACTCATGAATCTTGCTACAATCTAAATAACAGAAGCAAAGTCTGGCGCCTTGGGTCCTATTCCCAATCCTAAATATAACTTGAAATTTTGAATTCAGTTCCTATGAGTCATCTCAATAAAGGAACAGAGGTTTTTCTGAACAAGGAGATCAGAAAAATAATATGTTTTCAACAGGAAATTAAATAGGTACTTATATAAATAAAAAAATTAAGCATCCCTTCTCAGCACATCATTCTTACACAAAGGGGGCAGTATATTAAAGCAGTAAAAAAAATAAAACTTTATGCAATCTCTTATTAACCTTTTGAATTCACTGCCCCAAGTCATGATAATAGGAAAGAATTAATATGTACATGTGAGAGTATTTTAAAATCATAACAGAATCTAAAATAGTTACACAATAAAATGTTCTTTGTTCAGTATTGTATCTCAATGTGAAGCAAAAACATTTTCTCATAGGCAAGACAGGATACTAATCATGGGGAGAAAAAAAATCCCTGAACAACTAATGATTTAGCAGCAAAATTTAGAAGACTTTTACAGTATCATTGAATAATCCATGGTATTTTTACTGTCAAAGACCACCAGATATTTGTGCTTCATTAAAAGACTTTTTTTAAAGATAAATAGCATATTTTAAAAAGCTGTGTTTCCAAACTTGGAATTCACTTGAATAGACTGAATGCCAAAATAAATACAGAAACCTGTTTTAGTGTAAGTTTCTTAATATTCTCATAAAGCCCTTTGGTTCACAGACACAAATTACCTTAGCTCAATACCTTATCATGCATCAATGTAAATTCAGTACAGAACAAAAGGCCATAGAAGAACAGTAAGAAAAGTGCTAATGCAGTCACAACCTTCCTGCTGGCCCAATCACACATGGAGTCAGTCGTGTCAGCTCTGTTGATTCTCCGGAGCAGAAAGAACTAGAAGCAAACTGTGTCTATGTCAGTAGCTCCAACACACAGAATTATACTTCCCCTACACTTAAAAAGATCCTTTGGTATGAAAAAAAGAAGAAAAGTGCTATAGAGGATTTACTAAGAGTGTCAGTTTTCTGGGTAATTTCTTCTTTTCTAATAAGCAAATAACAAAAGACAGATTGCCTGCTTCATTTTGACTGGAAACACACAAACTAGGAATCAGGTGTGCAAGTACTCTAGGATAGAAGCAAACCCATGTAGAATACATAGAAAAGATGAAATAAAGCTGTATTTATCCTTCCTCTCTTCAGAGAGAAATATAAATAATAAACCACTATAAGACATTATAAATGCTCTGAAGAAAAGCATTTGAGGCACTCAATCTTTCACAACCATTATATTTTACATATTTTGACAGCCAGTTTTTTCCCATGTCCTCCACAGACAATGAGACTAATTAACTCTTAGTAATACTTTACTGTCATGCATGATAGTTCTGAAATTTTACTCTCATCCTCTTTAATTTCAAAAGGGCTAGCTGAGCAAAGGCAACTCCAAACTCTCATGTGGCCTATATCAGCATAGCAGCATTGATTTAAGTGGAATTGTACAGCAGATTTATAAATTAGTGAGATCTCATGCAAAAGCAATACAACAGGTCACCAGTGAATACTGCAGCAGGTTACAAAGATCAACCTTCCTGCAGCATCATCCAATATTTTACTTTTGATACGGATCATTACTTTCCAAATCTTTAGCCATAGTGAGTACAGCCAACACAGGAAATTTCTTTGTAACAAAGAGTTTAATCTTGAGCATTCAGTGCTTTAATTCAGCATCTTATTTAATAGGTTCTTGATGTTAAGGTAAAGATGTGATCTGGATGGAAGGAGACAGATGAATTCTTGTCATACTCAGTGGAAAACTGCTGACTTCATCAGGCTTCCCCTTGTGGTACCTCAAGGGGCTCAGACAAATCCAAACTGCTTTATGTCATCTGATCACTGTTCTCACTCCTAGCTTAGCAATAATAATCAGTACCTTTTACTTAGGCCAGACTTTCAAATATAAGGAAAGTAGCACAGGGGAATGGCCCCAAAATCATAATGACAGGGGAAAAGCAGGTGGTGATTAAAAATTCTATAATTCAGTTCTGGGAAGAATTTATGAACCTTATGCTTTGTAAGAGTAGGGAACTTATGGGTAGAGAGGGTAAATAGCCCTGTGAGTGGAAGGAAATGTAAGAGGGATAATATTTTTAAGGACTTTTTCAGGTCTAGTAAAGAGAATTTGTAAATGAAGGTAAAAAGACGATGTATAAAAGGAAATAGGCCACCACTCTTTTGGAGTTTAACTACAATCTGAGAGAAATAAATTTTGTATCACAGAGGAACAGCATTAATGTTCAAGCACCAAGTAAATTATTGTTGTCCATAATTATAAAGAAGGAAACAGAATGAACCATTATTCAAATGTGATGTGTTTGCAGTACTATTTTATTTACAGATGCATACTATAAAGGCATTTTTTTTAAATAATGGAATCAAAATTCTGTTCAATCTGTTTAGTGTGTCTTTCTGTATGAATTGAGAACCTGGGACTACTAGAATATACTCTACAGGACCAAGGAAACTTTATATTTGAAGTTAGTTAACCTCTGCTGAAAATTTCTGTCAGCAATGCCCCTATACAGCTCAGCTGGAAAAGAAATTAAACAGCTGTAACCAAGAGCATGGTTTTGGAGCTAAGTTTGCAGTTTCTGGTCTGGGTCTTCTTTTTGCTGGAGGCTATAAACCTCCTTTAGACATAACAGCAAAAATAGGAGCACCCTGCAATTTTCACCACAGGAGCAGTGTGGGAAACAGAATGACTCAGGGACATCCTTTCTAAAGTACAATTCCTCCCTCACATCCTTCTTGTTCAGGTGAAGGGAACAGTGTGATTTGTGGTATGATCTGTCTCAGCAGCAATTTACAACTTCTCAGTAAAATCTCTCTGCTCACTCCCTTTTGCCATCAACTTGCTTGAGCATGCAGGGACAGGGGGGAGAGGATAGTGCAGAAAGTCATGTGCAGGGATGCAATGTACTGCTTGTAACCACATAAATATCTTACACTCATCCATTAGCCTCCCTGTTCCTGTCTCTCTGAATAAGGAGGGGCTGCTTGTCCCCTTGAAGGGGACAAAACTGAACTGCAATTTAGTCTTGGGATTCTCCCTGGCATTTTTATAGCTGAAGCCTGTCTGCTACTTACTCACACTAATACTATAAATCTAGCACACTTTAAGGGCCACATTTGCAGTGTCATAAAGCATCATATCTGTCCATCTTTCAGGGTAACCACAGGGCTTTCATAATAACAGAGAAAATCAGATCTTAGAATGTGACATCATCTCTGCCTGAGATTTTTCAGATGCTACTGATTTCTGGAAAAGCTCAGAAAAATACAGTAACAAGTATAAACACTAATTAAAACTAACTTTCCAGCAATCCTAACTTGCATCTGTCTGACTAGATTTCAGTCTTCTAACTATGGGGAACTAGTATTTGTTTCTTTTTTTTTTATTTGGCCTGTTGATTTTTCGATCTGTTTTGTTTTTATTTTCATTTCACCCTTGACTGTTTTCTTATATGATATTGCTCTTCTCTTTTTCAGTTTTTCCATTCCAGAGTAATCTTTAATCTGTTTTTTTAAATTTCCAATTTCTTTTAATATTCCTCCCTCCTTGTTTTCTTACTCTCTGTTTTGCCAGTCTTATAAGGAGAAATGCACTGTATTTTCTTGGAAGTGTTAGAATGGATAGATATAGAGAGGAAAAACAGGGAGAATAATAGCTGCATTTTTCCATATACACATAAAACCCTCCACCTTATGTAGGAATCGAATGCTAACAAAATTGCTTTTATTCCTCATTCCTCCAACTACTGTTCAGGAGGAGCTAGAAGTGCTGTAAAGGAGCATAAGGAGCATGACTGGAAACATTTTAATTCCTCATACAGTCTAATTCTTCAGAGTCTGAAGCAAGTTTTCCCTCAGATAACAGACACCAGCCCAGACTGTGAAGGACAATTTCCTTGTCACAGGGAAGAGGGCTGGATTATAAAATAAAGAGTACCTGCAGCATTATGGTGCCAAGCCCTGAAAGAGTAGGCTGATGGGAATAGCAGCCAGTAGGAAAAGCTCTTATTTATAAGTGTTGAGCACTCTCACTTCATATGGGAACATGCTGGTTAGCACTTGGTTAGATTTGCTGTGGGAATACTCAAGCTACACCACATCAAGGTGACTGTGAAGAGGAGAGTAAGGCTCATCTCAGCTTCTTCAGAGGTTATCAGGAATAGAAGTTATTTAGTGCCTTCCATGTGCCTAATGGCAAGATTATTACACCCAGAAGCATTGCATTGCATCCAATTATGTAATAAACTAAGTGGCTTCCATGACACAAATAAGCTAAAGCATATACTGTATATAAATCTTATTTTTAGATACCAAGGAACATGAAGATTTCGATCTAGCACAAAGACATAGACACTGATTAGCAGGGCCTAACTCTTTTGAGATTCCTTCTTGTTTTTACCACTCACATCATTACCCTCTCTAACACCCTCCTAGTACAGGCATATGATACATATTACGTGCTACATATTACTCCCCCATGAGTTTGCTTACTTATAGTAAAAATTCAGAAAAAAATCTTGCTTCCTTTTGCAGACCTGAAGGTTATTTATCATTTGCCTGTTTTTGACTATATCCTACAATTCAAAAGTCTCTCTGTGATTATCAGGTTTCCTAAGGTTTACCTTAAATGATCAGCTGAATTAAAAGACGATATACAAAGATGTCTCCTTAATTTTTCCATCCAGTAGTCACAATTTCCAGTAGGATCTATTAATGCCTTCATATTAAAAGCTCAGAAGGCAAAGAATAAGATCACAATATGAAATGTGACACTCAGTTCTAACCAGCAGGAAGCTGAAGGTGGCAGGAGGAGATTGGAGCAAAAAGCCCAGACTCCTTAGCTCATGCAGCCCAAGTAAAAGCCGTGTCTCAGCTGCTGTGTCCTCACTCAGGGAAGCAGAGGCCATGGTCTGTCATGAAGTGGGGCATTGTATCCTGTGCAGGGAATTCAGCTTAACTCTATGTCACTGCAGTTTGCTGCCAAAAACCAGTACAGAGCATGCTGGAACAGTTTCCTTAACAGTCTTCCTCTGGAAACATGTTGGAAGAGAACATGCTTCCACAAAGCACAGACACCTGTTACCTTTTGAAGATGGCATGGTTTGAGACAGCAGCAAAGTAATAAAATTTGGCCTCCACTGATTAAACAGAACAGAATTTTCTAGCCACACATGACAGATTAATCATATGATACATTTGAAAAAAAATTCCACACTTTTCAGGTTACTAATTGTATCTTTTATGGACAGGAAGTATCATTATGTGATCATACTCATTTTGAGCCATTAGCCTCCCTATTCCCTTTTTATGAAGATGGAGGAATGAAAGATGGCTTAATTATAGCACTAGGAAATTACTTGCCTTTTGGTGGAGGGGTAGAGAAAATGGTGTCATGATCACAATACAAAGTTGAGACTGTACAATATTACCTTAAAATATTTATTCTCAGTTATTCTCTCAGTTCCATTTGCATCTGTGGTAAGTAGCATGTTTAAAACTCACATATATGGAATGAGAGTAGAAAAAGACACTCACATATATGGAATGAGAGTAGAAGAATGTGGAAGCTGGAAGATTCAGGGCCTCACTTCCTAAATACGCAGTCCCATTTTCTCTGATGCTTTCAAGCTGTAATTTGTGATTGATGTGAAAATGTGTAATATTAATACTGTCTGTTAAAAACAATGGGTAAACCCCCAAACACTACATATTCATTCATGTTAATTTGTCTCTCTACTAGCAAAGCCAACTAGCCTGTGTTCATCTATCTCCAGAGCCACCTATACTGATATTAATCAGTTTGCCAAAACTCTGCATCTTTTTTTTTCCCCTATTCATGAAGGCACTTCTGAGAATAATAATTACACTACTTAGCCTTTATCTAGTGCTTCTCATCTTTCAAGTGCTTTACAAATATTAAGTCATTAATTAATCTTTCCAACAACTCACATTATTCCCATTTTACAGATGGAGAAGCATTAGCAGAGAGGGTGAGTGACCTGCCTGAGGCCACGGAGAGTAAAAAAAGGAGAGAGGACTAAGGGAAAAGATGCTTATAACTAGAATGAAATGGAGGCAGATGGGACAATTATGGTGATTGCTCAGCAAATAATCATGAGATTCCAGTGAAGAATGCAACATACCAGGGCAGGCAGTGCAAATCCTACTGTATATTATACAGCCACTCAGTTTGCCAAAGGATCCACAAATAAAAATAAAAAAGAACTGAAAGTAAAACTTATTGGATTTTCATAATTTTTTAAAAACCAGAACGGTGTGTTCTTAGATACTGGCAAAAGTCTTAAAAGGAATTATGAACACAAAACTAGGGTCAGGAAACTAGAAAATTCTAATTTACTTGGTATCTCATTTGATGTGGGGCTATCTGTACTCAAAATTGGATCAACTAAATGTGAAGACTGCCCAGTTCTAGTGACATTAGGATTTCTATATGTGGTTCATTTTGCATTTAGGGAATCTAATAGAAAACATGCTCTCTATAAGACTAGATGTAGCTCACATATTCAGTACCAACTGTAAATAAAAAAATTAGACAAATAAACTGTCTTTTTGAACCTTGGCTTTCTGCTTCCAAAATAACCTCTGTTTAATCACATTTTTTCCCACTTCGTTTTAGTTTGGTTTTGCTTTGTTTGCAATCCCAAATGATTCCAGGGAAATAGACATTTCTACATTAGGACTACAGGAGAACATGGGATAATACTATTGTATGATACTGCTGTCAGGGAGATTTTTCTTAACACTATGAGAGACGCATCATTGTCTGGAATTTGGGACAGTGACTGGGGGTGTGAGGTATCCAAGCTAAATCCAGGAAGCGAATCATCTAAGAGCAAAAACTATTCTCTGTGTCACAACTGATACAAACCTGGGGAGTGGTTTTGAATTGCGTTAGAATCTAGCAAGTACAGTACACATACCTATCCAAATCAAAAGCCCCAGATGATTACACAAGTATTCAATGTACTTTATGCTCCATGCAGACTGAGAACAAAGTAAAAAAAGAAAAACAAACAAAAAAACAAACAACAAGAAACAAACACTGAAGGCCATACAAAATCTAGAAGATATACAACCAGGTCAAATTGAGATCACTTTTACCCGTCTCTGAGAAGTTTTGCTTTCTGCTCCATTGATATATTAAATGTTTGTTTCAGTTGCACTTTATGTCAATATTGACATTTTGTATAATATTGTAGCTTACTGACTAGTGGCTAAACAATCCAAGAGTACAGAAATCCCCGATGAGAATGAAGAGGAGTGAGGGGGGATGTAAAAAGGTCCCTGTCAGTTTCAAACATTGCATATGTGCTGCAATATTTAGCACTAAGGGGAACTCTCAGTCCTGTAATCTGTGCATTTCTCTCTCTAGCTATCCACTTCTCTGGACATGCCCTTAAAATGAAATTTAATTACACCTATTCTGTGTCTTGGAAAATGATCTGCTTCCCATGCTTTAAGAACTTGAGCCAAAACTGTTATTTCAAAAAAGAATAATAAAAATATATATGTTTGCTTCTACAAGAATTTGAAATTAAAGTTAATTGCTTTCTCCCTCTCTGACTTCTACATTCTCTTAAAATTAATTCTCCCCTTAAACTTTATTTAAGATGCATATTCAGGAAAATATTTCCTGGAAATGACATGGTAAGAAAAAGCCTTTATTGGCACTATTTTGATATTAATAACACAATTTTATGGTTTAATCATTTGCAAGATTTGCAATACACACGATTACCAATCCAATCACTGACAACAGCAAGCAACTTACCACTTGTGACCTCAAAATTCTGTGGCAGTAGGGAACAAATTGACTGGGAAGAGCTCCTCCAGTACATTGTAACCAGGATGAAACTAATAAATTTGTGATTTCATCCAGTGATTAAATTTTTTGTTAGGTCCTGTGATAGAATGGGGTTTACATTACTATAAGAAAGTAACAATCACAAGACTTGCATAACAGATCACATACATAGGTATAGGACTCCTTAGAAGGATGCTTGGTGATGACATATCGCAACAGAAACAAATGCTGTGTTTTGTCTATGAGGTTTCGTTAGGTTTGCTTTGCTTAAGTCAGCCTGTTGGACTAAGGCCACAGATCAGTCTCACGAAAATTCAGAACACTGCACAGAAAGGGCTTCTAGCAGATAGGAAAAATGGCAAAGAAAGTGTCTGGCTCAGCTGTGATGTTGCCTAACATAGAGAAGATAAGTTTTGTTTATGCAACGGACATAAAAATGTCAAAGATTCAGACCAGAAGTCCTGAGTTTCTCCCTAGGTGCCTCTGGGTTACACAGAGGCTACTGCAGCTCCATTTTGTGTTCCCTTTCTTCAGTCCATTTCAGCTCTAAAAGAAAGAGGTGGATTTTATTTACATGTCTCCATAATTATATTTGGATGTTGATGAGCACGGATGGAAACCTAATTACTGTTTTAGGAACCAAGTTCTTTTAAACAATGGTTTTTATTTATTTATTTAACCCAAATCTGTGTTGAAAACCAGGCAGTGCTGTGTAGTTTAATGCTGTTAGTTAAATGAGTGATTATCAAGGTAAGGCAAATACTGGTTCATAGATGTTGGAAACTACAAGTGGACTAGCTTTACATATCAACTTATCTTTAATTAAAATTTGTTAAAACATTCTGAATGTTGCTGATTCTAATATTTTAAAGTACCTAAGGTTATCTAGGCTAAGCAGGAAAGTGTCTGTTTTCTTTCTTTAGCAGTCTTTTTGTTTGCACAGGCTTTAGTTTTATATTTGTCAAGCAGGAAACTGTATGTAATTATTTTGCATGTCTTCTTTTATTACTTAATTAAAACTATAGAAAATGGCATAAAATAAACTCTCTCTATCTCATTGACATTTGCACAGCAGCACATTTGCAATCAACCAAAAGCATATTTGTCCTATGTCATTAATGATAAAAAGGCACAAATTATTTATTTACAATGATATTATGAATAAAAAATTAATTTGTTGAAGAAAACACTGTATTAATAATAAATAATCCTGATCTCCGTGAGCATGATACCAGGATGAAAATGCTTTAATTTGGTTAAGAAAATAATTAAATAGAGGCATACACTCACAGAAAAGAACTCTACTGTCTTGTAAACAGTGGTAAAATACATGTCTTGGAACAACCTCAAAGTGAGAACTTGCACAAGTGTGTTACAATGATAGAGCAATTTACTGTACTGTATCATTGACCATTAATTCTGAAAATGCTACTTTTTCAAAAAAGAAAGTTCTGAATAAATAAAAGACATGGAAAGTCTAGAATTCACAACCAACACCTGAAAATAAAATAAAAGAAAGTGTCTGTACTTTGGATAACTTGTTTCATAAATCAGGAAAATATGCATGTGAGATTAATGATAAATTCACTCATAACACTCGTCCAAACCCCTGAATCATTTCTCCAAAGCATGGAACAAAAGAATAATGAAATAATGCATAGGATGAGACAGGAAAAATTCCTGTATATGACTATGGATCTACCACAACAGAAATTCATACGCCATGTTGACAGCAACTGAGAATTTCTAAAAGTAAGTTTACATTGTTATTCCAACTTTTTTTTCCAATATTTCGATCACTCTCAAAATGGTTAAAATACTTCTGGAAGTGGCCTAAGTAGCTGCCTGCTGCTCATGAGATTGGGACTTTCCCATTATTTATGTCTACCTTCACCTAAATTTTTTGTCCTTTACACTTGCTCACATAGAAAATCATCTTCCTTTTTGTAGGCATCTTTTTTTCCAAACTGGTTTTTGAAGCACACAGGAAAGCTATGGCAACGGTGATGACGCCTGAACCCTTTAATTTGTAGCACAATGCTGTCTCCTTCTATGCCTCGTTTTCAATTCTAATAGGCATATTTCCAGTCACTTCACTTCCACTTGGTATTACATACATTAACAATCTTTTCATGCAGGTCCCAAAGCACAAAGCTCAGGAGTATCACATTTTGTAAAACATCAGACACAAATATTCATGTTCCAGAATTCATGAGTGATTTTATCCTCAACAGCAAGCAGACTGGGAATGGTTGAAACTCACACAGACATATCTGAGTTAGTCCTAATTAGCTCAAATACCAGTAGCAGCATAGCAGGGCACAGTGAATAACTGCAGGCGAGCTGCCCAAATATATTCTTTACAACATCCTGCCCAGCAAACAGTAAGTTTGAGAGACCAAAGGAACAACACAGGACGTATCCCTCACATTTCATTAAAAAAATCCACCCCATGCTTCAACTTTTTTCACTGCTTTCCCACAGAAAGTGGTTCCAGTGAACCAAGTGAGATTATTTACATAAAATTTGTAACTCAGCAGATTGTGGGTCAGACTTTGCATACGTTTCTGCAAGACACTGTCCTTACCTGTGCAAGTAAGAGACAAGCAAAAAAGGCATCGCTAGTATATACTCACACTCACATATAATAAACTTGAGAATGCATTATTAATAATGCATTGGTAAAATATAAGTTGTACACATTGTTCTGGTTTCAGCTGGACTGGAGTTCATTTTCTTCATGGTGTCTGGTATGGGGCTGTGTTTTGGATTTGTGCTGAACACAGGCCTGATAATGCAGAGGTGTTTTTGTTATTGCTGAGCAGGGCTTACCCAGAGCCAGGGCCTTTTCTGCTTTCTGTACTGCCCTGCTGGAGAGGAAGAGGGGGTGCATGGGAGACTGGCAGCACACACAGCTGGGACAGGTGATCCAAACTGATCAAAAGGATGTTCCAGACTGGATGACCTCATTCAGCGTGTAAAGTAGGGGAAGAAGGAAGGGGTAGGCATTTGGAGTGATGGTGTTTGTCTTCCCAAGTTCTGTGTGACGGAGCTCTGCTCTCCTAGAGATGGCTAAACACCTGCCTGTCCTTGGGAAGCAGTGAGTTAATTCCATGTTTTGCTTTGCTTCTGAGCATAGCTTTTGCTTCCCCTGTTAAACCATCCTTATCTCCACCTGTGAGTTCTCTACCTTTTACCCATCCAATTTCCTCCCCAATCTGTGTGGTAGGGAAGTGAGCTGTCTGGGGTTAAAACATGACACACACGTACTTCTTGATGGAATTATTCATAAGAAGAAAGGGTGGTATGCAACATCCTAACTTAAACTAGAGTTCTCAGAATTTCAACATTTTCACAACTGAAAGTCACATTTTAAAGAATACTGCAACATACCTGTATGCCTTGCAATATCATCGCAACTCAAGACTCTCATGAGCAGTCTTTTTAATTGGGTTTGCACTCTAATTTTGGCTATCTGATAGCCCATTATCGGAATAGAATGTCAGTAAGTTTTCTTCCATCTGATACGCAGACATCTTTTTCAAAATGAGATTTATTGTCTTGTTTGGCACCTAAGTCTTCCCCCTTCAATTATGAAAGCATCATAGGTAGTTTGCTAAAATCAGATGGCAAAACTTTAGCCAATTAATATTAGCTGAGTAGAATCCCACCATTTCTTGCCACAAGCTTACTTTAGTAGACATAGAAAAAACCCTCATTTTTCTTGAAAAGACATATTTTGGTAAGTACTTTGTCTTTCCCTGTCAAGCTTTTACAACTTGTCTTTGTTTTTATCAAAGCAGTCTAATCCAGATGCTTATAGTTTTGTAAAGATTATGTAAGCATTTTTCATGCGTGATTCAGGCTGGGGGAAAGAGTAGAAGATGAGGAATAAAACTGCATAAATTTCCTGTCACTGAAATATGTTACCTTACTCTCGTGGTGTAGGAATAGCACTCCCTGTTTAGTACTGCCCTCCCCACAAAACTCCACATGATGCTTACTTGCTTCCCCTCCTCCCCTCTTCCACCTCTGGATGGCTGCACAGGAGGACTGCAGACTCCAAAGGGAAACATCACAGTCTGAGGTAAGAACAAGTTGCTGAAAAAGCCATGACTTAAGAAAAGGACCAGCAACAGCACTAACAACAGAAGTGTACAAAAGAGACAATACAGAGCTCAACCCGACTGCAGCCATGGCATCCAAACTTTCTCCAGTCAGGACTAGCATTACAGCACCGCTCTCTCTGCCACAGTGGTTCCATCAGAAAAGCACAACCTTCTGGGAAGAGAGAGTTCCTTTGTCCCCCACCCCAGAAAATGACATGAGGTGCTATTGAATGACATAATGCATTGGCCACAACCCCTCTCACTGATCTGGGTGGAAAACAGGCCACTTATCAATAAAACGTTTTTTTTTCATATATTCACAGGGTACATTTTCAACGTTAAGAAATTGGCCATTCAGTCCCTACTATTTTTGCCTCTAAACAGGCATGAAGTCCTACTCTGGGTGAGGTCAACAGAAAGGTAGGACTCATCAGTGGGAAGAGAACAGACACAAGCATGGGTGAGTTGATGTATTACTTAACACAAAGAGGCTTATCCTGTAATACCATTATAGGACAAATCGGTTCATTTCATAAATGAGAGAAGAGCTGGAAATACAGCTATCACAATTTCACAGGTAAAAGTTCACATCAGTCAGATGTGGATGCGTGATAGCTGGTCCTCTAAACAATATGAGTATTCTATGTCCATTTTTAAATCACATTGTAGGCACCTTTTCCTCAACTCACTACACAATGTAATTTCTATAAATTATCATTTAATACATTTAACTTTTAGACTGTCAGATAACTATTGAATATCTACCTAAATGAAAATTATTTGTTACACAGAGTTTATGAGCATCTACAAATTGATTTAAAACATAGAATGGTAATTTGAACTGCTGACACTTCTAGGTATAGACTGTAGACCTTAATTTCATACAGTTAGAAAAAGAAAATCTGGTCTATAACATCATTATTTACTGTTGCCAATAGACAATATATAAATGGGGAAAGAAATATAACAATTTTGATAGGTTTTTGTTTGGTTGGTTGTTTGTTTTTGTTTGTTTTTTTTTTATTTAAAGGCAATTAACTCCTCCTGAATATTTAAAGAAACACACAGCAAAGAAATAATGCAGACCCTCTGTATGGAAAATCTGAGGAACATGGCATATTTCTTCATTACTCAAGAGTGGAAAAAGATGGACAAGACAAGGTAGCAAAGACAAGGGGAGAGCTGTTTTAAAAGTACCTTGTCAATATCTTATTTTCTGAGCAAATTACCCATGCTGGTTATGTAAAAGAACAGCCTCAGAAAATAAATGCCTGGTTTGTCATTATGTCAGCTATTACCTTTTCTAAAATCAACATAATGTTATTTTTATGTTGTTTTATAAGGTAAATGTTATCGTCCTAGAGATTTTAGTTTACAAATTAAAAGTGTACCTGAATCTTAAGTAGTCCCATCTTAATATTATTCATTATTTATAAATATATTTGATTCTTTGCTCCTTAGCGTATTTTAACTCGTGATAAACAATTTAAGAAACTGAATTCAAAATAAACTAAGTTTGGGGGTTGGGGTTCTTTCCGAGTTTATTAAAAAAAAAAAAATTGCTTTGTTTGACTCATTAATTCCTAAGTACAGACAATGTAAAATCAAAGTGGTTTCCAGCTTTTTTTCAATTTAGATCAATTGGTTTTCAATTTAGGATTTTTCCCTTCATATCAGCACTGCCCTGAAATAACAGAAACAATTTCAACTGCAAAGACAGCCATGACTGAATTCCCCTTCTCTTAAATAAGTTCAGATTTTCACCTCATGTTATTTTATCTTTCTATGCCCTTCACTGTAAGCATGAGGCACTGGACAAATGAAGTCAGTGGAATTAAAGAGAGATGGAATTGGCACTAATGTGGTTTGTTATTGCTCACCCCAACAATTCAGTATGGCTATGTGGAAATAAAAGGTTATAATGACAGCAGAGTATGGAACAACATGAATTCATTCTCACAACAGTGATTGTAATGTTAATGGCACATTGTGCTAACACAACCCACCCCAATTCAATTCAAGGAATTAAATAATATGTGCATTTCTAGTTGCAATTTCCTTTTCTTCTTACTGTAATAAATAAATTAATCTACATACTATGTGTAAATTAAAAATAGAGAAAACACCTCCCACTAAAAACTACCTCTAATCTCCCCATCTGTCACTGTGCAAGGAGTGAAGCAACAAACATGTAATATCATCTCTGTATTTAAACCCTTTAATACTGATAACTTGGTTTCCAATTCCCAGTGTTCCATTTCCAGGCACATGAAGGACAAGCAGGCCATCAGGTACAGCCGGCAGGGATTTAAAAAGGGGAAGTTATGCCTGATCAACTTGATAGACATCTGTGGTGAAAGGATTGGCATGACAGATGGGGGAGAAGAGTGAATATTGTCTACCTTGAGTTCGGTAAAGATGCCACAAGATCATAATAGAGAAGCTGTTGAACTGAGGGCTGGATGAGCAGATGGTGAGGAGGATGACAAATAGCCAGCCCAAAGAGTGTGAACAGTGGCACAAAGCCTGGTTGGAGCCCAGTAACTAGTGATGTACCCAGGGATGTGTTTGGGCTCCAATCCAGATCAACACCATGGTTCATGTCCTGTAGTGAACTGTTACTGCCAGTAAGTTTGCGGATGACACAAAATTGGAAGGAGTGGTTGGTACACCAGAGGGTCATGCTGCCACCCAGAGCCACCTGGGCCAGCTGGAGAAATGGGCAGGCAGGAATGTTGCAAAATTCAGTTGAGGGAAATGCAAGTTATGTGCCTGGGGAGGAGCAACCCCAGGTATGGTTGTAGCAGCCAGCTTTGCCTAACAGAACCTGGGGATCCTGATGGACACCAAAGGAAACATAAACTAGCAATATGCCCTTTGCAGCCAGGATGAATAATAGGATCCTGGAATGTTTTACTTTACGTATGGCTAGCAGGTAGAAGAACTTGATCACTCCCCTTTACTCGGCACTGCTAAGACCATATTTATTGCTGATTTTGACAGAATGAAGGATCTCAGGTTTTGGTTCTATAAAGACTGAGATTTGACAAGAGCATTTTATACCAATACAGTGAGTTCCAATAATGGGATACAGCAATTACCAGAAATACTACTGCAAAGTCGATTGCAAAAAAGCACACAGAAAATCTGCATTTAAAAATACTGCTATTCTTAATACTATATAAGCAAAGAGTTTGTTTTTCATATATCCCGAGAACAGAGATATCTTAAAGCAGGCATTTATTGCAGGGCTAAAATACAGCAGGTTAGAACACAAGGAGCTAGATGAAGAAGAATAAATACGAAGATTCTTCCATTTGTAGCCCAGGAACAATACCTGAATTACATCATTCAGATTTGTGACATTCTGCAGCAGCAAGAGATGACAACATGACATTTTTTAATAGCACTGTGAAAGTGGCAAGCATAAAGCACTCAACCATACGGCTGGTTTAGGTCTTGAAGCAGCAGCAAAACTAAAAACAAGGACAAGATGCTTGAACACATATTCAGTGTACTCCAAAAGCAGTATTTCTTATAGCAAACAGGATGTCTCTAGCAATTTTACTGTGTTGTTTTGTTATTTTATCTTTCGAAAAATTGTGCACAAATCAAAACCCCAGAAAATTGTGCAGAAATGTGTGTATCATACAAACACCATATATAATACAAAAAAAATTGACTCTATACGGTCTATATTTGCTACAACACTCAATAATCTATCATATAGCATCAGGGCTTTTTTTAACTTTGACTTTCTTAAGAGAACAGCCAAAGAGGAACTCTGTAGTTCTGGAGTAACTACAGTAATCACTTACAGCATCTCACACAACGAGTTCAGAGCTAGCTTTCATTCATTTGTCAAGAGATACATTTGCATCTCTGAGCTGAAAAGGTGCTGTGGCTCATCTTTCCATAAGAAGGCATCCAAAATTTCCTACATCCCACTTAAGTGGCCTCAGGAGCAAGAATTAACTTTACTTTATTAGGCATAGCTTTTATAGTGTTAGGCTTCATGTTTGGTGGAATCAACTACCTTGATTCTACTTCTAGTACTCACATTGATGTCAGTTTCAATCTGGCATCTTTACTTCTAGATGAGGAGACAGAGGAGCACTCTGTCATGTTAGACCTGTTGCTGGAATACGCTGATGATCCAGACAGGGCTGTGTCCTGACATTGTTTTCCAACCTGTATGTTAAATGGAATCCTATAATTTAAAAAATATAATAAGCACTTAATATTAACCTTTCTGCCACCACAAAAGATTTGCCAATGCTATTAAAAAACCCAGTGTCTGTGGCTGTTCCTGGGTACTGGGCTCATTCACTCATACTGCAAATTAGAACAGTGTCCAGTGCACTTGCAGCTTCAGCGCTTTCTTGCAAGTTCTTCCTGTGGGAATGTGCTAGGAAGTAGAAAAGAACAGCAGGAAGTTTATATAAAACCATCTTATTTTGGAAGTTTAAGAGAGTTTACTTACATTGCTCTTCTCTGCTTTTTGGCCTCAGTGCCAGAGAATCATAGAATTACAGAATGGTTTGAGTTGGAAGGAACCTTTAAAGGTCATTTAGTCCAACTTCCCTGCAATGGGCAGGGAAATCTTCAACTAGATCAGGGTGTTCACAGCCCTGTGCTACTGATCTTGAATGCTTCTAGACATGGAGCATCTACCACCTCCCTGGAAAACCTGTGCCTGTGTTTCACCACCAACATCACAATGACCCTGGTGTGTTTCACTTCTTCATACAGACACAGCCAAAGGGACCAAGATCCAGGAGAAAGACTTGTCCTATCAAGATTTTAAGCTAGGAAAAAGCAAACTGTCATGGAGAATGCATTATCCATGTTGCATAAACTTAGAAAAAAAATGTAAAAAACCCTCTGCCTTTCAGGGCTATCAGCCAGGCACATATCGAAAGCCTTAGTGTTACTCATGAAGACAGAGAGAAAAATTCAAAGATTTAAATTCTTAGCAATGCTGAATATATAAGCCACAATCACTATATAAAGATGCAAGCCTTCCTGATTGAAAATCTAATCCTTGTAGTAAGTAGCAATTTGCAGAGTGTTTAATATAAGAAATCTCCCAGACAATAGAACACTGACTTTTAAATTACAAAGGAAAAGCAAGTGTTTTTTATCATTCACATCATATGTCATGCATGTATTCTTGAGCTGCTGAAGAGCTCTTTTCAGGTACTTTTTACATTAATGATCTCCAGTTTTGACAGGTCTTTCTGGAAGTAGACATCCTCAAAATACAATGGCTTAGGTCTGCCAAGTCCTACATTTGTCTTCCATATAGGCAAGTGTACAGATACCATTGAGACTTCAGTTCCCAGAATATTTAATTTCCACAGTGGAATAAGATGCGGGGTTTTTGGTTGGTTTTATTTTTTTCCTTCCTGATTCACCAAAAATCTGTTTTATAGATGGCAAGTCATGTGTCTGTTAGTAATTTTGGGGAAAATTATTAAAAAAATCAATTTCTCCTGTGTTTTTTGTTGTTTGTTTTGACATCTTCAAAGAATGTTACTTACTTATAAACTACTATTATTAGTGATTTCCACCCCATTAGTCAATAGAAATGCCACATCTCACAATGAAACAAAGAAAAGCAGAAAACACTGAAGCTGTTTAGTGTTTCAGTGTGGTAGACACTGTTATGGAAAATGTTAAAACTTTTTTTAGATCATTAAGAGCCATATACAACTCTCCTTAACATAGGTCAGAGAATTGTCATTGATAGCAATTGATTCTGGATGTGATCCAAAGCAAGTTAAGAATACAATGAAGTGTCAGCAGCTAAGATGTATTTACTGTTTGCTAACTACTCCATGATAGGAAAAACCCAGATGCATCATTGAAATAGTAGCCATCAGAGAACTTTTGATTAACTTCTGGGTTTGCACCAACAAATATTCCAATGCTATTTGCTCATCTCAGTTATTTGGGATCATCACTTCCTGTAAAAAAGCATTGCTTCGACTTTGTTGATTGCAGCCCAGTCCGTGACATCAGTAAATGCTTAACTAAGTATTACATTAAAGCTGGAAAATTGCTGTTAAAATAATTTTTTGCATAATCTATGTTGAAAACCTTTCAGTGCAAAACAATTCAAGGGACTTGTATTTCATGAAGAACACATTTTTTAACATACACTTTCACCTCACTCTAAAAATTCTTGGGACTTTCAGGGGGTATAAATATTGATTCATTTCACAAAAACCTTTTTACTTTCTAAAGTAATAGACATATCAGAATTAGAATTATGCAAGCCTCATAATTTCTGTGACAGAGGAAACATTATTTTTCAACATTTTCTTTTCTATCAAGACAGAGAAAAAACGTTCCATTTTCTGCAAAACGAAACAAAATTTCAGTATGCAACAAACTGCAGTTTTCTGAAGTTTCTTGATATGAAAAAGCTTCACTATGATTTGAGTGTACCCTGGTACTATTTTTTTTCCACACCTTAAATTTAGCAAAACTTTTAATGTCCTTCCTTTTTAAAATGCAACTAAGATCAAGCAATCAGGAGCATACATACATACATACATACATATATACATCTCACATAAAGAGAGAGAACAGAATTAAATGAGCTCATTTAAATTAACTGCTCAGAATGCAACATTTAATTTAGATTTTTCTAAATGAAAAGCAGTATGCATTTTCAAAGTCTTCGGTGACAAATTAATTCTAATTGACTTTTTTTTCTGAAAAAAGTGATTTAAAAAAAAATCCTCCCTGTGACATTGAATTATTTAATTTTTAGAACTAGTCTTCTACAATGAGATGCTAAAAAATTCAATCCTATTCCTGGACCTCCTATTGGTTTCCTTGATAGCTTGGGTGAGCTATTTTTCT
>JAOTQP010001286.1:73545031-73649582 GCA_026413545.1 Cichladusa arquata | reverse complement strand
GTTTGTTTTTTTTTTAATGATGGTCTTTTTACTTCTCTCTCCTCTCTGGATGCCAGTTTTCCCAGAAAAAGCTCTGGAGAGTTTCTCTGCAAGAATCCCTATGCTGGAAGCCTAGCCCCAGGGCTTTGGTATCCCTTTACTCAACTGAGCTCAGCCTTGACAACTCATGTAGTAACAGTGCCGGCACCCAGTGTGGGGACAAGAGAGTGGAGGAATTGGCTCTTTTCCTCTTCCTTGTCTTCCCTATAGGTGTGTCTGGCCTTCTGCCTTTTCCATCAGTTCACAGAAAAACTGCCAAGAAGACCAAACACCTGGATTCAACCAGTTCACAAAAGATAACAGAAAACAGAGACCTCTGATCTCCTCAGACTCTGACCAGAGACTGAAGTCACATTGCAACAATTCTGAGATTTTGACCTGGATCCCACAACTTCTTCAGGGTTTGCCTCTTTCTCCTTCTCAGATTTTTGACTAACAACGTGAGACACCAGTTCCTCTGCTACCTCCTCTCCAAACCAAAGATTTTCCAGCTGAAGTTTGTAGCCTGACAACAAAACTAAGACAAAAAAATTTTATCTTCCCTTTTCCTTGTGTTTTTGTGCAGCCTTCTCCTCCAAAACCATTTACGAAATAAAATGAAATTAAATTAAAATATTTCCTAAATTCCAGCAAGAGCATTTTTTTTATTGTAACATCTTTGCCCTTACGGAGGATATTAAGACACAGAAAATTTGGTAATGGGTCATGAAATGCACTGGAAGGAATTGGCAATTGCTATACTGTGTTGAGTTTCCAAATTCTCCATTTCAGAATGTTTTTTAATGAAAACAAACCGTTGCAACATTTTGTGTATTGAAATCCTGTTGTGACATAGTCCCGTCATGTGAAAGGTGGCCCATGTTCTACAGCTCTTATTTTCCTAACTTTTCATTTTAGAGAATATGAGGAGAGATGGACTTTTTTTTTTTTTTTTTTTTTTTTTTTTTTTGTGCCAACAGAAGTCTAAAGCTTTCTTTTCCTTCTCACTACTGTGGAAACAAGTACATCATGTCTAGAAACTTACCACTGCAGAAAATATGGGAATGCTTTCTCATAAATTCTGCCTCATCTTCAGTGTACATTGACAGTAAAGACCCACAGAGACTGATTAACTACCAGGTCAACAGAGAAAGATGAATCTTAAGGTTCTACCAGTCATGTGTATTTTATTTTTTTGATGCACTTCAAGGAAGAGGACAAAGGAAGTGAAATAAGAACAGGGATCTACATAAAAAGCCTAGGATAATTTAATAAATAGACCACTGTGCATGACATGGAATTTTGCTCTGGACCCAGTCATTTGCTTTTTTGAGGTTAAAGAATTTTCCTCTTACTCTTAGAATACTTGTAGACTGTTGACTAAATCCATCTCTTGATCAGTTTTTAATCATTTGCTCTTTCTGATCCATGTTAATTTCTGTTAATGAACTTTTTAAAAGCTCACTTTTTAAAAAAGAAAAAAACATTTTTAGAAATTCTCATTCTGAGAACTACCAGCATATACGAAATTTCAAAGACTATATTTCAATTTATTTTGATAATATGCGAACAACAACATATAATTATGTTCCTCTTTTTCAATATTAAAAAGTATAAAACAATAATCATCTGAGGAGAAGCTTTAATTGTGAATGAAATATTAAAATTATTAGTGGGTATTTGTTCTGAATTTCTGTCTCTTTTGGTCACTTCAAGGAATACTATGTAGCAAAAAGATCAAGAAATAAGCTTACAGAACTGCAACATGGACATCAGAATTCAGTTTTAGTTCAACAACAGGCCAGTCCACACATATTCGCATCGTGGAAATTTGTTGCTCTTAGATAACTCAAGTTTGATTAATGAACTATGAATATTTTAATATGCTGTAAGAACAGTCTAAATTGTCACAGTTAATGTAATAAGAACTACTTCAGACATTTCACAGAACTAGAATTTCACACAAAACCCCTTTTAGAGATTAACGGAAGAAACTGAGTTGAAAAACTACCTTTGAATGAAAACCTTGCTTTTCAGAAGGAACTTGGTGCTCATCAAAACACTTTGAAGAAGTGCTCACTTTTTTGAGCAAATAAACCATTTTAAATGACAAAGGCTATTGTTTGTATAGCAAATGATTTTGTGGTATTGAATGTTCTTTATTTCAAAGTAATTTTTTAACTGAGTTAGCCTTTTGTTTCTAGAAGGGCAAGAGGGCATTTTCAAATGTTACAAGTAAGCAAAAGACTTCTTAAAAAATAAGAATCTCATTTCAAATCAGAAATACAAATATTTGTTATATGAGTCAATGAATTAGGATATGCAATGCTGTTTCTTCATTTTCTATAGAAAATATTACTGTGAAGTTGATGCCTAGAAAGGCTGACCTGGAACAGACACTAGACAGAGCAAAAAGGATAAAATAGGTATTTATTGGAAGGATACACTTTGGGCAGTGCAAGAGCCCAAAGAGCAGGGCTACACCCAAATCAAATCCAAGATGGATCCTGGACACGAGTTTTTACACTTTTATAAGTTTAGGTTCATCTACATATTTGGGTCAATTTTCCAACCACAGCCCTAGGCCATGAAGACTCAGCCCCCTGGCTTTCCCTTGCTGTTGTTTATGCTTTTTGGGTAATGGGTATCCTTGATTCTGTAGCTAGAAAGGAATTGTTTTGTCTTTCCACTCTGTGAAGAGAACTTACAAACACCTAATATGAAGTTTCAGAGTTAAACACTAGGCAGCAGAGATTCTGAAAAATATAAAAGCTAAAACCTAAGGCACCAAAGCATTGCAGGTTGAATAAAGCATAGTGTGATCACAAACAAACCATATAAGGAAATAATTCATTAAAAAAATAGAAAAAATAGTTCAGAAGTTAAATGAAATAAAAAAAAACATTGGTTACTGGACTCTGCTGTAGTGCTTCATTGACCTGTGTCATTGGCACGTCACTTGACCAGGCTGGCTACCTCAGATCCTGGGTAAGTGGTTGCTATCCCTCAGCCTGGTACTACTATTTCAGTATTCGTTATTTACCTGACCTGTCTCCATCTCCATTAAATGATCTAAGATAATAAGAAAAAGCAAAGCAAGATGCAAAACATCCTTTGTGCTGAGTACTATATGAATATGTGCAAACAATAGGAGTCTGTTTCAGCTAACAGGGTAATTAGACTCTATTCAAAGCTATCATAAAAACAGCTCTTTTACAGTCAGTCAATTTTCTGACCATAACTGCTCCTTAGGGTTCATAGAGAGTTTTAAGAGTTTCTTCTTTTCCTTTTTTGCTTTTGGTTAATCAATAAAGATATAGTACTAAGAAGAAAATGCATCTTTGGGAGGTTTGCACATGACTTCTGGCTTTAATGGAAAAATAATATTTTAACAATATCAATTCAAAATGCAAATAATGTATATAAATTTATATATTTAATACACTTTTTACAGAGTGCTTAATCTGTTTGTTGAGATAAATCAAATTCATTATTTTTAATTTTCATGCATGCTGCTTACTATCATATATTCTTCTCTGTACCATTTTTAATAGGAATATAGCCTAAGGAACTGATCGTCCTCTACGTCTTTCAAATAAGGCTGTTTGTGTGGATTGCTTTGAAGGGAATTTTTTTTCTGCACATTGATGTGTGCTGCTTAGTGTTAGATGGGGAAAGCATGGAAAAGAGCTGAGTTGCAGAGCACAACAGCAGGATATGTATGTGAAATTTATTTCACCAGGGAAATGGGCAGCTGCAATTATTCACATGTCAGTCCAGCAAGATAAATTACATTATTTGTGCACTTCAAACAAGATTTATCTCTTTACTACTACATTTTAAAAGCCTAGTTTAATTGTTCACATTTTAATTCTTCATGTTTCATTCCAGCTCCATACACCAACCAGATGAATACAAAATATAACTCATTCTATTGTCAGTCAGGCTTCTTCAACTAGAAATATAAAATTTGAAGTACTTATGAACCGTGAATTCTTTTGTAATAGTATGTAAACATCCTATCATTTACTCTGGCAACTGAAAGAAAATGCTTCACTTAAATTGAAACATAAAAATGATGCTAAAATGGGCTTTCTTAGAAATCTGGTAACAAATAGGCTTTGCATGATGTTCATAAATCAGCTTAATTTTATTTTTTGATACTTTATATTCTTTTTAAAACGCAATATCATATTTGATTTACAGTTCAGTTTCAAGCAGATGGAATTTTAATTATTTGCTATTACATTAATAACTGAAAATCTGTATCAGTGTTAATTTCATACTTCCTGCATGTAGGTGTGACTTTTACTTTCTCCACTACCTGAGAATTGTATCCTAGTAAGTTCTGTATTTCTGAGCAGCAGAGCCAAACAGTAGAGTATAATCCGTGCATTCACACACACAAATGTGTTGTTAGCAGAATCTCAAATTCTCCTGGTTTCCACAGAAGACTGCTGTCTCTTCCACGCGATTTGCACTGATAATTATTCCCAAGATATTTAACAGGCATCCACACCACAGCAATTCAAGAAAAATCCATTTACCAGTTAGATAGTTAATAGGTCCGCATACACATATCATCACTGTCAGAGTCTTTCTTAAGCTGCTTCTAAAATTTTCAAGAATCAATAAAAAGGCTGAACTGCTTCCTATCTTTTTCTACAAATCAACCCATCATAAAACTTTACTATGAAAAGTCCTTCAAGTCTCAACCTCCCTTGGCAACTGAGTAACTCCTTCAAACTAAGAAACCTGATCAGATAGTCTAAGCAGATGCTGTAGAAAACATTATTTTCATGTCTCCTTTCCATTGCTTGTATGCAGACTCATCTCCTTGTTTTCTTAAGCTTAAACAAAATCATTAAATCATGGCATGCACTTCAGTAAAATGGAACTTGGCAAGGAAAAGCATCAAAGTGAGATCTGAAAGCACTCGGAATAATTCTCACCATCTATAGTCTTCTCTAAGATCACATAGACTGAGATTAGAAAGTAAGTTTGTACCCTTCACATGCTTTAAGTTTTATCCAGAATATCTCTGAATATAATTTATCTGTGAACAACCAAGCTGGTGATTAGTTGATCATTAGATGATGACCTAGCCAACCTGTGTCATACAGCATAGAAACAAAATGGACATGATCCTGGTCTCTTATATAAGTATGACCCGGATTGCCATGGATTGCCACTCATTGACTGAAGAACTAAAACACAGATTGGACAATTGTTCAATTTCCTTTCTCATGACAAAATAAATTTTAATCTTATTCTTTATTTGACTTAGAGGCAGCTTCTCTAGCAAGATGAAGTTTTACCTGAAATCAGTTAGTATGTTTGCATATAACTTTGGAGATTGGATAGATGAGAAATGAAAGATGTATCTAATTTACAACCAGATTCTCTAAAATTTATGTAATATCTGCTAATATTAATGTTCTAAATTACCTTTAAGGAAGGTGTTTAATTTTAAAGTTCCTGAAATCTTTCTTTGTAACACAACTCTTTCTGAAGTATCAAGAATATGAAATATTTGATGAAATGAAACAAGAAAAACTTTCATATGACTTTTTGAAAAAAAAAAAGATGTAAGATATAAAAGAATGAAACACCAAGTCAGAGGAGTTTTCATTACAGGCAAGATGAGGATACTCACCTTGTATGTGGCAAATATCAGCTTCAGATCTCTCAAAATATTGGTCTTTTCACATGCTAAATGAGAGCTCCCGTATAGCTACTTTGGAATAATTTGGTGTCAGAACCTCCCAGCTTCCCCCACTGTCACGGTTTAGATTCTATTCATATAGAAAACCATTTTTGAGTCACTTAAAATCTGATGAATCATTAAAAAATTGTCTCTTTTTAAAAGCATATCATTATACTTAATAATAATTGATAAGAGAATTTGACGTTGAATCATTATGTCTAATAACAATTGAAAAGAGAACCTGATTTAGCATCTCCCACAGAGTAGGGGAGTGAAGGTTTTCTCTTTTGATCAAAACACTACTACCTTGATTTCAGAAAAAAATCTCAGAATAGGCATGCTGGAATGAAAAGGATTTTGCTTTGAAGAACAACATGTTTTCCAAGAAGAAAAAGCATGCAAAAATCACAAATGTGTATTTATTAACAAAACAGAACAAAACAAAACATTAAAAGAGAAACAGGGAGAGATCACCTGTTTAACTGATCATATAACTCATTTATGTTAGATGTTTTAGAACAGAAAAAGTAGGAACTCAAGCTTCAGAAGCAGAGTTACTCTGTTTGGTACTCTTTTAAATATTGGAGATGCATCAAGATTACACAATTGAATGTGATGTATAAACATAGAGGTAGTATTTTAATGTGACATGTCTAAAAAGCATTCACTCTGAACTAATGTGTGTCTATCCATCTCCTTCATGATTTCCAGACTAGACACTTCCAAAATAATTTACCACAAATAAAAAAAAAAAATACTACAAATTTCAGCATAAAATAAAGTCCAATTGAGCAAGCATTAAAGTAGATAAAAAGCAGAGACCTGCCATCCACAGTAAAAAAAACCTTTCTTTCTACAGGTTGCTGATATAATTTAATGTATCATAATATGAGGTGAACTTTTTGAGATGATTTCTGTAACATCAGAGTGGTAAAGAACTGAGAAGTTGCACCATATTTATAATTAGGAGTATAGTTTTGCAATGAAAGAACTGATTGTAATCAATTTCACTTTATCAGTGGACAATTTGTAGGAGATAAGAACTGACTTTCAGAGAAAGTTGGTTCTGTTTCACCTAAGCATTTGAACCTTCCTGCATTTAAGTGCAATCTTGGATACACAAGGGGATGTTTCTCTTATTCTGTCATGTGTGATTTGAATTACTGGGGATAGTCTTTTGCACTAACACTATTAGTGTAGAATATCTACAAAACCGTGGACAACTGAACTTGGGAGTTAAAATTGAATTCCAGCTTTGTAAATTAAAGTTGCATAATCTACACTGGAAGAAGGGGAAGGAAGAAAAGAACTCTGTCTTTTGGCAAGCAGTACTTGCTGTCCACTTTTGTCCTAAAAGTAGTCTGGAATGACATTCCCAGGAAGAGTTCCTATTGAAGTTAAAGAAAATATCTTGTTGCATTCTGGATTGGATGAATAAGCTTCTCATTTTACTAAAATGGGAGGAAAAAAAGAATTTTTTTTTTTTCCACAATGAAACGTTCTTCAAACCAATTTTCATTAAGAACTGTTTCTTGACGTTACACTTGTGTGAAAATGATAAGAAATAAAAAGCCCAAGATTTCTAACTGGTTATCCACAGATAACTTATGGACCTACAGAGAAAAAGGACAGTCTCCAAAAGAGAGTAAATTATTATACTCTTGGATGACAAGGTCAAATATTTAACAGAAAGACATACAAAGTGCCTTCCCACTTAGCAAGGCCTTTTTTTGTCCTGTAATATTAGTTCCCTAAAACAGACACTTCTCATTGAATCAATAAGACATTAAGACAAACCTAAATGGAGCACTTTCCTCAGCATTCCAGGGAGCTGCTTGGTGTCAAAGTAGCATGAACAAGGCCCTGAGTATTCTGAAGTTTTCTGCCATTAATCCCCATTAGAATTGCACTGAAGAGCAAGTCAAGCAATACGATGCTGAGCTGACAGAACACATCAAACTGCCTCAAGGAGAGAATTCAGTGGAGCTGATGATGCTGTAAGATTGTACTTAAATGTTGTAGGATGCTCACTTCTCAGACCAATGGAACCTTAGTGCTGTGATTTAGAAGATTTGTTAGCTTTCTATGTTATCAACACAGGGTTTAAGAGTTCTCTTTTCTACATTTAGTGGTCACTGAGGGCAGAAAAAGCTCAAGAATTCTATTTGTGTTCTGCTGTACAAGGTCAATAGCAAGGCCAGAAGACCATGGAAACAAAAAATAAAGGAAATTATTCAAGAGAAAGAAGTCATGTGGATGAGAAGGTGTCAGGAAGGCTAAAAAACCAATTTTGCTGAGATGCTATGAGACACGATGAAAAGAAATGTAAGATGTTAGAGTCGAATTTGATACAGTCCAAAGGCTAAATAAGTCAAAAATTGATTAAACATGTACAGAAATATAAATAGAGATTCCCTCTATAGCAGACCATCCAGTTTCACTACTGACTGGAATCAAGAAAGTGCAGATCTGGGGAAAGAGCAGAAAAACAGCAACTGAGTGTTTTGCAAATATTAGCTACTTGTAGCTATTCACAGAGCAGTTAATCCAGTATGCTTCTTGATTACCTACTCCCTCACAAGTCCATACGCTTCAAATCAACAGAGATGTCAGATTTTAGATTTAGATATTAAATTTGACCCACTTTGGATAAAGATAGTTTATAAAAAACAAAAGAAAACAAAAGTGGACCCAGCTTGAAACACAAAATAGTTTTATAAAATTTTCATCTTAACTACTTTATTTCTTGAAGATATATGGAGCATATACTCAGGACAAGCCGTGATTGCACATAACACTGAAAGCTGTCACCAGAGCCACATCTGTGGCTTGTTCCTCATTCTTCATAATCTTCTAGTACTTTTGAAGAGATGAAAAACCACAAAATCGTTAATTTATTTGGTCTTAGATTTCCAGTGAAAGAAAATTTGTCTCTAACATGTCGTCTTTCCCTTTTCAGGTTGCAAATATGATTCAATGAAATCATGGCCTTGGAATGCTTACCAACTGACTGATTTGACATTACCAAAGGGAACAACCTCAATGCAGATGCTAATCTCACCCCTTCATATTTCATTTAAAATGTAGGGCCATTGAAATAGGGCATAATTTAACTGCATTTGTTTTACAGCAATACAAGACCTTAATGACATCAGCTCCTACAAAATTTTGTGGAGAATTTATCTGATCATCACAAAGGTACTTCATTAGGCAATTATATGCCCTTGCTAGTAAATTTAGCCTAAGTTTAAAATGAACAAGAGTTATTGAATGAAGAGACGAATGAAGCACAAATCTCAACTAGTCCCAGTGTGTTTAAATATGAAGTAAAAGACATCCAACAAAATCTGTGACTCTTAAAAGAGCACGCCACAGGTGAAAACAAGTATTTGCCCTAAGCAAATAATTCAGGATCAGACACCTTTGTACCTGTATGCTACATGAGATAAACAGCAATGCCCATGTTTCCTACAAAAAAAGCTCAACAGGCTTTTTTCCAAGCACAAATACAACGTAGTACGAGATAAAATTACACTCAGATGTTATATTAAGTCACATGGCAGCTAGTCACAATAATTGCTTTTATTTCCTTTGATAATTTTATATATCTTGTGCTTGTATTCTCTTAACAAAACTGGGTCTTGAAATACACAGTAAATACAACCCCATGAGGGTCCATGTCTGATTATCTCCACATCATATACTCTTAGCATTTTCAGCTGTCTGTTTCCATCCTCGGTCATTCCTGTAGTAATTTTTTCCCCTTTTCTTAATTCTTCACATCAATGACTTATTGGTTTTTGCCACTGCATTTTAAATTTGGCTTCTCTGTTCAACATCTACTACTATTTGAAAAATAGTAGTTAACTACTGGCAAAACACATATCTACTCTTTAAGGAAATATAGCTACACCATTATAGTTAAAGCTCTGTCAATATTTCTGCAATAAAAAAACCCCTGCATTTCCAAGATTTATAATTCAAACATAAAGAAAAAAAGTCCTGCTGGGATGATATTCAGCATCCAAGGTCATAGCCCAGAACAAATTTGTTTTACCAATTTTCAAGCAAATTGATTCTGCCATTTTGAGTGCTGCAAGTGTAAATCAAAACAGAGATTTACCTGTTTAAAGCTAAACTCTGTTGGCCATGTACTCATCTGTGCCAGCAACTGAATTTTTATGGCTTTTCATCTGGAACAAACTTAACCTTCAATATAAATTGCATATTACCAACTTTACATATATATGTATAAATATATAAATGTAATATCGATATACATATACATATACATAGATACATCTATTTACATCACAAAAGAGGACCTTTTGATCCCTACAGCTGACATCTCCATTCAAAGGCTAATTCCTTTATAGAATACTGGCTTGTATGAATTAAGGACCTGACCCATATTTTATGTCTGTCCTGCTGTGAAGGTGCAATTTTCCTAGAGGAAGCTTTAGCAGAAAATGCTCCAATGCTTTTGTTCCAATTGCACAGCTGTGGCCAGTCTGCCCTTGACTGTCAGCATGCTACCTGGCTGAAAATCTCTCAACTTGCTGGGTTTTGTGCACTCAGAAAAGTATAAATGGGTTCATCCTCCAGGTTGTGCTTGTAGACTTTGTGCAAACAATAGGTGTATTAGGATCTCCATGAGATCCTAATCTTGATCCTAATCCTGCTTATCTTGAACACCTTTAGAAAACAATAGGAAGATATTTTTTATCAGTCTTTGTTAGCAGACATCCCTGTTGTACTAATGTAGATGCCAAATAAATGCTTGTTCCAAATGTAATTTTCTCATTTACTAAACTGATTCATACCAGTATTCCAGAAGTGCTGGGAAGATGAGCCCTTGTACTACTGCAATGGGTTTAATAATATCCTTGACCTAATTTAGCAATTGTCACTGACAGATAGCAAGTCTTTTTATCTTTATTTCAACTGAGAAAATACCTCTTTTGAAAACAGAGTTGACCCATATTATTAATTTCTAGTATTGACAGAAAATTTGTGAAGATTCCTTCAAAGGCTCAACTTTCCTTCTGGGAAAAATTTGCATAGGATGGTTTGCCTGTAACTGCGTGCCTTTGGACAAATTTTGTGCATCATACTGAGAATTAAATGGTGTCTTGAGCCCTTTAAAACACTGTAACTTCTTGTACAATGCCATTTAAGAAATAAAAATCACCTCTGTGTTACCTCACAGATGTAATTATGGTATAAAGTCATCAGACATAAAATGCACTGGTCTAGCTAAAAATGTAACATGTACAAAGTGGTGTGGTCCGGAAACACATTTTTCAAGTCATTCTTTGCCTTGAAATCAAAATGAATGTTTTACTGGCTAATTTTGCAGTGACCAAACTTCTCTGTTTTACTAAAATATTTCTCCCAGACCTGTTTCAACTTGATAGTTGCATATAGTTATTTTCATTCTCAAGCTACCTTCAGTTTATCCATATGAAATTAATTTCTACTTCATTTTCACTTTTGCTGTATTTTAAAATCTTTATTTCATTTCCTCTTTTAAAACTTGAAAACTAATCTCACTGGGCCAAAGAAAGAGCAGTGGACCTAATCTAGTAGAAATAACACATTTTGTCTCATTGCAACTCAAAAAACTGGGCTGATGAGGTGGCTGAATTATCATCTATCTTGGCCTCTGTCAATTTGGAAAGTTATGTTTATGATGGTCTTGAATGATGAGAATAATGTGAATGTGTTTGTACTCATAGGTATTCACTGATTTTCAGGTTTTGAGTCTTTATATCAATCTCAGTCATCTACTCTTCTTCTCTCTTTACATTTGTCCAAGAGTGTTTAAATCACCATTATTCACTTGGAGAAATGGCTTTGCTTCACATTCTGTATATTTTTACTTGGAAATCCTATTATTAGGATTGTAGATAATAATAATAAAAATATTGAACTTAAATATTGCTCAGACAGACAAAGGAAGATTTAAATAAATTTAAGAACACTTTCTAACAGCCTAGTCCTTCTTCTCCAGTGTAGAGGTATTAATTATATTCCTACTGTTTGTAACTGGCTAAATAATCTGTCTGAGTATCTCCTTTTCTGCCTCAATTTATTTACATGAAAAATGTGTTGACCACGTTAATTAAGTACACTGGATGTAATAATGCTGTAAGCAGCATTGGTAAGCAAGTAGATAAACTATATATATATATAATTACCACTGGGAAACTGCAGTTTGGATACCTTCTTTCAGAGCATCAAAACTGGTAAATCAACAGGAATTCAGCTTTGCCCAGCCTTCTAAGGCGGTACATCCTTTGAAATACAAGAATCCCAAATGCTGCAGGAATTGTCCAACAGGCTGTTTTATCCCAAAATACTAAGCTATAATATGGTCATCAGTTAAAGGGAAGTCAAAGGGGAAAAGTCTCCACTAATGGGGCTATATCCCTGGGCATTTGTTATTATGTATTCGCAAATAACAGCCCCCTTATGATCTCTGTTTCTGTTGTGTTCAGGTGGAAGGTGCAGACTGAGTGTAGAACATTTACTGACTATTGAGAGGCCTGAGAAATATTGAACTTTACAATTAATTGCTTATTAAATATAGAAGGACATAATTATTAGAAATTTTAAAGATAATTAGGAAACTGAAATCTTGCAGAATGTCCCTCCATTGAAAGTGGAGGGAAAAAATTAAATAGGGTATTGTTATCAAAACTATTTAAACAGTCATTACGTGGTAAAATAATTTCTACTGAAAAAGTAGGTTTTAAAACTAGCAAAAAAATAATAAATTTTGCTTAACAGAATGACACACAGAGTCTACATAAATAAAATATTTGAGAGAATAGAAGAGTACATCGATTGAAAAAAATAAAATAAAAAGCTAAGGACTACCAGAGCAGAAAAATAATTTGAGTTATGCTCTTCACCTAAAACAAGATCTGACAGACTCAATCTTTTCTTCAGTGCATTTAAAACCAACTGGAATAACTTCAAATTCAGCAGTATGGCACTTGGTTTCAATAGGGTCTCAGACACATATGAGGGTTGAATGAAACTCAATTTTGTTCTAATAATCATGCTTAGAGAACAGTTTTCCAGATTCATGTAAATGTTTCAGGATGCCATAAATATTATAGCTTTCAGGAAATTGTTATGTAATCTGATATGGATATAAGAGTTGTCAATTATTAAAACAAACATCAGAGTAAATGGTTGTTTAACATACTATTGATGAATTTACAAAGTTTTTAGAAAGGGTATAAAGGAGCATGTCTGTTTGTTTCTAAGGCACAGACGATGTTCTGCATCCCTCTGGTTTCTATTCTTCTTATATGCATCTTTTCCCCACAAAATGAGATTAGTTATGTAAAGAGCAGGGAACACCAAGAAAAGTCACAAAGCGACACATCCATTTAATTAATAAACAGAGCACAGAATTATCTGCCTGTGAAGCAAGAGTAATCTCAGCAATAAACACTGGTTCTGTTTCTACAAACTTGAGTAATCATAGCAAAATCAACAATGCAAACAGACTTTAGGGAAAATTTAAAAAGACAGAAACACAAACAAAAGTGTAGAGAAAGTCTTGTAGTGCCCTTCCACTTTGAAATTCTGACTCTTTCCTTCGTGTAATGCCTTAAAGCAGGAAATTTGTTAGCACCAGGTCAAGGCAAGCAAGATAAAAATTCAGCACTCTAGAGCAGGGAGGAGTGCTAAAATACAAATATATTATTAAATGCTTATTCATATTTCTACAAAGAGTCTGCACTGAATATAGTTAGGAAGCCAAAAAAATGTTAAATTCTAATAATTGCAGTCAAGAGCTAATGCTAAAAGGGAACAGATTGAAAACCTTTTCCCCCTCCCCAGGGACAGAAAAGATTGCTGTCCCCAGGAAGTGAGGGAGAGTGCAGATGGCTGACATCATCCCACCCAGCATTAAGCAGAAGTGATTGCCTAATTGAATAACCTTCTGTTGGCAGAGAGACATTGTTCAGAAATGGGTGATCCCACCCTCCTGCCCTTGCAGCAGGTGGCATTCGGTGAGATGGACAAGTAGAAACATCATTGCAAAGAGCAGGACGGACACCAGCTGTAACTTCCATCTAGCCAGACACTTCGGGAGAGAATTTTGACGATGTTATTTGAGATTGTTGAAGATTAGATGGTTTTTATTAGGCCAAAGACTGAGTTTGGATTTTAACATTTAGCACCCATAAGCAGCCATTCCAGATGATATAGTTGCAGGAAATATGACAAAGTTAGTCAAAGACAAAATCTATTATTTGTAAAAGGGACTTGTGTCTTTCAGCTTTCGATTAATTAAGGAAAAAGGAACATATTGTTTTAGGCAATGTGATAGCCATGAGGGAAAAAGAACAGATAGTTCAGGGCTGAAGATTGTGAAGGTAAGGCATAATTTCTATTGCTTTGTATGCCTCCTTGGTTATTTGTACAGATTGCTAAAATTTTTTGAATGGCAGTTTCACAAAAATATAGTAGAGATGATACTATTTTTCCTCCTACTTTTTTTTTTTCTATCTATTAGAGATGCCAAAGCAGGGCAGAAGCTCTTTTCTTTTGTCTAGAAGCAATTAGCCCAATCAAACCATGATTGATTTAGTTTCTCAAAGTATTATGCCATTATTTCTATCACTATAAATGACCAAAGATCCCCACCAGAAGTCAAGCCTGTATTTTTAAAATGAAAATATTAATTCACCAAAACACTTGAAAAAAATCCTTAACCTTAATGCATTCTTAAATATATGAAATTCAAGCATGTGCTCAAAGGTTTGGCTGAATGATGGGACAGCTGCTTCTCCAAATTTCAGCAAAAAGTCTAACAGAATGCTCAAACACCTGAAAACATAATGACACATTTCCCTACAAACATTTAACAAACTCGTAACACAAGTTTTAAAGCAGAGAAAAAAAAAAAAAAAAATTGAAAAAAACCCTGAAAACAACTTAAATCACAAATACCAAACATAGACATGTAATTGGTATTACAATACAGTGCAGGCAGAGACTCATTTCAGATGAATGATGGGGACAGTAAGTAAGAGCCATTAAAGTGTTAAATACCACGCTTGCTTCCTCCACTCCAAGGCCAAAACACTCAATCACCTGGTCCCAACTGCTCCTTCATGGACTGACAGTTTTGCATAAGTTTGCAACTACAGCAAGTGGGTCTGACATGGAATGATTTGGAATTAATTACAAGCACTCTGCTGAAAGTCAAGTCCATAGTGAAGATACAGACTGAATTTTAAAAGTCATGAAGAGGGTATTCCCAGGGATGTGGTTTAGATGCCAAAGGACATAATTCATAGAAACAATCCATAGTAATCTAGTCCTGCAGGCCAAATGCCAGCTTTACTGCTGGGAATTATGCCTAAGCAGTAGACTTGTCTACTGGCAGTATATTCCCTAGGACTAGTCAGTCTGCACAGGCTAGGATTAATGACATGAAAAGTCTACCTCTCTTTAAATTACTACCTTTTATGCAAACATAAAAAGTATTATGTGCCTCCAATCTAAAAATTTTTCAGCTTCCAGGATAGTAACTGATGCTTCATCATATCCCTCTGGAATTACAGAAGGTAAGTTGATACTAAAAAAAATTGATAAATTGGTAAATTGATTATCTACCTATACCATTTCCTAGCTTCTTCTCTCTTCTAAGGCCTCTTATGTCCCTTAGCAAGGAAAATAGCAGGGAAAAAACAACACACAAACAACATCTACCTTAAGAGAAATCAAGACAAGTTTCTAGATTTGGAGATCCTTACCCAATAAAAAGATTCTAAAGCGCACAAAAAGAGAAAAGAGCAGCAGAGGCAAGGTTTCTAGAGAGGAATTTGCTCTTCCCATGAACTGGCAGACCCTGAAGGATATACAAAGAAACCAATCAATCCTATAAAATCAATTATAAGTGCAGGAGTTCATAACACAATTCTTCTTTGGGAAGAAACATCTTGATTGTTTTAACACAGTCCAAATCACCCTTTCTGATTTGCTCTTGATCTTGAAGCCAAATTTAGGTACCATGAAAAACAAAATACCTGTAAAAGTCAGCAGGCTGATATGATGAAGACACTTCTGTTCCCATCACATAATTAAGAACTTTTCAATCTATTAAAGTTAAAATATGCTAAAAAAATCCATATTTCCTCACAGTTGCCTCTTGTGAGGATAAGGTGGAGGCTCAAGTACTCTTTGCACTATGTTCATAAATAAATGTTTTAACAAAAAAAACCCCGAAAACAAACCACATAATTTTTACCATTTATCACTAATCTTTGGATAAAGTCCAACCCAGAAATACTTTCAGCATGTTTTAAGGTAACTAATTGAATATCAACCCTTTTCTCTACCCTCACTCCCAATATATAAAATCCTACAGCAACAATTAACATTATCTTCCAAATAATATGACAATTTTTGACCCAGATTCCAAAATCAGGGTTACAAGGTATTATAAAACAGTTTCCCTTAATCTATTTCTATCAGTCAAAATAAAAGTATTATTTTATCACTTAAGTTGCACTATTACTACAGCATAAGAGATTTTAATTAATAGTGCTTGGGAACAGATAGTCTGCCTGGTCTAACAGGTGATTAGTTATATTTGAGGAAAACATGGTGTTTTGTACAGAGTTGACTACTAATTTTATAGCATTAACAGGACAGACAGTCTGGTCATTCTGTTTTACTTTAAAGAACAATGCTGTGAATTAGCCAGACTAGGCTGTGGCTAGCAGAGCAAGGCAAATTTCAGCTGGTGATGCCTTTCCTTTATTTTAGTGCCCAAAAACTCTTTAATGACTACAAGTGTGCAAGGCCTAACTTTGCATCTTAGATTAGATCTAAAAATCTCAGTAAGGCTGTGGGATATTGCTATGCAGATCACAGACAGTATAATAACTAAGGAGAAATCAGCTCTGGAGATTACAAGATTATCATTCTGCTGAATAAGCAATGTGTCAAAATAAAATCATCTGGTGTACTGGGATATCTGTACTGATGCTTTCCCTTCTTTAGTAGTTCACCTTTAGGTTACAAAGCCTGAAAGAATTATCCATATTTATAATATCACATAAGGAAGAATACCTGGATCACACAGTGTGGTTGCTCTGTTTGTGACTGGGGAAACATCAATAAAATAAGTTTAGAACCCAAGAGATAAAATTATTTCAATATTTTTCTTGGGCTTTTCTGTAGGAGAAATTTGGTATAAACTCACAGGAACTACCTGTTTACTTGATCTCTAATATCTTGAGTCTTTCTTTATGTTCTGTAATTCTGCTCTAGATTCCTGCAATACACTGCAATATGACAAGTGTCACTAAAGAAACTTGTCTTTTCACACTTCATAGTCTACTGCTCTGTAGTGCTTCCCATTAAATTAATATTATTTGAATATGTGTATGATTGAATAAAAATACTGCATTTCATTTTATATTGTGTATACTACATAAAAATTACATATCATATTCTGTTCGGTCTTAGAACTCAATACATTCCTATTCAGTTAGGAATTGGTGGTAATGACTTCAGGAGACTCAAGTTCCTTTGAAATGTCAGATTTCACACTACAGGACGTAAAGGTATAAAAGAAAGGCAATCTAAAATATCATGCTTTGAAACTTCAAGCCTATTAATCAGAGAAAAAAAAACAAACATTGACAAGGTGACAACATCCTGCATGACAACAGTGAGCTTGATGTGGTGCTCAACTTTATTAAAAATCAGAATTTATGATGCAGCAATTGAACCTGTTCAGTTGTGGTGGCATGAATTGTCCTGAGTGAATAGCGTGCTATATTAATATTTTAGTTGAAATTCCTGGACTGTATGGTTGATTAATAAGCTGTACTTCAGGTTGAGAATATATGGCTGTTCAATATAACTGGGTTATGAATAATCCTTATTACAGAAAAAGCAGCCTCCTCTGAGGTTCAGAACAGACATGTCAGTGGAGAAGAGGGAGTTGTATTATTAATCCTCCCATGTTCAAATGCATGTCAGAAACCAACAGAGGTCAATATATATCCCACAGCATTATGCAAATGCATGCATCATTAAAGCTTTTTTCTAGTCGGGAGGACTGCAAGAATGTCATGCGATTGTGCAGGGAGAAAATCAGAAGGGCCAAAGCCCAACCAGAACTTAATCTGACTGCTGCTGTAAAGGATAGTAAAAAAAATGTTTTTACAAACATATCAGCAACAAAAGGAGGGTTAAGGAGAATTTCCATCATTTACTGAATACAGGGGGAAACAGTAACAAAGACTAAGGAAAAGGTTGAGGTACTAATGCCTTCTTTGCCTCAGTCTTTAATAGCAAGAACAGTTTTACTCAGCCCCCTGAGCTGGAAGACAGAGATGGAAAGGAAAAGGAAATCCCCATAATCTAACGGAGAATGGTCAGCAACCTGCTTAGACATGCACAAGTCTATGGGGCCAGATGGGATCCATTCAAAAGTCCTGAGGGAGTTGGCAGAAGAGCTTGCCAAATCACTTTTCATCATTTACCAGCAGTCCTGGCTAACTGGGAAGGTCCTAGTTGACTTGAGGTGACCGTATGTAACACCCATCTACAAGAGCCAGAACACGCAGGAAAAACAGATGTTCAGCCAGGTCAGAACGGGTTTAGAAAAGGCAGGTCCTGCTTGACCAACCGCATCTATTTCCATGAAAAGGTGACACCCTTAGTGGATGAGAAAAAGGTTCTGGATGTTTTCTACCTGGACTTTAGTAAATCCTTTGATGCTGTCTCCCACCGCATTCTCCTGGAAAAACTGGCTGCTCAGGACAAGTCTGCTATTTGCTGGGTAGAATATTGGCTTGATGGCTGAGCCTGAAGAGTGCTGGTGAATGGAGTTGCATCCAACTGGTGGCCATTCACAAGTGATCTTCCTCAGGGCTCAGTCCTTTTAAATATCCTTACTGATGGCCTAGGTGAGACTATCAAGTGCATCCTCAGTCGTTTGCAGATGGCATCAAGTTGGGCAGCAGTGCTGATCTGCTGGAGGGTAGAAAGGCTCTTCAGAGGGATCTGGACAGGCTGGATCAAAGGCCCAAGCCAATTGTAAGAATTTCAACAAGGCCAAGAGCTGGGTGCTGCACTTCAGTCACAGCAACTCCCAGCCGTGCTACAGGCTGGGGCCAGAGTGACTGGAAAGCAGCCCACAGAAAAGGACCTGGAGTGCTGATCAACAGCCATGTGAATCTGATCTGTGTGCCCAGGTGGCCAAAAAGGCCAATGGCATCCTAACCTGTATCAGCAATAGTGTGACCAGCAGGACCAGGGCAGTGATTGTCCCTCTGTACTCAGCATTCAGGTCCTGTGTTCGATTCTCAGCCCCTCACCAGAAGACATGGAAGAGTTGGAACATGTCCAGAGAAGGGTAACAGAGCTGCAGAAGGGTCTGAGAAATCTTATGAGGAGCAGCTGAGGGAGATAGGGGTGTTTAGCCTGTAAAAGAGGAGGCTCAGGGGAGACCTTATCACTTTCTACAACTGCCTGAAAGAGGTTGCAGCAAGGTGGGGATTAGCCCTTTCTCCCTGGTAATGAGTGACAAGACCAGAGGAAATAGCTTCAAATTGCACCAGAGGAAGTCTAGGCTGGATATTAGAAAAAATTTCTTCATCAAAAGTTGTCAGGAATTGGGACAGACTGTCCAGAAAAGTGTGTAATTAAAAGAATTTGTAAAGATAAAAATGTCTCATCACTTTATATCTAGACTAAGGACTGACATCAGAAAGCAACAGAAGTGGCTCTTGAAAATAAAAAGTGGTGCGCTAATAAGATTATAACATGGGAAGTTATATTTGATTAGCCAAACAGAAATGATTACCTATGGTGTCACACAAGAAGTTTGAGAAAAAAAAAATGCTGAGAAGACTTACCAGATTCTGTTCCTAGTTTGCTTGCATGACTACCCAAAGTTTTAAACTGCTGATATGAACTATTACAGTGAATCATATGATTGCCTCCTGTCCATGTTTGACTTAGTCATGCTACACTTAGAAGCACTACGGAACACTGGAACTTCCTGGAAATAAATGATATTTGAATTCTTTGAAAATGAGAATAACTTTCCTTTGAAGAACTCTAAAATATACAGTTTTTGAAAAATCTGTCTACCGCTGACAAGCAACCGTTTCTGTATTAAAAAAAAAAACCAACAAAACCAACAAAACCAACCAAACAAAACCTCCAACAAATAAAAAGCTCCAATGAAACTGAAAATTACTGTTTTGATCCCCATTCTTGTCATATGTTTCATGGTGGTAAGTCTGTAGGCTTTAGTTAAATCAATGAAGACCAGAGAAAATCTGGTGTAGTAGAACAGTTTATAAGTCCTCATTCAAATTCCAGCAAAATTAAGTTAGCCATTTGGGGAAATGGAAGCATTTAAATTTCTTTATTCCCAAATCCTGAGAGTGAAGACTCTCCTCAGCTGTGGTACCTGGCTAAGTAAACACTTTTCATACATTTTTTTAATGCAAGAAAATCATACAATCATAGAGTAATATGACCAGAAATATTTATTGAAGCAGAACTGCAAGGGGCTAATAATTTGCAAGGAAAAAGTACTATTATAGTTTTCAGACAGCTTTGTGGTTATGAGCATAGAGGACACAAATCTAAGAAGCAGATCTAACACTGCCCAGAAGGAGAAACACAAAATATTGCCTCTCTAAGCTTATTTTGGTTACAACAAGATTTAATAAAAACTAATTGAAACAATAGCACACTAATCACCTAAAAAAGATAGCAAAGTGACATAGACTATGCCTACACAAAACATACACAGGTTCTCTCCTTCATGCCTGAAGCATTTGATAGGAAATAACAAGTTCTGGACTTATAAATCCTGACTAATACAAATTCCATGATCTAATAGGGATTACTCTTTCTAGACCAGTTCTTACCTGTGAACTCACAGGTAAGTGAGTAACCTTACAACTCAGAAATTTGCTCAGGATTGTCAAAACCTATTTCAGGAGAGATAGTAGATGTAGAAGCATTTTGTTGAGCTGTTGGAAAGAGATTGCATTTAAAGAGCATGTTTAGTGCATTCTCCTATATAATCACCCTGACTGCAAAGTCTCAAACATGGAGAGTGAAGCAGCCACTGACCTCCATGCAGATCTTTGACAAGTCCAAGTACTGACACTATTCAGGACATGTTCTGTTACCATCTGGACATCATAAAACAGGGAAAGGAAATTAAATTTGAGATAGCTTGCCAGCTAACTTGATCAGTTCAAAGTTAAGAGTAGCACTGCAGTATTTCCAAGAGATGACACAGATCTGCATTACAAATTGTTTGGAGCTTTTTTAATAAAACAAAACAAAAAAAATCATCTGTTTAAAAAAAAACAAAACAGATGAAATCGATAATAATATTTGGCTTTGACTTAAAACACAAACAGTTTGTTTGACATATAGGTGTTTGACATTTCAGTTAATGAAAAGTTTTGATTTCATCATACTACTTAGATTTCATCATTTTACAGTGTTGAGAAAACAATAGGAATTTGTCAAGCTTTTACTGGTCATATTTAAATAAGTTTCCCAGAAAGAGTATCTTTGGCTCATATCCTTTATCAATGAATCCCTATGACATACCAACTCTATTCAGCCAAAATACCAACCTTGGCAGATTTTGCTAGATTTTACATCTTTAATTTGCTTATCAGATCAAAAGATAAAATGAGCAAAAATGAACAACCAAAATAAATCATAATTCAGCAAGCACCTATTAGATATTAGATCTGTATTGTCTCACCTACATACCTTTTAACTTGAGATATGCAAAGGTGAAATTTGACCAATTGGATTCTGGATGCAAGGTTCATTCATGCTTAGAAACAGATTTACCTGCATATAAGACAACATATAACATAGCTATTGCTTATGATTAGTGATTTTTAAATTAATGTGTGGCATTTTCAGCTTAATTTCTTTTAAGAATTGCAAAATATGTAAAAATTTGTCTTCTTGCTTGCTAGGCTGGGGATAAGCTATAATAATGTCAATATTAATTACAAAACCCAAACAAAACAACAAATCTTTCTCCCATCCTACCAAGATGATTAACTTCTTTACAGAACAAAGAGGAAAATTCTAAAACTCATACATTTAAGTGGTGATATTTCTGATCCCAAGTCACCATTACATGTCATGTCTCCTGGAGATGGCTGAACACCTGCCTGCCCTTGGGAAACACTGAATTAAATCCTTGTTCGGCTTTGCTTGCATGCACAGCTTTTGCTTTCCCTATTAAACTGTCTTTATGTCAACTCACAATTTTTCCACCTCTTACTCTTCCAATTCCTTCCCCAATTCCATTGGTGGAGGAGAGAGTGAGCGATTGCATAGGGCTTTTTTGCTGGCTGGGATCAATCCAGGACAGGTATGAAGGTCAATTCTCCACAGTCTTGATGCTGTTAAGATCTCTCACATTTTTCTTCAGTTTGTTTTCTATAAATATTTCTCTGCAGTGTTTGGGGTTCAGCAACAGCTGAAGGTGAACAAAGAGAGAACTAAAAGAGCCAGGATATCAGAATAAAACTTCATAAATCAATCCACAGTCCCTGAGATGCTCTGTTGATACATCATGGTAAATGCAGTTTGTCGCTCAAAAATTTAAAATAAGAGCGATAATTGGAAACAGAATAATTAATCATTCTAGACTGTCTTTTTTCAGGGCCCCAAAGCTCACTCCTGAAGTGTTCCATATAAGAAAATGTCAGAGCACACTGTGTACTAGCCTTCTCTTTCCATCTCAGTCACTTGATATTTTTATTAGGAATGCAGAGGGAAAGAGATCTACTCCTGCATTTCATACATTTTGCTGCTGATACAGAATTGAGAAAAGATGGCAAAGACCATGTCAGCAACCCCTATCATCATACAAACTTATATTGTCTCTGCCTATACGATTCAGTTACCATGGTGCTGTTTGTGGTACTAACATTTTTATTACATGCAGTCATTTTCAAAGGAAAGAACTGTTGCAGTAACCACAGTAGCACTTAGTATTTTTCATCTTCAAAGAATATGACACACATCAGCTAATTATTTCTCATAGCCCTTTAATTCTCTTTAGAGGGTTATGGATAGACGAATTCAGTCCTGACTCTAAATAAGCCCAGCCATCTCAGCTTTACCATTAGAGCTGCAGCAGGCTAATTAACGCATTATTGACCAGTGCCAGAAAGATTATTTTTGCTGACATCAACAGCAAGTTGATTTTATATGGCACGTCTGAAAAATAAGGAATAATTAAGTCCTTGTATTATAAGGTTTATAAAGTTTATTTATAAGGTTATTCCATTGCAAAGCAGTGAACCCTGTTTTTTGAATCCAGTAAATCTCATAAGCAGTCTAACTTTTCAAGCCTGTGAGTGATCCTACTGACTTCAGTTTAAAAGCTTAAGCACAACAATATTTTACAGGTCCGGGAATGCAAAAACAAGCACTTTCAGGATGAGGATCACTGTCAGCTGAGGATGGAGGCAAAAATTGTTCTGGTACCTAATTCTAAACCTGTGATTTTAGATAGTGCCCTCTCTGTTAGCCACCCAAAAGAAAGCTTGCCAGGTCATTACCTTCCCTTTCTCCTCTCTATTTTACTGTGCATGAAGGTAGCAGGCATATATTTGAGACGTGCACAGAACCATAACCATTTACTTTATCTTATACACTACATGCACCAGCAGCTATTAAAACCTGATGGTCCTGAAAGGCTGTGAACATTACATATCTAGTAATGCACTCATTACTGCAGTGCTGTCTGGGTGTTTGGCTGCTATAAACTCACTGGTTCAAGAAGAAACATAGAGGAGTCCTGCTTCAAATCTGCTGGGTTTATGTGTGAACTGAAACAAAGCATCATCCCTGTGAATCGACACACAAATGAATAGAATTTCCTAAAATGTTTCTTAGAAAGCTTCTTTGGAAAGAATGGGAAAATTTTCTAAATTAGTGTACATTGACCCTGAGACATGGATAAATTTGCTTAGACATAAGTAAAAATTTTATCTGCAAGTAGCTGGAGGTTCCCCATAAATTTCACAGATCTTAGGAAAAGAAGTGACTGCATAGCAATCCTTGTATGCAAAAACCCCTCCCTTCATTAACAAGCATCATATCATCCCCTTCCTCTTTCATTTCTTTTCTCTCATTTCTCTCCTTTCAGTAGCAGCCTTTTCCTTCAGATCTTTAGAATCCTCTGGTTGAGCTGTGCACCAGGTGGTATGAGAAGGCTAGTTGAAGGAAAAAAAGAGAGCTTTTCTTCTGCCATCAGCACTTTCCTTCATGCACATATAAAACAGAACATTCCACAGAAGACTTACCCCCACTATAAGACTGAAACTTGCTTTATCTTAACTGCCATACAGGTGCACTATGTATCTTGTCTCCCTTTACAGCTTTCCATTCCCTATATCCTCCATTTCATAGCTCCCTGCATTTTTTCCTTGAGTTCAGCCTTCTTATTTCAAAATTCTTCCTTGAAATTAATGTCTTTTCTGACTTAAAAATAATGGTTTTTCTTCTAAAACAAGGTATGATAGCTAAGAGTTTTCCCTTGGCTTGACTCAAGCTTATAATTCTGCCAATTCCCATGCCTGTCTCTTCCTGCTTCATCATAGCTGTAGGAGTACACATAAGCCAGACTGACATCTGTGTGTAAGGAATGACAGATCTGCTTACCTCTATTAAACCTGAGCTGGGTATACTTGCCTTGGCATTTCTGGGAGGACAGTGTAGTGATGGAGGACTATTTAATTAAAATATGTCTCTGGTGTTCATTTCCCCAGAAGTTTACTACAGCCTTTAGTGGGAATCCCCAGCTGAACCCCCCACCCCTTATTTGACAGGCTGCAGGTATTCAGTAGCCCTTCTGCTCACAGATTGGAGCTAAGAACTATAGGACACAAGTGCTGACCCTTTCAGGCATCTCATAAAGCCAAGCACCGTACAGCACAGACCTCCACCCAGAGGATAATCTAACTTACTGTTTGCCGTGATAATAAACATGTAAAATCTGAATCATATGAAAGCTGAAACCAGTAAATCAAAAATTTTTCAGATTCATATTTTATGTTCACTCTTCATAGGTTTTAGAAAGTAGACTCATAGAGGATTACAGTACAAGGAAGTTTTATGGAAAAGCAAGAGTGCTCATTAAATGAAAATAAAGAGTATGATTACTTGAACTCTAATTCAGACATCCCCACAGGAGGAAACACTGGAGGTGTTAAACCTGCTAGAGAGAATTCCTTGGATAAGTAAATAGTGTTTTTTTCTCTGGATCTGGTGCATCTCTGGAATAGACTCAATTTTTTAAGTTTCAGTGCAGTTTTCAGTCTCCAACACATTGCAGATCTACTAAAGAAATCTTCTATGACTAAAATAACACCATTTATTACAAAATAATCAATACATCAGACAGATAGAGCAACCACAGCACATTGAGCCTTGAAGAAATAGGTTAGCCTAATGTTCTACAGCCCAAGGGAAGGACAGATGGTATTTATATTACCCCTGAATATGAATAAGAACACTAAAGTTTATAAGGTTATTCCATTAACTGGATCCATCACTGGACAGCATGAAAATTGTATTATGTTTCCGGACAAGGTCTCAGGAGAATTGTAACAGGTCCATTGATGTTATTTTTGATTTTGCCTAAATTAAATGGAGGCTTTACATTTAAAAGATTTTCATTTGGCTACAGATCAATGTTGCATTTCAAGTTTCAATTTATCCTGTCTTTACTGTACTGTAGAAATTTTCTTGCTGTGATTTATAGAAATGTTTAATTAGCAAATACTACGTAAGTAATCATTTGTCCTACAAATGTTTGTCTTATAAAAAACAGTTGCAAGTTACGTACAACTACTTAGTGAGACTTTCAATTGTGAATTTTAATTTCAAGATGAATTAGTTGGGAAGTTATCCTCTGAAAAATACAATGATTTTCATACTCTATGTCCTTTGGTCTCCTCCCATTCAAAACTATCACAAGGTTTGACTCTGACAGTTATACGACACTTGGACAAGAATTAGGGAGGCAGTGGTGATACAGATGTGTTGTGATCTGGTTTAAGTGTCATTCTATTGGTCCTGGAGATACATCACTCCAGGCACAGAAAGCTTGATTGCTCAACTGTAGACTTCAATTAGCAAGAATAAGAAGATACAGTTTGTCCATGAGAATGTTCCAGTCATGTTTTCTGGAGACCAAAGTGAAGGTACAAATGTCCTTCCTCCCCAGCTGTTTGCTCTCATGTGGGATACTGGACGTGCTCTGAAGCTAACACTCCTATTCTCCCCCAGAATCTCCTGTGCCAATCTACTCTTGCACACAGACAAGGGAGATCTGAAACCACACGTCTCAGAAGGAGAGAAACACAAGTCTCTGATGGAGAGTTTGGGCAGAAGGCAATGTTCTGCCTCTAGGTGATGACAGAAGTAACTCTCATTACAGGTCATTAGTAATAGTCAAAATCCTCACTCCTCTTTCTCTCAGCAATAGCTGGCCTCCATCCTTTCCATTCCAAACCCATCCTCCAGAAGGAGCAACACTCCAAACTGCACGCATCAGTTGAAAAGCACATTTCTTTAGGGGACAGATGGCCAGGGCCAACAGTATGGCCACCTCTTCTGTGGCAGTTCTATTTTCCCAGTCCACTCACCCGGAAATTTGCACAGGAAAGAAAAATAAAGTAGAAACGGCATATTCTAGTCCATAAAATGGACTAAATTAAAAAAACCTAAACCATTAACATCTGATAACCAGGTATAATTTATTTTTCATATGGATTTTTCATATATTTAACAATTAACAGGAAATCTGCTACTTCTTTAAAGAATTTAAAAGTCTCAACTCAAAAATAACCAGATACTGAGAAGGCAAGTACCATGCAGACTCACACTTATTATCCATGGAGAAACAGAATTATAGTCAGAGTATGACATGTAACACCTCTGTCCTCTGTGGGACAGGCAAGGTCATCCTTGAATTACCACAAGGAGCTAGCATAGAGGAGGAAAGATATGAAACATTCATTCTTAGCAGCGTTGTCTTCCCTGTGAGTAGAAAAGATGAGTATCTCTCTTTGCAGCTAAACTAGTTAAAATCCTAATGAAGAAAAGCCAGCTTTGCAGTTAGTGTGTATTTCTTTTTTTTAATGCATTAAATCTGTGTCTTAATGCACTGTGGTTTAACTCCAGTTGGCAAGAAATCACCACACAATTCCCTGATCACCTCTCTCTGGTGAGGTGGGTAAGAGAATGGGAAAGGTTAAAGTCAGAAAATTCATTGCTTGAGATAAAGCTACATCCATAGGAAAAGCAAGAGCCAGACCCTCAAGCGAAGCAAAACAAGGAATTAATTCACCACTTCCCATGGCCAGGTCATTTCCAGGAAAATTGAGGCTCCCTGATGTATAGCAGCTACTTCTGAAGACATGTGCCATCACCCTCAGCATCCCCCACTTCCTTTGTTCTTCCCCTAGCTTTATATACAGAGCCATATAATGCCATAAGGTCTAGAATCTCCCTTTAGTCAGCTGGGATCAGCTGCCCTGGCTGTGTCCCCTCCAAAAATTCCTACTCACTGGCAGGGCAGTAAGAAAAGCAGAAAAGGCCTTGACTGTACATAAGTGCAACTCAGCAATTAAAAAATGTTTCTGTACTATCAATCTTGCTTTCAGCACAAATCCAAAATACAGGCCTTGCCAGCAATAGTGAAGAAAATTAATTCTATAGCCAAAACCGGCACATCATGATATATAGTCTGAATGTCATGTCTACTGCAGTCTGTTTCATATGGGACTCTAACAGTCCCTACCATCTGAAAAGGTTCAGTAATATATAACATATGTAAGGAATTTATGGATGACTTAAGATATCTGAGAATTTCCTGAACGAAAGTAACCTTAACACAGAGGAATAATTTCTAGTTTCTCTGACCCCTTCCGTACCTCCAGCCAAGAGCACTTGGCAGAATAGCAAAAATGAGAGGCTATTGTCATCTTGGATAGTATTGAATTCAGTTAATTGCCATTTGGCTTCTGAATCAAATAAATTCAGAAGATGAAAAAATGCCCGAATTATGATTTCTTTGCTTTCTGCCAGGCAGAACAAACACTGTTTTATCATAGCTGGCCATGCAGTTTTTAAACTGTTCAGCAGTTCATCAGCTTCACTGTCCATACTAAATACTGACTCTCCTGTTTCTCCTTGGAAACCATTCCCCATTTTCCCAGTATACCTTCCCCACCTTTCAAAATATCAGTGTCCCAGTCTTATCAAATTTAAAAAATATATGCTGTATGACCTGTAAATATCATAATCTTTTGCTACTGAAAATCAAATTCACAGTGTCTTGGCATGCAAGCTGTACTCAATAAAAATTCTATTTTTTAAACTTTTTTCCTATGTCAAGCAAATCAGATGTTCAATAAATCAGAAGTAAACATATTTTCCTTGATAAAATACATTTAAAGACAATAAAAGAGGAAAAAGTAAACAGTGAAATCCCACAAAGATAAAAAAGGTGATGGGTAAATGTCAAAAAAAGCAAGGGTCTTAGATACAGTCAGCAAAATGCTGGGGATTTCAGCTTAAATGTTATTATATTAAATGCTGTTGCTGAGGGAATTCATAAGTTCTAAAGTTACAATATAAGGATGGCCAGACCAAGTCCTTTGGAACATAGAGCTGAAAGGTTTTTTTTGTCATCCTTCTTCACTTTCAGCAACACTTGAAATCAATGCAACTTTGGACACTGTCAGATATTTCTCTGAATTAAGGCAAGACATGCAAGTCTGGAAAATAATATCAAGTGACATCACTCAAGAGTAGATTTCTCTCTGTGAGATTTTTTATTCTGGATGAAAAGAAAATTTCAGAGTTTTCTTGCGCATAATTATATTTTAACAGATAGACATAAGAATTTAGAAGGCCTAAATATAGGTTTATTTTACACGTAACAAAACAAAAACGGTGGGCCAAGGTGTCATATTTCCATTATTTTACTTTATAGACAGGTCACTTAGCAGTAGTATTTTATCTGAGATTGCCATCTCACAATAGACATAACATTATATTAAAATATATTTGATAGTAGATGAGTAGAAACCTAATCTTCTGTTTTCAAAACAGAATGCAGGAGATGATTGACACTTGTAGGGTTCTACTCTCTTAGAATACATTTGTGCAGCAGTAAGAATGAAGAATACAGAATAATAAAATAGCTTAATAAAATGACTGTGGAAACATCGAGAATGACTGGTAAGACATCTGATGTATTATAAACATTTAAGACACAATGTTTTTCACATAACAGCAATTAAGAACTTGGGCACGTTTGCTTCCTTGTGGATGAGGAGTACATTATTCTTGTGCAATTGTTATGTCTTAGGTAGAGCCTTGAAACATTCTAAGAAACCTGAAAAATGTGGAAAACCAATTTTGTCACAGCCAGGCTTTGTACCACAGCAACCCAAATAAGAGGCTAAGGGACTATTAATTTAACTGCATTTCAAACACCTGAATTAACTTGCTAATTTTTTACCAGGCTAATCTCCTAATGAAGTTAGAGAGGTGTAAAACCTTCAGTATTTATTGGAGAGATTAATTCAGAGTACTTCCCTTTCTTAAGCCATCAATTTCAGGAATCTACTAAACAAGACCCCACTGGACTCTTGCCTGGATGTTTAAAGCTAGACACTATATATACGTATTAAACCTTTGATCTGTGTTAAAGTCTCAACTCCTTTAACAGCTAAAATATTGAAGTAGTGGTGGAGATTAATTATAACAAGAGATCATCTGGAATGTTAAACTAACAGAGCAACATGATCATCTTCATTTCAAGACACTCCAAGCCAGTGAGCTAATCCTTATATTAAGGGTTAATAAATCAATCCCTTCTTTCAGATTATTACCTTCCTGGCTAGCTTCTTTTGCCAATATTCGACCTTCTCTTAGGAAATGAGAAGAAGTAGGTAAAATCATTTTGAGTAATAATATGAATACTAATAATAACAAAAAAGGAGTTATTACTGGTTAATTTCTCATTGGTTTTCTAATTTGATTTCCAGTATAATACTTAGCATTTTAGACTGAAGGTTTAAAGTCATTCCAGCATTTCCATAACCTACAAAACATTTTAGTCTCAGTTGGCTTCATAAATTCCATATCCTCACCTTAAATAATAAATGTAGTCAAAGAGCAGTTATTATAACAAATGGGACATTTGACACTGGTTTCTATACAGGTTTTTTTCTGATGCCTCAAGCAGTTCTGCATGTTATACATCACAATACGCATGTGATCATTTAAATGTTCAGTGTGATTGATGGTTAATTAAAATTTCTCATAGCAACGAGTCACAGTAACTTTGCAGTGCTGATAAAACCCCAACAGTCTGGTTGTCCTTTCTTTCCTAATTATATTGCCCCTGTTCTTTTATGAAAGTTATCAGGTGCTGCTAAATGAGTACCTATATTTTTATGACATGCAAATAGAGCTAATACTGTTCTGATAGATCCACTGAGCTTTACTTTGCTGTGGATGTTTACAAATGGTTTCATAAAACCTTTTTAAGAAGAGATTTTTAGTGCCTGTGTAAACGCATTGTGGGCTGCTTAATTAAGAAGTGTAACAATACAAATAACATTATGGTGTTATTAATCTCTGACTAGGAAGTGAATTGCTTTTAAGGATTTTAGGAATTTCAACAGACTATATTTTTTAAAATGTACCTTGAAACATATTTATATGGTGAATATACTGTTTTTGTAATTTCTGCTGCTAACTTAGCAGAGTTCATAAATTAGCAGCATAGAATTTAGTTTGTGAAGACTGAACCTTTAATTACTATTATAAAAATTCTTGCTCTGTACTCTTTTTATTTTATTCTATTTTTTATTGCAAGCAACTAAGAAAAACCTTTAAGCTTGTGCTGAGTCCTTGAAATCAGCTGAAGTATACTACTGAATTTAGAATCCTCTTGTATCCAAACTTAAAATCAAGCAATTTTTTCATTGTTAATAAGTAAAGAGAACATTTCCATGAATGTCATTTTACTTCTCAGTTATGGACTTTGACTTTAAAAAAAATGGAGTCATGAAATCAAGTTAAAAATTACACAGAAATCACTTTGGCATCTTTTAATCAACTGTTCTTTTTACTGCTCCTCATCTAGGTACTTTTACTTATTTGAAAGGTAAGTTGTTGACCTGAGGGGTTTTTTTGTGTATAAAATATTCTCTGAACAACAATATTAATCCAAAGTGTGCTATAATTTAAAAATTAAAACAAGATATGACATCAGAAAGAACAGAAACATGACTAGTGCTCCAGTGGACTTGTGGACATGTTCATGCACGTTTGTCAGTTAACATCACACGTAAAAAATAGAAGTAAAGAATATCTCTTAAAAATACTAAGTAGCTGCCACCTGCTTTAAAGAAGTGTTTTGTTCTGGAGGTGAAATAAGAAAGTAAAGAAAACACAAAAATGTATATAGCAGTGGATGTACAAGAGTGGAACGGAAAAAGTCTGTTCAAAACCTGGAACAGTGCTTTCCAATCTAACTGGCCCTTTCTCAGATCTTGCTCTGAAAACAGAGGACTTTGTTCAACTTTTGTTTTACCTATCTGTCAGCTTAGAAGCATGATTTTCTTCTAGTTTTAAGAACACTGAGCCCTTTACTTGCTGCATCAGAAAGGCCTCCTTAAAAAGAACAATTTATTGTTGTCTTCTTTAGCCATAGCATTGTCAACTGTTCAAATAGCTCACTTTTGGATAAAGCAATCCCTAGTTAATTCAATTTGTTCCAACAATATTAAATTGCTCTACTTTTGGTTATAATTACACATGCAGCTAATAAATACACTGTAGGCTCAAACTCTTCCTGTTCTTTGCCAGTCAGAAAACGTATTTGCAGAACCATTATTAAATTCTATTTTAATGATAATTTTACTGCTACAAATTTAACTTAGCTTGTCTTTATTGACCCCAGTCTTCAAGTAATGCAAAAGACGGTGAATTCCAGTAAAATTATTCAAATTATAGCAGTAGCTAAACAAAATTAAAAACCTGTTTTGTTTTACCTGTAATATTTTTGCTATCAAATAATTTCTCTCTCATGGGCCAGATGACCTTATTTTTCTTTTCTGGAAATGAAATCTTCAAAATGAGGGAGAAATAACTGGACTCACAGATGATTTGCACATAACTGATTTTATATTATTTCATTTATGTATATACCTGGTTTTGGTCTAAAGAAGACATAAAGACATACACAGGTAAAATCACTTGCTTGCTTATGAGCTTATCCTTTGGGATCCAAGGCTAGCTTCTTTGGAATGCTCCACAAAGCAGGACATTCAACATAACCTCCTAATTTTCAACTCATATGGATGAAGCAGTATCCTGGTCTGAATCTGTCTCTAGTGGAGAAATTGTGCCTGCATCAACTCACAAACCTATAGTGAGATCTCTGAAATATATAGGTAGTCCTGAAAATAAACCTGGCTTTGATATAATGATGCCAATATACAAATCCATGGTACATTTACTTCTTCAATCCTGGGGACAAAAAAAAAAAAAAAGGCTGGGAGATGTGGTAAAATTTTATAAAATTAAGCAACAAGTAAAAAAAGGTGGACAGGGTTAAACACTGTATTTCAAAACAAGATAGGGGGTAGTAAGATCAGCCAGGAGGAGTCAGGCTCAAAAACAGATGGCTGAATTGTAGAACTTCTTGCCAAACCATATTTGACTGCTTGTTTCAAAAGAGGCTCAGGGGAAACTTGAAAAGGTCATGGAAGACTGATCCACAGCAGGTTGCTAAATACCCAGATAAGATGATCATTCATATCAAGAGTCCATGACCTGAAAATAGAGGAAGGCTGGAAAGACATAATGTAAGAATACAATAGAATCATAGAATTATCGAGGTTAAAAAAAGACCTTTGAGAACATCAAGCCTAACTGTAAAGCTAACAATGCCAGTCCTCCACTACACCACGTCTCTCAGTGTCACATCTACATGCCTTTTGAACACCTCTAAGGTGACTCAGGCATTTCCCCTGCCAATGTGCTCCAAAGCTTCAGAGCCATTTTGGTGAGGATACTTTTCCTGATATCCAATCTAAACCTCCCTGGCAATTTAAGGCCTTTTCCTCTTGTCCTGTTGCTTGTTACTGGGCAGAGGAGACTGCCTCTCACCTGGCTACAGCCTCCTTTCAGGCAGTTGTAGTGATACAGTCCCCCCTCAGCCTCCTTTGCTCCAGGTTAAACACTCCCAGCTCCCTCTTCTGCTCCTCATAAAACTTGTGCTCCAAACCCTTCACCAGTTCTGTTGCCCTTCTCTGACATGATCCAGCTCCTCAATGTTCTTCATGTTGTGAGGGGCCCAGAAATGGACAAAGGATTTGAGATGTGCCAAATAGAGGCACACAATCACACTGTTTTCTTTTCACATTTGATCACTATCTGAGACAGAATATTAGATCATGTGGATATGTGACTCAGTATAGCCATTTTCATACTCATTCATGCAAGTGTGCATGGACCTAAACTAGCAATTCACTACTTTTCATCTATTCCAAGCATTTCATGGGAAAATGAAACATGAAAAAGGGCTAACTTTCACTGTATCATTAACTCTTCTTATTTTTACATTATGGTTTAATTTCAATCTACCCAGGAAGCATTAGCTGCCTCATTTTCAACTTCAAATAGAAAAAGTATTTTAAATCTGTAGTGTACCTCCTCCTCTTGTAAATTTTACTTAGCACAACTAATTTTTATTTTGAATTCATATATAATCAGCTAAGGAAAAGACTCAGAGGGGCTTTTCTTGCCTCCCCCCCGACCCCCTGCCATGTCTTTCTAAACAATTCTACACCCACACAATTGTCAATAGATAAATGTCAATAGAACACAACTGCAACTGTTCCATCTTTTGTTGGATAGTTGTGGGATGCAATGATGGTCAGATGTAGATCAATGTTACATCTGTTTCCATTTGTTCTGTCCTATTCTGGAGTGAGTTAAAAAGAATTCCCACCAGTCTCCTTTTTCATTTATTCATTTAATCTTCTTAACACTCTTCAAGCCTGTTGCTGAGAGATAATCAAAAGAAGAAAGAAGCTACATATAGAAACTAAGTAAAAGTCCTTACTGTAGGGAAAAAAAAAATCTTCCAGAGTGCCTAGCAATCTTTCCAGCTGGCAGGAGATGTAATGTATAGTATACAGCAATCCAGCTCTGTCCTTTACACCAGAGAGAGATTAGCTGCTCCACACAGACTATAAAGTACAACTGGCAACCTCATACAATAAGAACAGGCAGCCACAATCCACTGAAACTGATTCCGTGCCAAATGCCTCCAACCAGCCTTACAGCCAATGGACCAAACCATAACTCTTCAGGTAAATACATTCAACTAAATGAATCCTTTCATTTCAGGCAAAGAAGACAGGGAGCAAATAAGAGCACAAGAGACAGAAACTGGAACATAGGACCAGCACAGCAGTGGCAGCCCACATCCAGTATAATTAGCAGTCATTCTGGAACATGTTAGGAAAATCAGACCAAGCACTTTGCATTTGGAATTAATGCCCAGGGCTACATCATGACAGGGGTCCAGAAGATCAAAGCAAGGAGTCTGAGGGATGCAAAAGCACAGGCTATGTGAATGTTGCTTTCTATTGATGCAATTGGTTAGACTAGAAACTCTTCCCTAGAAAACTTTGGTCAGATTTACTTCCCAGAGACCAGTGAAAACTTAAATGTCAGGACAACTGTTACTAACTGCTACAAGTCCTCTTCTTGATGGTACTGCTCTCTACCTAAGACATTTGTGTAGGCACTGCATACATTTGCAGCATGGAAAGCATTAATCTAATGTAATTTACTGGCCAAACATCCTGAAATGCCATTTAGAAAGCACAAAGGCAGACAGCTTTTCCTTTCAGAAAGACAGAGGTAGCAATATAAATTATGTCACTTCATTAAATGACCAACTTATAATTGAATAACAGCTTTCCTCCCTATCCATTCATGCTATAATATAAATCTACTGAGAAAACCTGATTCTTGCTATCCTGTATCTATCTGTGACCTTTGATTTCAAAAGGTGCCAAGAGTGGAATCTGCTTAACATTGTCACTGTGAACCACAATGCCCCATTTCTTTAAAAGCCCAGATCCAGGCAGGAGGCAGATGGATGTTGCTTTTTGTCTTGGATCAGAAGGAACCTTTAGAGGGAGACTATTCCTTCATGCAAGTAGAATGAGTGCTAGGTGCCAGAGATGATTTCTGGTGTGCAGGCAACCAAGGGACTCATGAGACAGTAAAAATGATGCCTTGGGAGAGCATGCAGTGGGGAAGAAAAGGGTATTTTCAAACATACACACCTCCAAAATTAGAGTTAGCCACTTTCAAGGGATCATTAATATTCATCTGTACTAATCCAGTCTCAGAACCTGGGCTAATAGCAAGAGAACTCTGAAAAGGCAAAAAAAAAAACGCTGGAGAAATTTCTTTTCACATTCTCTCTTAGCTTGATGTCATTATCTGAGCTCTGTGCTTTCAAAAGTTCATGCTTCTAGTCTCTATTCTAATAAAACCAGCATTATAGGTTCCAAATGTATTCAGTGTTTAGGGAATGATAAATTCAATAATTACTCCAGTCCCATCAAACAGTCACTGAATGATATTTCAAAGTATGGCCCAGAGTCTCTTGCTTTCAAACTGGCACTAAAAATGGCACTCTGGAAATCCTGTGCACAGCCCTGCCCTCTTGAGACTCAGTTAGGGCTGAGATAGGCACTGCAATGAGAACCTCATAAAGAGAAGGATTTTTCAAAATATGTGTCTGAGACACAGTGGAAGTTGCTTTGTTGAAAGAAAGAGTACTACTTGTTTGTTGCCCTTTTTTTGCATTTTTGCTTTTGAAATCTATAGGTAATTCCTAATGAAAAATGAAATAAGAACAGGTGGTTTTGTTTTTAAGAAGGAAAAATTTGTTATACAGCCTCCCAAACACAAATGCATGCACACAAAAAGCCTCCTACCAGCTGGAATTTTCCTTCCTGTTAGAAAGCATTCTCTCTCTCTTGCTTTCACTATTTTGCCATAAAATATAAAAAAAGACCCAAACAATATTGAAAATCCACACTAGAAGGAATCTTCTGGTAAGAAAAAACATTTATTCCTAGCTGGAAGCAGCTTTAAAAAATTATTTTGCCACAATATTTCGTGGTACACGTTTTCTACTGCAAACCTTCCCAAAATGCCTTTCGGAGTTCAGCACTGAGCATGACTAAGTAAAGAAATATCAGAAAGATCTAAAAATGATCTAAAAAGAAAGTAGAGGTAGGAACGGTTAAGAACTAGAAATGGGCTTGTATGTTTGTTCACTTTAAAAAGCAGAGCTGTATATTTTCTCTTTAAAGTTCTATTTGAAAATTATTAGGATATGAATTTTTATTTTCTAACATTTTCCCTAAAAAATTACATCTACTAGGAGTGCCATAATAAGAATACTAAAAGTATTTAATATTTTAGAAACTTGAGACATGATTCTCTGAACATTTACTCCAACAGGATTTTTATAAACCTTACAGGGTCATGGTGATAACAGTTCTTTTTACAGATACCAATATAAATATTAGGGAATAAAAGTATATAAGATGAGAGCATGAGAAAGGATAGCAGAAGAATTATTCCAATTACAGTTTTTGCTTCATCTTTATCATCACTGTTATGTTAACTGTTATGGGTTTTACATTTTGTCCATTAGTGTCCAAGGAAGAATTTAGGATTATTAGGATTCTATAGTGCTAATTTAATTTGATATAAAATTAATTTTATTGTCACTGTTAGAAGACACACTATTAATCTCCCGTTCTTGGAGATCCAGCATCCCCATCAGCAACATTAAGAACCATAATTTTCCTCCAGCCCAAATGCATGCATATATTTCATCTGACTATATAGCTTCCTATTAATAATGTGTATGTGGAAATTTTTCTAGCATTACTAGAAGTGGTGACTGAAAGTCTGAACCTGTAATCATTACATTGAATGATTGCAAACAAATGGAAGCAGAAAATAAAAGTAGAGTTATTATATCTTTAGCAGTCTAATAAGAAATAACTAGTTCATCAATGAAATTAAGAGATATTCATTAATATTCATCTAAAATCCATTTTTTAAAGTCACAGGATATAGAAGCAAAGTAATTAGTCTCAAAGTTACTTAATACAATGAGGGAAAACACACATTGAATTAATCTCTTTAAAAATCTAAATATCAAATCTCTATTGGCATCCCTATACTATTAGGCTGCAATAAGAGAAACCTGTAAAAAAAGGTAAACTATCCCTAGTAGATAAAAGATCAGAAGTAAGTTTTTAGTCAAACTAAACATATCTGATAGAGTTCTGCAGAGTTCCCTAACTATTCTGCAGAGTTCCCTTACTATTCAAAATTGAAGAAATATAAATTTCCTTCTGCTTCCTGTCTTACTACTGAGGTAGCACCATTTAACTACCAAGACGATAAACTGTTATTCTACCTTGAACTCTGAATTTATCACTTGAACTCAAATACGGAATACCAAATGTTTATTTATGGTCAACAAAGTTTTTTGCCCTGTAGTTTTGCAGTTAAAAGTATTTTAAAAAATGAGATGCTTAATTAACTGCAAAGAATAAACAAAAAGGAAAGTCATGGTACTATTTGTCTGCTCAGCTGCCTTTAATCATAATTTCTAATTAAGCATTGAAACCTCCAGACAGCATATTCAAGTTATGAAAATCGTATGTATTTTGCAATATTTTATAACATATAGGAGTTGTTCCAAGAGAACTTCATTTGTTATTTTCCATACTATTCAACATATTGTATTTATTGAAATGGCTTGCCTACAGCTACTTTGACCAAAAGGGTACAAACGTCATAAAAAATGTAAATATACCACAGGCTAAACTACTAAAGACATGAAGTCTAGCAGAGTCATGAGTTTCTGGTAATTTTTAAAATTTAAGAAAAGAAAAGAAAGTTTAATATAATCACAATATATGTCTGAGTCTTGATAATTTCTGTCCTTCCAGAGCAAGTCAGGAATAAATGCCATCTACCAACCATTAAAACATATGCATGTTGTTAAACCCAGGGAGGACTGACTACAGAAACCAAACTGAGTGCATGCAAAGTGTTTTGAACCTGAAAAGTGTATCAGGGAAAACATGATCTATTATCTATATTTAGCAGGGAAATTAAAATAACATGGAGGTGTCCTCGATTGGCTGCTATTAACTGCTTTTCCTCATACCCTTCCAAATGCATGGTTATGTATGAGTCACAGTGCCTAAGAGAAGAGACAGAATCACAATACTTACAGAAAAGTGCTGTATTTCAGTACTATCAAGGCTAGGGCACAGATGAAAAAAAAAAATGTCTATCAAGACCTGAAACAGTAACTTTTCCTCCTGTTACCATTCCAGTACAAGAAATACCATAAAAAGGGTAGTTTCCTGCATTCCTTTTTATGGGACTAAGTTCCCAATCACAAAATTAGTAATTATGAAAATATCTACTCTGCATTGTCAAACAACTGAATCTACCAGCACTGGAAACGCAATTATATCATGTATTAATATTACATACATTAAATTTCATAAGATTTACCTGGCTGAACAGAGTAACTAAACTAAAATTTTATTTATAATTAAAAACTAATCAATCATTTCAAGAACATTAACACAATCCACATTATATGTCTGCTATTCCACTATCTCTAGAAATTGTAGTGAAAGTTGTCAGACAGTGTTACTCATCAATTCTGTGCAGTAGGTGATGTTTCTGGCAATGCAGAGAGCATTTAGAATGGATCAACCATGGCACAATGAATTATTGGTGAATGATACATGTACTACACTGCATATATATGTAGAAAATTGTAAATATATGGAGAAGAAATAAATTTTAAAATTACAGAGATCTCAAGTTTTCAGTAGGTCTCCATTCTTGTAAACTGTGCACGATCATCAAGGAGAGATACAGGGGAAAAAATGGGAAGAAAAACAAAGACACTATGAAAAAAGGACCAGAAACATTTTATAATAGCATGTATATGATTACTTGTCCCCTAGGGCAGAATGGGGCTACCTGTACTTTCCACAGAGTCAAAAAGTGTGGTGATTTTGAAATATGAATAATTTATCTTAAAATTATCAATTTGAAAATGTTGATCCAATAGGTCAATGTATTTATAAATTACTCATTCGTATAGTTATGCTGGTAAAGGTCAGACTAATGTGGAGTTTATGAACAGATTATCTATACTACAAAGACAAATTGGTTTCTTTCACTGTCAATTCTAATTTAGTAATTTATAGGCAGAGCATAGTATGTATGATTAAGCAAACTTTTATTAAATTTGGCTGAAAAGTTACCTGTTTATCAAAGCAGTGGCTTACTGGATCAAAGACAGGATTCACAACACCTTGCCCACATAATTTCATACAAATTAATACATTCAACTTTATCAAGAACTATTAGAGTAGAATTAGACTGTGTGATCAAGTACTTCTTTACAAATAGAAACCACTACTGTAGGATGAAGTTCATTACACTCAGCTTCTCATGGAAGGATCAGTGATATTAAATATTAACAACTTCTTAATTAAAACTCTGCCATTTTCATGATGTAAAACTTGAAGAATTTTGATTTGTGTTTAACATACTCAGATATTCTTCAAAATATGTTAGTACATGTATAAAAATAACAAATGGTCTATAGACCAAAAATACCATGAAGAACAAAATCCGAGTTTTTTCGTGCTTATTGTTTTGAACCCATTGAAAGAAATAAAATGTATTCTCCGTTGAAAAATATTTACATCAGCAATCCCTTAACCCAGAATTCTACTTATCACTCTTGGGAAAATTTGAGAAGTGCCTGTTAAACCATTTCACTCAGAAGTTCCTACCTAGCTCCATGCACAGGGTCTCTTAGCACTACTCTGCTGCTCACATGCAATAGTTTCATGTTCTTTGTGACATAATTGGAGAGCTGTGAGGTGGGGCAGCAGCAGAGGACCCCAAGCCTTCCAGTGTATGACATAAAAGTACACGTCCCATATGCTCACTTATATAAAGGCACTGAGCTCTCCTGAAGAAGATAATTTTCTGGTATTTCAGCTAGTGGCAGAAATAAACCAATCAACTTGAGTTGCTATCCATGGAGTTTAAGTGCAGTAGGACAGTAGAAACATGAGAGCAGTGTCTGGTACATCTGTCTACTTCTTTCCACAATGTCCTCTCAATATTACCCTCTTCACATCAGCATTTATTGCATTTCATGTGCCATTTTTTTTTTAAACCCAGGCAATTATACTATTTCTCCATTATATTCCAGTAAAGCATGAGATCAAAGTTCAAGACATCCTCCTTGGACAAAAGTATGTAAGTTTTTATTTGACTTTCAGTGAGCATTTCACTACCTAAGAGCTTTCAAGAATGACAGGCACCTTATCTAGGTCTAACAATAGATATTTATCTGCCCATTCCTCATTTTCTGATAGCATTTACATGCCCTGTAATCTGGAGGGAATTAATGTTCTCAGTATCCTTAAAAAGCAAGAAATAAAATTCCTCTTTCCCACACAAATTATAGAATAACTTCATTTTTCTCATGAATTGGAGAGTTGAACTCATATATTTTTAATCCCAGACTAAGTCTTGTCTCTAGTTAAGCAATTATTAAAACAGCTGGGAAATATAAAAGTGCTTTCATCTGAACTAAACAGAGTTACCCAGAAATATTTTATGAACACATACAATGTAGGGCATTTTCCTGCAAAAATTCTAAAATAAAAAACAGATTTCTGATTGTAACATCAATAAAGAGAAAACTGGTGTACCCTGGGTTTAGTGCTAGGGTTGTTTGATATAAGATTGGTATAGGATGGCAAAGGAAAAAAGAGCAAATGAAAATAAATAAATGAGGAGAAACCCAAAATTCATCTGTTTGGAAGCAGGAGTAAGAAACAAGAGAATGGTTGAGCCTTACAGAATTTTAATTTGAACATTGTTAGGAAAAACAGCTATATATAATGCTTTCATTTATATTTGTTTTGGTCTAATGAGAGGAAAATACTCTTAAGTGTAAAGACTGTTAAAGGATGTTAACCAGAAAAAAATAAACAAAAAAACAACAAATTAAGGAAATCCCTAAATAAGATCATACTACTCAGTGAAGAAACATTCATTACTATGGTTTTATAGGAAGTAAAAAATTTGGAAAAGATTTGGAAAAGCACAGGGGGAAAAAGTGGGTGTTAAAAATAACACTATTCTGTAGGACAATCAAAATGAAAGTCAATTTAGTGAATAGAAACACACATTTCTAAAATCCAAACGCATATAAATATGGCATTTAAAATGTAAATAGGTGGCAATTTTATTCAATTTTCTATTAATTAAAAGGCTTTTAATAAATATTTTTTTTTCCTATACTTTTTATTCAAATGAAATTATGAAAACTCAGTCCTGATATTGTCTTTATATTTCAAACATTTTTTTTTTCACATTGCAAAATAGTGATTTTTTCAAATATGGAAGCTTAGTCTAAACTCCAAAACCCAACTGAATTTCTTCCATCCATGTATTCATTGGTATAAGATTCTAAAAGTCGTGTCAGTCCCTCAAGTCTAAAGCACTGTTAGCAGCCATTCCATCCAGAGAAACAGTTAAAAAAAAAAGTAGCGGCATTTCTTTTTCCTACCAAAAATGCAATTGATCATTAGTATTTCAAAGGAATGCATTGAATTTTATTCTCTATCTTCAACTTCTTCAAAAAATGCTAAAAACACCAGTTTGGAAAATGCATTACCTTTTTTATCTTCTTTTAATGCTGTCTTCCAGGTAGTTATGTTACAGAATCTTAAATTCTAAGATTTAACTTTAATGTTTCTTGTTTTATACTTTCCTTTTATTAACAGCTGACAGTTGAAAAAGCAAAATTGAAGAAATTTCATGGAAGGGAATGTTCCCTGCTAATTACCAAACTCCTTTAAGTAGAAATAAAATTAAAATTAACTCAGAAAATACTTCTACTGATATTGCAATATTTGAGTACAATTAATTTTTATTGCATTTACCTTGGATAGCTAGACAAAAAACAAACATAGTGAAAAGCAATTTCAGAAACAAATTATCGCCAATTAAACACTTTGGATACATACAAACAAATAGACTTTGGACAATGGTGGATTTTTTTTTTAATCCATTCTTTCAAAATGTCTCTGGAGAAGCAATACTGCAAGATACTACTAGGGGGTCTGTACTGTTTTTAGCAGTATTACCTGTTTTTTAACATACTAATCTAGGGTTGCAGCAAGAAAAAGTAAAAATGCATTGCTCAGTAAAATTAAAATAATGTTTTGAAATGCTTAGGGATCATTCTTAAACCAAAAGATTGAAAAAAAGGCATTTTAAATAAGCTGATATAACAAAATTGTTGCATGTTACAGCCCTTATATCATAAATAATAATGAATGAATTTTGGAGGAATAATGGTATCTTAGAAAAGGAAGTTGCTTGACAAAGAATTTATTGAGTACAAAAATGGTTTGTAAATGAAGCTTGTGTTTTATAAATTCAAGTTATTTTGTCACTAGCCATGCATTGGAAATTATAGTGGTAAGTTTGGTTACATATCAACATGATATATCAGGAATAGTTTCTTGTTCTGCACAGTTAAAGTAAAACCTGTATTAATTTGGATATGACAGAGGTTTTTGTGATTTTTTAATTAAAAGACAATCTTTCCTGTCCAAATCACATCTATCAGTACACCACTGTATTAAAGTAGATCTATCTCTTCCTCATCTTGCCTATGAAACAGGAGAAGGAGAGTTAATATTCATATTCAACTATATTTGAGCAGAGAGAGCTAACAAGAATATATTTTCCTTTCCTGGGCGTACAACTGTCATCATGTAAAATTCAATGAAGGGAAAGGGAAGGATACTAATTGCCTCCAGCAGTTGTGCCCATGCTGCTTCTCAGGATATTTGCTGCTAAAAGCTTAAAGCCAGGACATAAAGTAGGTGGGATGTTCTCTTTTACTGATTAATAATTTCACCTTAATTGTATGTTTTCTCCATGGCACATGACACAAGTTTTGCCATGGCTGGACTGCTGTAAGTAAGGACCTTGTAAGAAGGTAAGTTACTTTGATGGTTTCAGCTGGGGTAGTTAATTTTCTTCATAGTAGTTAATATGGGATTAAGTCTCGGAATTGTGCTGAAAACAGCACTGATAATGTGGGGATGTTTATTTCTTGCTGAGCTGTGCTTGCACAGCATCAAGGTCTTTTCTGCTTCAGACTCTGCCCCAACAGTGAGGAGGCCGAGGGTGAACAGCAAACTGGCAGGGGACAGGGTCAGGGCAGCTGACCCCAGCTGACCAAAGGGAAATTCCACACCACACGGCATAGCACTCAGGATTTCATGCTCAGGGAAGAAGAAGGAAACAGAGGACTTTCAAGTGATGGCATTTTTCTTTCCAAGTCTCTGTTACATGTGACAGAGCCCTGCTCTGCTGGAGATGGATGAGCAACTTCCATGGCACACGGGAAGTGGTGAATGAATTGGGAAGTAGTAAATTAGTTCCTTGTTATGGTATGCTTATGTGCACAACTTTTGCTTTACCCCAATCCAAGAGTTTTCTCACTTCTATGCTCCCCATTCTCCTCCCTAGCCTGACTGGGGAGAGTAAGAAACCAGCTGTGTGAGGCTTGACTGCCAGCGAGGCTGAAACCACAGCCCTTATATACGAGGGTGCAGATTATCCCCAGTTACTAGCAAGCACATCCCAGTGCTGACTAGATTCCAGTGGCTGCCGGAGAAGCCCTAAATAATACACTTTTTACACCTGGGGCACTAGAAAAGAGATCTCATTATATCCCATTATAGTAATGGGCAACAGAATGCCAAGAACATATTAACTACAATACTAATAATGAATATAACACAATGTAGAGAGTAGTTTGAATTCCAACTGCTTTGCATAATTCTTGTAAGAGTAACCGTAAAATTATCTATTTTTTAAAAATTGCTTTACTTATTTTCTCTTCTGTTTCAATTCTAATTATTTCCTGAGTTATTTAGAAAATTATTCCCTTTTCTTTATTTTTTTAAATTTAGTATTTGAGAAAAAAAAATATTACAGGCTACATCCTTAAAAAAATAAAATGGCCAGCACTGATATACATCCTCATATGAAAGAAAGGCGTAAGAAGCTACATTAAATACTGTATCCTTGTTCTCCTTGAATAACTTCAAACCATTTCAAACATTGAATTTAAAAAATAAAGTAATATAGCTATAAAAAGAACACATTCTTTCCTAAGCTATAACTTGGTTCATATTCATGGAAGAAGTTCGAAACAGGCTAATCACGTTTAAACGTTTGGTTTGCCTTCACTGGAGGGGGCAAGGAAAAGAAGTGAAGCAGCACAGTCAGAGTATGCATTCCCTGATGATATTAGACAGTGATGATCATTACAGAGACATGCAAGAGAACTGAGAAGTCTTTTTGAATAATGGAAATTTTGTAGGGAGAAATGGAAGCAAAAATAAAATTAAATGTTCAAATATACTCAGTGGTTTGACTATTCCTATTAAATAAATAACATTACAGATAGCATCAAATTAGTTAATTGTGGTAAAAATAAGACCCTACTTGATTTCCTATGCACCACTAATTAAAAGTAAGCACTCCTTAAGCGTGCAAATATACCCTCTCACATTTTCAAGAAGTCTTAAGAAAATCCACAGAGTTCTGAAGAACAGAGCAGTTACAACTGCCAGAAAGAGGCTCCTATCTGAGAAATAGCTACTTTCTGAAGAAAAATCTGAATGTGTTTCAATGGTTTTCGTAATTCCATATAGTAAGTAATGTTTTTTAAGACCTTGTCAAATGGGAAGTAAACATTACCAGAAAATTAAAAAGGGGTGAATGGCTATGTCAATCCTTAGAGTGGTGCATCCTTTTATGTTGCAAACATTGGCTTGAGTGCACTGAAAGCATTATGGCTGTCATACCCAATATAGAGACCTGAACTCTATCAGTTGCAATGAAGTCTTTAATGAAGGTATAATTTAGTTTATTTTGCAAATCCGTCTTGGGCTGCACATTATTGATTGCAGCCAGCAGAGCTGCAAAGCTTGGATAATGAAGTCTGTGCAGCTACACCAACCCTCCTTAAGAAATGTAGGAGTAGAAAACCCAACCCCTACATATCCTCATTACAGGAATCTGATTTTCAACCTGGCAAACCAAGTTGTAGTTTTGGTGACTGCAAGCAACTAAGAGTAGGTAAGTTCTGTCATATTTCATCATATTTACTAGATGGTGAATGTTAACACACATTTTTTGTTTGGTGAGATGAATTAGTCCCTTGAAAGTACTCAAATTTCTGAACTACCTTTCTGTCCTCAATCTTATTATTTTAAAATGTCTGCCTTTCATATTCCAGTTAAAGACAATTTTTCATAGCCTAATGTAGACCTTCAGCATCTATCTAGACAGCAGTGCCTCATGTAATGAAAACTTTACTATATATTCAAGAAGGAGAGATACCCATTTATTTTTCTAAGACGTTATTCCAATTTTAAATACTTGTCAAATTCAGTCTGCCAAGTTCAATATTTACCAGTTTACTTTAGCAGAGAAACATAAGAGAATACTTGATATCCCAGTGCAAAGTAACTTTGGTTTACATCTCATTTTCATCTGGTATTGACCAAGATAACTGAAGCAATCTCATTTGATGCCAGAAGACAAACTGGCTAGGAGTTGGCTTCTTCCTAGTATAACAGCAAAGAGGGGAGTACTGGATTCTAGACTTTTCTTCTTCCTCCTTTCACTGTCCACTCAATCTATATTTTATTTGCAGTGATGTGGTAGATAAGAACATTCTATAATTTTTTTACAAGTTACACTCTAAGAAAATATCTCTATTTCTCAAACCTATGTTTTCTAAAGTACTCCTGTTTTCTTACTGCAATTTACTTTATTATTCTGATCTTATCCTCTATTTTGTTTTCCTTTAGTAGGATCATAATTTTCATACTGCCAGCACTGTTATTATTGCAGTTCAATGTAGTTCACGAAGAGCCACTCACATTTATTTCTTAATTGTTCTGCACCTATAGCCTCTTTTACAGGTGTACTGCTAGGTGTTTTTCACATCTCTTTTTTCACAAGTTTGAAATTTCTAGCAGGTTTCTTTTTATTTATTTTGGAGTATGAATCATGTCAGTTCAGAGCTCCGCTGTATCACAATATTGCATTTATATTCAGTAAATTGTAGGAATTCAAAAGTGCTTCTCTCTTCTAATATGTTTTCACCCCTGGCTCTTATTTTCCACTATTTATTTTACTCCTTACAGTTCACATTAATCTAGAATTTATCCATTCTCAGCTCAACTTTTAACTTTTTCCTGAATATCTAAACTCCATGTGCTCAGCTTTTTGTCTTTTTCAGCTGCTACATTATTGTGCATACAGTGTGTTAATGCAGTTACCTGATTTGGGGATCATACCTTCCCCTATCCACTAAAGCTAGGATGTTCAGTATGCTCAAAATTGATTAATTTGCATGTTATCATTCCATGGAGAATGATGAACATAGAGAAAAGAGTCTCCTAATGGACACTGAGAGTGGTTACATTTACTGAAGAAAACTAAAATTTTGGGAGAATTTTTGACAGAAGGGATATTACAGTCCTCTATTCTATTTTTAATGCAAAACTTCCTTTTCTGAATTTAAGATGTTTCTCCTCAAATGCTCCTAGATTCCCTCCATCAGTGACTCTGTAAGTTGTGGTGTTGTGTTTTGAGCCACAAACAGCAGCATTTTGTCTTCAGCTTTGGTATAGCAAATCTTTCGAAAAGAATGAGAGATTGAGCAGATATACAGGATAGTGTTCCTTCTCACTTTACAAGAGCCAGAGGCACATGGATAACAGATTTTAAAGTTGCATCCAAAAGCATTGCATTTAATGGACATCATGGGAACCATTTTCTATAAAATTTCCTTTTCCCTGCTTAATCATTGGATGCTTTTGGTTTTATCCTTTGCCTGACAATTTCACTAATGACCTTCTGCCTTTTTTTTTATTTCTTTGTTCAAAGAGAATTATCAAATAATCTATTTACTTTGCTTTTCTAGCTTAAATAACACATAAAGCATAAAAACAAGCTTGTAACTTGAGTCAGACAGAAACATATCAAAAAAGGTTAGGAGACAGACAATCTGTGCTCTCAAAAAGCACAGTCACATTATTACTCAATATAGATATTTTTATTGCTGACTATTTGGCCAACATCATCATACTTGCTGTGCAATAAGTTATTATTATATACAAAATTCTTTACCAATTATTGCATACATAACTAAAAGATTAAACAAAAATCCTGCTAAAAATAGTTTGTTAGTATTTGTGGAGGAAAAAAAAACTCTTCCAAACAGAGTTTTACTGGTGTTTATGTTAGGCTCTGCAGTTTTCTTCCCCACCTCACCCCCACACTTATTTGAGAGAAAGAAATTACTGGCATTATATCACATTAATATTTTAAATAAAAATTTGCAAAATGCAAGCAAGAAAAGAGTTAATAATTATTTCTCTTTATGATGGGAAGTATCAAGAAATTGGAAAAAACCTAATTGCATACAGGAAGGAAAAAAATCCTGATCAAGAGACAAACCTGCTGAGTATAAATGCCCAAAGTAGTAGTGAGGAGAATGGAGAGAGGATATCACAGAGCCAAAACAATTTTAAAAGAAATTCTACCTAACTAAATGGTCAGCATAGCACAGAGAAGGAAACAGACCCCATTTAACGGAATTTTACTGCTTGATACAAAATAATTTAAAGTTTGCCTCAGGAAGTCAATATAGAAGTTGTCCCTTCATCACTGTTTATTGGACTCTCGAGCCCAAATCTTACATGCAATCACGTTTCTAGTCACTCAGCAACCAATCTGTCATCTTTACTTCAGTTATAAAAAGTTTTATCACCTTCCCACCTTTAACTAAGGTTTTGCATCCTTTCACTATGCTTCTGTGCTGGCAAATAAACCAGGAGCTGCAGAAAACCCCTACACAACCCTCCAGTTTAAAACACTTAGAACTTGTATAGCAAGTACTTTATGCCCAGTACAGCTGCTGGCAGAGAAATTGGCTCCGATCTTACCTCCCACGTCTCCTGTAGCTCAACCACTTCCGCTGGGTAGTTGTTTATTTCTCTTTTCCTTTCATATCCCTGACCTTCTTTTCTAATGTGTTGAGCTGAGTTTGGAGTCACGGTGATGAATGAGATGTGATCATGAGAATCACAGTGAGGGTGCAGCGTGCGGGGCTGTTTCTCGGGCAGCATAGTAGCAGACGGAGGAGGGGGGAAGTGGAAATCTGACAGGTTTAGCTTGCTGACAGCCCATGTTTATAGACTCTGTGAAGAATACAGATGAGACAGAGGAAAGGCAGAGACGACAATGACATAATAAATCTCAGCCCCAGTGTTTTCAGCAAAAAAGTAAAGAAACAAAATCAAGTTTGGGATGCTGTTAATGGTTAGGCTGCCACAGAACTGAACCTCTTCACTCTCTGCTTCTTTAGATGACGTTAATAGATACACTGCACTCCACTCCTGTGTACAGTACGTCTGCCATCTGCACAGAGAACTGCAGCCTTCTCCCACCTTTGACCAAAAAATACTTCAGGTAAGAAATGAGTTAGGCATTCTAGTTCCAATAAACTGGATAATAGATCTGCATAGGTATAAACAAACAAACAAACAAACAAATAAATAAATAAGCAAAGTGGCAGGACAAACACCAGCCTCCATTCTGAAAGCAGCAGCCAGTTCCTCAGCTGCTTCAAACACTGTGTTGTGGCTTCAGTGGAGCCAAATTAGTTTATATCAGGTGACGTTCTTTGTTCTTGTTTTCATTTGTGAAAACTTGCAAGTAAATTTCAGGTAAATTCCAAACCAATAAAGAAAGAATTCAAGATTTTATCTAATATCAAATTTTAAAATGTTTAGAACTTATTCCTGCTCCAAGGTCCCAGACAAAGTAGAAGTTTCTTTCACTGTTTCGAATACATCCATCAAGAACTTGACTTTTGTGATGCAACTGGATCCTTAATAGGCTACATCTTGCAGATAGTCTTTTTCAGAGCTGCTCTCATTTCTCAAGAAATTCTTACACTTATTCCTACCAGAGCTACAACTTTTCACAATTCTCAGTTGTGAAAAAAAAGAGCAAGAATGTAAGCTATCACGACAAAAATTTTTCATTCTTTTTAACCAGTTATCACCAAGCAAAAAAGAACAGTTGAAGTAAGACTAGCCTTCTGTCTAGATTCTGGAAAAGACAATACTGATTTCCTTCTCAGAAGCTGTAAAGTCTGTATCCATCTTCATTCATCTGGGTCCAGTGCTAGGAATGGAATATTTAATATTCATCTTGCTGCCTTTGGTAGATTACAACATTGTTGAATGTAATAAAGAGAAGGCCATTATACCCAAGTGAACTAACAGAAGAGATCAAAGAGCACATCAAACACTTTAATTTAGGCTGAAGAATCACACTGAAACATACTTGTGTTTTCCCTTGTCTCCCAATAGCAACATCTGCTTTCAGGCCAGGTATCATGTTTTTAATTGCTTATTTGTTAACTGGAAACAGTTGTTAATTTGTTGATCCTCCAAAATTATGTCTAAACCACACCCAGTCAGGTCAGCCATCCACCAGCATGTGAAAGTGCAGCCAGCACAACCTTAGTCGTGTAGTGTGTGAAAGGCAGAAATGCATGGGATGAATGGATGAATCTTTAGAGCCAAGGCACTTTTGTAGGAGCATGGGCTAAATTTATACAAAATAAGATTAAGAAAATGAACAGATTTTCATGAAAATCAAACTTCTTTAAGGCATGTAAAAAACCCAAGAATAATGACTAACTGTTTTTGAGAGAGAGAAAGATTCTCTTCCTAAACTTGTGGGGAGGTGAGGGTAGAGGGAGATCTTAAAATCTCAAATGATTACATACCTGTCTCAATAGTCAGCAAAGAAGCAAAGTATCATTTTGATATGCATGAACAGTTTATTAACTTACAGAATTAGGCAAGTTTAAGTGGTTTATCCAATATCTCTGAGAAAGATAAGTGTAGAAACTCTGACCTCCGATTTCCTGACCTAATTCTGAAATGATGCTGCATTAGACAAGCTTCCTTTCTAACAGCTTTCTAACAGCCCAAGTGCTGTTTAAATGCTATATACTTATCAGCTTCATTATATTTAGGCAGAATAATTTTATTTCCTCTAGTATCTCTAGATAAACAATGACAAAACAACAAAAAAGACATTATCTACAAGAAATTACATTTCTTCGTATTGCTTCCTTTGGGACACTTTTAAAATTTTAAAATGCTGTCAGCTCTTCTCCTATGGAAATAAGGAGAGTGTGAAAAATAAAATAGTAAAAAAAAAAAAGTTATGCAAATAGAAATCATAATGTAAATATGTTAAGTAAAAAAAGCAAGCCAACAAACGCACACAATCAATTTATCTGGTACTCACCAGAGAACCAACCTTGTATATAGTCTCTTGAAACTACTGTCAATTATTACAGATATTTCATGGTGGTTATAGTTCAATTTTTCATGTACATCTACAGCTGAAAATTGTCAAATTGATAAGCTAAGGCTTCCTGTTTTACTGGCTTCAGCTTTTGCACTGTTTCTGATAAACAGATTACAATAAGGAGGATTCCGAGATTAGCTTGGAAAAAGAGGAAAGAAGGCAACAAAGCTTTTACAATTATTCCTATGTAGTCATAATTCCACTCTTATTATCTGCTAGCCTGTGACAATAATGACCTTTAATATCCATGCTAGACATTGCCCTGCTCTCCATTAGTCTCATAATTCTAGATCTCAAAAAAAAAAGGTAGCTCACACAAAGAGATGAAAAGAGCATTTTTTTCTCCTGACTGGTAATGATTTTTAAAAGCATATGCATCTTCCTAGCATCTTGACAGTATAAAAAACAAACCTAACCTCTAAAGTCAAGAATCCTTATGTTTTGTTCTCTGCTTTTCAAAAATTTCTCTCTGGGGGTGTAGTTGAACATTGGGAAAAAAAATCTGGTAGAAAAATACATTGTCTCCTACCCAAAGTCAAGCTGTCATCTCAGCTGAGGATGTTGACATTCAGTGTGACATTCAGATGAAGATAGAATGAGTGAGACTGCTGCCTAATAGGACTGCTACCATCAGTGGAACTGTTTCATCCCAAACCTGGAGACTAGTTCTCTTCTTATGCTAAAAACCATGAAATTTTGACTCTTTCCAGACTATTGCCTAAACAAACCTCTCTTACTCTACATAGGAAGTTAAATTTTAACATTGTAAGTATTATTTATAAAATCAGGGATTAGGAAGGGGTCTGTTTGAGGTTTAGATTACCTGGTCATTCCACTTAAAATGGAGAAGGATAAAGTAGCCTACTTGAGTGGAGTTAGCTAACTAATATGTTATTTCATTAACAGAGAGTTTTGTTCCTGTATTATCACAGTTGGAGTTTACAAACAGCATAACTGTTACCAGATCATGCATGCGTCTGTAGAATCATCTAATCTCAAATCAGGAGATAAAAAAGAGTATCCCAGCAAGCTGTACAGCATCGAACCTTTTCAGTGAGATCATGCCCTTTTTTTTCACAATGTCCTAGTCTTTGACAACACTGAAGAGGTAACACAGCCAGCTTTTCTGTGAAAAGTCTTCTAGCAGTGTCATGGAAAGGAACAGCCTGACCCCAGAAGATACTGTGAGGGAGGAATAGAACAGAAGAAGGGCTCAGGCTGTGCAGACCAGATTGCAAATGAATAAAGACATCCTCAAAAGGGGTTCAGAATTAAGTGGTTGATCAAAATCCTGTGCAGTAAGTCCCCTCATTCTAGTGTGAAGGCACATCAGGGGAAGAGCAAGAAGTGCATATCAGAATGTGCATCAGTTCCTGAGGCACTGTCACAGTCCAGTGAGAGAAGAGACCTCATTGCTCTTCTTTTTTCAACCCCGTATGAGGCAGGATTCACTTAGGGAATGAGATTTAGTTATGGAGGAAAAGTTATCACACAAAGACCTTCAGGAAATGGTATTTGTATGAGACTGTACCTACTTTCAATTTTAATGATTTTTTTTTCCTTCATTCCTTAAGAGTAAGGGAAAAATATTTTTGGACTAGTTTTAGTTTGGAAAAAAAAGAAATTATAGCCTTCCAACTTCATTTTCAGAGAGCAGACTAAACTCTCCCTTTTTTTTTTTCTATACTTATTAAGAGTTTGACTTATGGAATGTAGGTATATAAGTATATACCAGCTTCTGAAAGGTCAGACAAAAAGGATCTTGTTGGGAAGTTTCCTTACTTAGGCTTTCCTTAGGCTGCTATTATTTGAATGGACATTCCTCTTAGTGCAGTATTTGATATTGCTATGACCAAAAAGAAAAGCTAGAGTATGAAATTTATTTACAACTTTGTTACATTACTGCACATTACCAGCTTTCACAGACGAAACAGAATCTGAACTCGGCATGAAAAATAGTGCTGGAGCTCATTAAATCAGTTCAAAAAATATTGCAGGATGACATCCCTGTTGGAAAAGTTGAATTTGGTGTTATCATCTTTCACAAAATAAAGTGTTAATGATTCCTCCTATGAACTTCTAGCATATGAAACAGACAATCTGTTTTCTCAAGAACAGAATAAAATTATTTCATATATATAAAAAAAAAAAACCAAAAAACCTAAGACAGAAACATTAACATTTTTCCTATTCTATCATTTGGTCAGTGACTTTTTACACCTTTTCAAGAGTCTTTAGAAAGTACAATAGTATTTGTCTAAATATATAGGGAAATCTTCAGAGTAAAATCTCAGTAAGTCAGACTTCACTATCAAAATTTTCCTGATTAAGGGACTGATGATCTGTCCCAGTATGAATAACAGTGCATCTCCATGCTAATAATGGAAACTGGTTTTATATCCATAAGAGTATATATGTGTATATATGAAAATTATTAGCAGTAATATCAGTATATTACAAGCACATGTATACATATATAGTACATATATACACACGTATGTATACAAGTTTAAAGTAGAGTTGAATATCTACAAGTAAAGATATTACTAAAATATGCAATATAAAATCACAGCTATGTAATAAAAACACATGCTCAAGCCCATTAACAAAAAAGACTGGTGTTATTTTGGCAATTGTCTCACAAAAGCTTAAAACATAATATGCAATTGCACAAACTATGGATGTAAAATTATTTTGTAGCACAGCTATCCTGCATGCCATTTTACAGTCTAGAACAAGAAGTGAGGATAAAGGTAAAGAAGAATTTATCAGAAACTTTTCCCCATTGGAGTTTAGATTCTATATAGTATATAGACATGATACTGGATACTATAGGGTAAGGAAAAACAAATAAAAGAGTAATTCTAAAACACTCCTCTTTACACCCTTGGATCTCACTCTATTTTTGAATATATTTTATTTACCTAGAAAAAATGGATGGTCTTTAGGATTGGGCCAGATCAAATAGCTTTAAAAGAGAGAATTGGAAACAGATCTTTAAGCATATATGTAGTTATATACTCAGACTTTTTCACATTATTTATCCAGTATAGTAACAGTTTGGAAAATCAGCAAAATCCATTAGTTCTAATAAAATATCAATTCTTTCCATCATCTATTTATTCTTCTCTTTGGCATATTTTGTGTATAAAAATGTGAAAACCACAGTGTACAGTACTTTAATAAGAATGAACACCATATTAATAATTCTACTACTTACCTTCCAATTGTGAGCCAGCTCCACATTACAGAGATTCAACTCATTCCTGAGCCCCTTGCTGAATGAAAACAAATGCTGAAACTGCCTGCCTTGAACCCTTCTCCAGTGGTAGGTAAATATCAGACTTTAATTATGACTTATTGTATCATGAAGTCCAGTATTTAACTACTCCAGTCCTGTGTGAATTTTAGTACACAATGTTTAAGTCAGCACACACAGCACTCAGTTGTTTTCAAGAGAAAAAAAAAACCAATATCCACTAAAATTCAAGCCAAAGTATATTAATACACAGGACGAGAAGAATATGAAAGTTCTTTTCTCATATTTGAAATGCATACAACTGGCAAAGAAGTAGCAAACTTATTGCAGCTTGCCATTCCATTTTATATATGTATGTATGTATATATGTGTATATATACACATATATGTATTCTGTAATGATTGACTTCCTTAATGATAAATGTCGTGAGTGTACATATTAACTCACTAAGTATCATGAGTAGGCAAAGCTGACAGAAATAACAGTTTTGTATAAATATAAATCAGTTTTGTTGACTAAAGCAAAGTTTTTCTGCAGCTAGGAAAAGTTTCATGCACTGTAGAAATAATTAAATGTCTAAATTATTGTTTTGTTTTATTTTGGGTGTTCTCTTGTACCCATTTGTAAGCATTTCTTACTTACCAGTGTAAGAATTTTTCATATAAATTGCTGATCTTTATGAATATTATCATCCTTTAAATATGTCATCCTTTGAAAACCTGGAAAGACAAGACTGCACTGCTCTCCAGAAAGTAGCTATGAAAAGCCATAATATAATGAGTACTTCTTATCTATTCCTGTTTAAATCTAGTTCTTCTAACAATTTTTAAAACTATTATATCATATCTTCAATAAGGATGAAAAGCAAAATTGATATTATTTCACCATATTTCCTTTACCTAGTTCCTGAATTAATGAAATAACATATTTAGGACCCTCATTTATTGCTAAAATGCCTTTTATTGACTTTGAGGTGTCTCATATGGGGAACAAGGTCTAGAATCCTCCAGAAAAAGCCTTATAGATCACTGCAATTTAAACAAAGAATGTTAAATAAAATGCTGTTTCCAAACACAAATGATGGCATAGAAGGAAATCATTTACAACAAGAAAATATAAACACATTCATTAATTTATTTTTATTATTTTTTCAGCTTTCACTGATGTCTTTGAAGAAAGCATATAATTATTGAATGATTGCTCTGACACAGAAAACAACATACCTTTTTTTGATCACATTTTTGATCAATAGGAAGTATTTGTTACTACAATACTTCTTATTCTGTCACAGAGCGCAGAAGAGCTTTTATTCTCATTTTTCCTTGAAGTTAAGAGGAAGACCATCTACATGTCTTGAAGTCAAAATAAGAAAAAACCCAAGAAGCTGAGAAACCCCAGAATATTTGGGGAATTTGTGTGCATGTAAAGCAGAAAGCTTTATTTAAAAAAGAACCACAAACGAAACTTCTTGGTTCAGGAACAAAAGGATATAACCTATTTCCACAACCCTTTCACAAACTCTTGAATTATGGCTACGAAGCATGAGAGGAAAATGAAAACATTGATCAGACTGCCTGTCAAACTTGGGCAATGATTATGCAGAATTAGCTCAAACATGTGACAGATTCTATAGTCTCATCCTTATTCTGAAACTGTCTAGCTGTAGAACCTACACTTCTAAGTCATGCAAGCAAGTCTTGACAAACGTTGTATCTAATTGTTCAAGTACTTCCCTCCCTAAGCAATGTTTACATTTCCTGTACTTCACACACAGCTAAAACCAATATTTTGGATGTATGGATTGTTTGTCTCTCGTGCAGAGAAGACTTTACATATTTGAGCAGGATGTACATTTCTGGGGTACCTATAGGACGTTAGAGGATCAAATACTTGACTGTAAATTCATCTGGATAGACAACCAAAAGAAAATTAAACCTCAGTATGTTCTGGCACTTACTTAGAGGTCAGTGAATCAGTGAACCTCAAATCAATTAAAATTTGGTGAGCTGTAATGTTCAAACCATCAGCACTTAAACATTCAGGAAAGTGTCTGCATTACAGGAAAGTTATTATTCAGCCACTGCTTGTCAAGTCTGATAAATGGCCATCCCTTTTGGCTTACTAAAATGCATTACCACAGGCTAGAGCTCATATTACCGGACTGAAACTGGTAAAGGCTATGCCCTACGCGGGAGAAAAAAGGTAACATGCATTTCTTTGTATAAAGTAACAAAGTGAGAAGTAATAATCATTCACATACTTTACACATTACATATGGAGACAGATATACCAATATTTCTTAACTAAATGAATAATTACCATTAAGTAAATGAATAACGTTTTTATAACCTTATGTGTTATATACCGCTACAACATTTCATTATGACTTCACCGTCTCACATACTTAGTTTTATGAGATGTGAAAAATGATGTAGCTGCATCTTATTAAATTAAATTAGACACCGCATGCAGTTTAAGCAATTTCTGTAATAACTCTGTAATTTCTAAAATACGTATAATAGGAATACACAAATGATATAAAGCTCATTTTTATATAAACAGAGTAATTAATACAGAAATCTCAAACTCTCCTGACTGTCAAAAACAATATGCTTGCAAACTTTAGGAAGGGCTGGCACAGTGCCTTCAAAAATTTTAGAAGAAATTGGGTAATCAGCTTTCAGCACAAACATATGCATACAGCATACAAATGAAATTCAATATGTGTTATATAACAAACACTCTAGGATATGAAGCTATGATTCAACATTTGCCTTTTCTCTGGATAATAAAGACTAATTGTGTCTGTGCTCATTTGAATTGGAAAAAAACCAAAATCTCACTATTAGAATGCAAAATGTTGGAGGTGGCTTCTACCACATCTGTATTTTATTTGATAGTCAAAATTTTACCATGCACAGTTCAAGCCGGACAAAATTTCAAAGAGAAAAGGTAAGACTTGATGTATGAGTTACTACTGAGCTTTTCCATTTTCTCACAGGCAACATCACCATTACTGTCACCAGTGTTACACTAACTTAAAACTTCCCAGTGCAATAGGAAGTCAAAGTATTAGTGTATTTTAGAAGGTAAATGACAGCTATTTAAAAGGGAATTTGTGTACCAAGGCCAAAGAAACTATGAAGATGATGGATACAAAAGGAACAATATAAAAATCTCTTCTGTATTTTACATTGTGGGGTGCACTTCACATATTGTACAGGTTCATCTGAATAAACACTGTGTTAGGTATTGTGAGTGAAACCCCCACTTGTCATTACTTAGTCACCATATTACTGAATGTTAATATGGAAATATAGAGATCATCCTGCATCTATATTTTTTCTTTATTGTTAACTTTCAATATATCTTTCCCAGGAATCCAGAATACCAGGGTTCTGGGTTTTTTCCTAGCCTTTGAAGCATTTTGAGGGAAAGGACAGCAGTTTGGACTCATTTTGTAATGTTTTTGCTCATCCTGGCCTAGAGAATATTCATAGTGCTCATTTAAGCTGATCTCCTATGACATTAGGACCAACAGTCCTAGATACTGCAGGGCAATTGCTTTTCAACTTCTTTAGTAGAGACTAAGGGACATTCACAACAGGAAATTTTTTATGTTTGCTCTACAAACTGTTATTGGTTTTCTATGTCAATCTTTCAAGAATTCATGGTTATAGAGAAATTTTCCTTGAGCAAAATGCAGAGAAACCCAGAACCAGTTACAGAACAACTTGACTGGTATTCTACATTTCTGTATCTCAATTAGTGACAGATAAGCTGTATAGATAAAATTCAATATGTTAAAATTTCCACAAAAATCTTTCTAAAAAGGAAAAACTTACTGAACCCTGAAAAATAGATTCTGTAGTTTATTTCTGGTATGAATACTCATTTCAGGGAGAAATGCTTTATAATCACTCCTGCCTGATGATCTGGTAGAAATCAAGTTCCTGAAATCTCATGATTATATTCACTTGCACTATTTCAATTCAGAAGAGTGTCCTTCACAAGCACACGTCTTATTTATAAGCATTGTCTGTTGAAGTACAAGGGTTGTACACCCAACAAAAAAAAAAAATATAAATGTAAACCACATAACACTTGCAAAGTTTGACCAAACAACTTGTCAAAACTCAAACAAGGTGTGTGTAGCAGACCCAAACCTAAGACAGTCAAGGTACAAATCAGTGCCTTAAATAGAATATGAAAGAGAACTCTCATCGTTAGAGATACAGCTGGAATGTATAGGATCTTTACTGATGTAGATCCTGGTCTCCTTGTCATTTGGTTTACCAATTCAACTGACCTTTCAAGGGAAAAGAAAGACAGAAAAATCAAACCAATCATCTACTATTTCTGCAATCACGTATACCAATTGTATTAAATTCTAGGTAAAATTCTGTGAAAGTTTCCATAAAACTACCCATGATTTGTAATGACTTATATACAACATGAAACTATTCTAAAGGAAGTTTAAGGTTGAAATCTAAAAATAAAAGTAAATAACTACATAGCACTTCCTCTTTACCACTGTCTAAAAAGGAAGTTTAGTGAAAAAATATCTGTAAGTCATGGTAATATAGAAGTCACTTGCCCAAAACTCAGGAAAAAGTCAATGGAACAGTATCCCACTTGAATGCCCTACTCAAGAAACATAAAAGTAGGGCAAGTTTTGTTCTGATGGACAAGTGATAATTATCTGAATGGGAACAATCTAGTTTTACCTGAAACCTCTTGTGCTTTTGTTCTTTATTGATATGCCATCAGACTTACTGTCAATTGGAATTGCTTCTGATTTGCTTCTGGCAGAGGACAAAAGCACAGAAAGTCATCAGAGAAAACAGAAAAAAAAAGGAAGTTAATACATTTTGATCTTACAGCATTAGCTTTGAAAAGGTTTTTCTTTCTGGATGGTCCCTGTTAATTCAGTACTACATGACTACTAAACAATGGTTTAACTGTCAACATTTGCAGGATACTTGAGGGGTATACTAGAGTACTTAGCACTCAAGACAAATCCCTCAGTCTGATTTCTAAGTGTTTTCTTTCCTATTTTCCAAAAAAAGACAGTGATAGACTGCGAGACTTCTTGTAATTCTGCAGGAAAACAAAACCATTAGAACATCTTAATTCCCTAATATTCAGGCAAAGGTTTTACGTGGTTAACTATTAATCTTCCTCTAAACAACCCACACTGCTAACTGTTTAATATGTGTTGGGCAATATTGACCAATGCAGAAGCATGGTTGACTGGCTATGAAAACTTATAGCCAGTGGGCTTAAATTCACCTTACATCCCGTAACAAGACATAGTATGCACACAGAACACAGTCCCACAGCTGGATTTTAAACAAATGGCAATGCATTTGAGCTTTTTTTTTTTTTCCTTCAAAACACTACAAACTTCTCATAGATTTCTGACAGCCTGAGGGCAAGCAAGGTTGCTTGCCAATTTATAGCCAAGTTTATACCTGTAAGGTCCCATGGGGCCCTAAGACTCAAATGAATGTCCATTTCCTTTATGCTGCACTTGGGCTTTTGAGACCCGTGTCCTCCAGGTGCATTAATGCTGTCTGAGACTCATTAATATGGCAAGACAGGAATTTTAAGTGATGGGCTGTTAGATGTTGCACTTATGTTAGGATTCTGACAGGTAGTTTCACTAAAGATCTCTGTACCATTAATTCTATAATACTCGTAGTAGAAATATATAATACATATTAAAAATATAGTAGAGACAAATTAATGTCAAACAGTAAAGGCAATTCCAAGCACAGTAGTAAAGTATAATAAGAATACAACTAAGGCAAGAACAAGTTTGGTGTTAACACTTACAAGTATTTCATTCAGTACTATTCTTCTCTCTTGCCTGTTCCTACTGATACACTGCAAATGCTTCTTTGTTTTCAAAACAAAATATGGTTCACATTATTTTCCTCCTCCAAACCTTTGTCAGTACATTTTTTACTCTGTTTCATAAAGCATCTCACTGCCATAAAATCATCTAGAGAGAAGAGGATTCATTTGTGAAAGAGACAATTAGTCAACTGAACTGTTTACTGTTACAGGAAACTGAACATTTTCTGCAGGATTCCAGATTTTGTTTTTCTTTCTAACCTGTTCAGAGGAACAGAAACATCAGGAACTATAACACTCAGCAAAGAATTCACAAAAAAGGTAGACAAGATATTAAAATTCCAGCAAAATATTTATTGACTTCAGAGTCCAAATTAGATGAATTACCTACCAACTCCAAAGAATTTCAAACATTGCTCTTAAATATACCCTTACTTTATGCAAAATCAGGAATCTTATCAAGATGTTACATATTTACTCAACTTGTGTTTTCAGAAGTCTTGTAGATTTTGGTTTTGCAAGACAATATTCACTTGAGGATCTTAGAAGAGAGCTAAATACCATTCTAAGCATTAGGGAATTTACAGCAGGAAGGTTATTACTGCTGCCGAATGACAGAACATATGTGTTGAAACACAAAGGCAGATGTAGCAAAAGAAAATTTTTACTTCTTGATGGTATAAACCACCATAAATGCATAAATATTATCTCCATACATATCAAGTCGTTTCCACAGAAAAATATAGGTTGGGTGAAAAACCATCTGTCCAAACTCTTCCTAAAGCACAGTTAATTTCAAAGAGAAATAAAATTGTGCAGGCTCTTGCACATTCTACCAATTTTCTTGATAAACAGCCCTGTACTATAACATGCATTGCAATATCTCCTTTTCCTCTCAGACAAAATTCTTTAATAATGCAGTATATGGTCTTGGTACTTTCTTTGTGTGAGCTACCAAAAGCTTTTTTTGTAAAAACAAATCTGAAGACCACAGCAACAATAAATTTAATGACAATGTAGATGAGAGAGAATCACAAAGGAAAGCAAATGACGTTTTAACTATGAAAATTTTAAAAGGAGAAAATAAGCAAAACCCAGAAATAAACCCCAAAACCAAACAAAACCAATCAAACAAAAAAAAAAAAAACAACAAATTCCCCTAAAACACAAAACAAAACCAAAAATACCCCAAACAACAAGCCCTCCCCCACACCAAAACAAAACAAATCCCCCATCCCTCCTCAAAAAACCCCTTCTTCTTTCCTGTCTTATGACTTTTTCACATTAAATAAATAAATAAATGAATAAATAAAATAACTAACTAACTAAATAAATAAATAATAAATGTGGATACTCCTGTAATGTTTCTGATCTTGCTAACAGGACATCTTCCACCATCTAAGAAAAGCCAGAATACAAATAATATTAATCACATGTTGAGTTTCATTCCTTGTTTTTTCTTCTCACAATTACTTTTTCCTAAGACAGTACAGGCAGTATGTGAGCTATGGATGTATACTGAGTCGTTATCTACTCATAGTTTTCCCCTTGGCAATGACTCACTTACTGAGATTGTGACCAATGCTTCCATCATTTTCAAAACTGTCTTTGAAGCAGGATGAGTTTATTTTCATAGTAAGAGAGGTTAAAATTTCTCAATTTCAAATCTGGCAATAGAGTTTATAAGCCAATGACTTAGGGTCTCCTGGTGTTTGTTTCTGGAAATTACACTTCCTTCAGCCCAGAGCTCTGTCCATGAACAAGGCATGTATAGGAAAAGTGCTACTCATTATCTGCTGAAAAATTGTTCTTATATCATAGAATTATAGAATATTTTGGGTTGCAAGGGACTTTTAAAGGACATCCAGTCCAAATTTCCCTGCAATGAACAGGAACATCTTCAACTGGATCACATTGCTTAGAGCAGCATCCAACCGGGTCTTGAACACTTCCAGAGATGGGGCATCCACAATTTCTCCAGTCAGCTTGTTCCAGTGTTTCATCACCTTCATTGTAAAAACATTCTTCCTTACATCTAGTCTAGCCCTCCTTCAGATAAAACCATTACCTCTTGTCCTGTCATAACCACCTCTGCTAAAATATTTGTTCCCATCTTGTTTATAAGCTCCCTTGAGATACTGAAAGGCTTGTAAAAGGCCTCACTGGAGCTTTCTCTTCTCCAAGCTAAACAGCTCCAATTCTTCCAGCCTCTCCTCAAAGGAGGATCATTTTCATGGTCCTCCTCTGAGCCCACTCCAACAGGTTCATGTCTTTCCTATGCCGAGTGTACCTTAATGTATTCTTCTACCCTTGCTGAGGAAAACTAATCTCATTTCTGCTCAACTGACTATCTGCACCACATGTTTAAAGGGACTGTTCAAGAACACAGACAAATGGCCACAGGATAACACTACTGTATTAAAGAAAAAAAAATTAACTTTTAATGTTCTTGTTTAAAATATGCTAGTGATTCAAGCAGCTGTAGCAACCGTAACATTCACAACCAGCAAAATGAATCTCATGTATCAAGGTAATGACCGAACCCTTAGGTTGATATATAATACCCTCCTGTGTCTTGAGAAATGAGTAGCACATCATTGTGCAAAATGTATACATGTAGCAGGCAGAAGCTTGCATGCATAAAACACAAGAAACTTAGTTTTAAAGCTGTGTATGAGAGAAATTTTCTCCAGAAAAGAAAACACTGACAACTGTAGGTTAATATACTAACAAATGTATGTTAATAACTAGTTAGTACTCCCTTTAAAATTAAAAAAATACCAAAAAATAGGCTTTTCTTCTATTTCTTCTATGAATTTATATTCTAATTTGATGAAATTTGTTAATGAAGAATTCCTGTACCAAAGTCATCATACTGGTAAAGAAATAAAAAATTTCTCTAAATAAGGATGTGATGCTAATATGATCTATATAAGAATTTTCTTTGTCTGGAGTTTCTAGGTATCATCACAAACACTTTCTTTTCAGTTTCTGCTGCTCCCTGTTCTCCCATATGTTCAGCTGCAGAACCAACCCAGCCCTTTGCTGGGTTAACTATTTTCCCCATTTTGAGTGCATTCACATAAAAGCAGGACAGGCAGCATGACCCAAAATTGTCCTGAAAATGAGGGACAACAGAGGATAGCTGGCAATGATGAAAAGAGGAAAGCATGAAGGAAAATAGGAAGCCCTGGAAGCGAGTCACTAGAGGTGTCAAGGAGAAGGGAGTGGCCCAGTTCAGGGCTTCAGGGTCAGTATTTTAAAATGTAAAATGTTTCTTTTTTTTTCCCCCTTCAAAAATTGTACTCGTGCTACATTATAAATGCATATAAATAAAAAAGAAGCATTCTATAAGAATATAACTTTGCATCTGTCTTAGAAAATGTACTCAGATATCATACAAGATCCTTGGAGTCTTTGCTGGTCTTTATAATGCTGCTCCCTCATGAGGAACACCAAAAAGCTTGTTTTACAGGAGATGTGAAAGCAAAGGAACCACTGAGGCTGTTTGTATAAATTCATATCTGACACCAGATATTAGAACAAGCAAGTGCAGAAAAGGAGAGATGATATTGAATGCAGACACTTTTAGGGAAAAATCTTGCTACTTTGTCTATTGGAAAGCCTTTATATAGCTCAGTAAGCAATCAGGGAGAAACTTTATTGTGCCTGGAGAAACTTTATTGTGCTTGAATCAATAGACATTAATGCAGTGCATTTCTGCCTCCTACACAATCATCTTGGCTGGAGCAGGTTCCATTCAGAACCCTTTTGTCCTTTTCCTTTCATTTCTGGCTTCAACTAATTTCTTCTCTCTTTTCTTGTCTGAATGTTTACATTCAATTAAGGATTTTTCTGCTTTATTTATCAGCAGTGTTTGATCTAAATTACAAGAACAACCAACATATAGTCGAGGGTCATTTAGAAAGTCTCATTAGCTGGTTGATTATTTGAGAGAAGGTTTCATTATCATGTAAATAGAAATAGGTTCTATACTCAGACAGACTAATGGTTAGTGTTCTGTGAATTATGTCATGCAACAATTAAACTCCTCAAAAGATACACAGCATATGACATTCATATTATACAGCCTAGTTATTATTGCCACAAAGGATAAGAGGATAAAAATTTTTATTGCAATTTTTAGCTGTCACTGACTTTAGTAAAAGCTCAAATTCAGACCACAAAACAAAAAGATGGTAACAAAGTACTCATTTAGCATCACTTCTTTGCATGGGTTTCTTTATGTGCTAGCAGTAACACACAAGACATTCACTGCTGATGTTTCTAGAAGATTGCACCACAATTCATTTTGGCCCTTGAAGAATAAAGGTCAGGCCTAAGCTAGAAAAACAGAGAAATGAATAGTCAATCCACTGAGAATATACCAGAGCAGAGGAAATATCGGCTGACAAGTTGACACTGTCAAGTCCTAGACTAGTATGATATTTACACAACCTACTTTATGCAGACTTTAATTGGGCTTTTCATTTATGTGCTCTGAAATGCCGTGTTAACTCCTGTGTAATCCTTCAGCATTTAGGGACTAAGCCATTTAATTTACGTGCTTAGATTTTAGCTCTTCATCATCCCTTTTTACTTTGAAAGACAGAAAACTGTGACTGACTAGTAAGACAGAAGAGACATAAAATGGAAACCTTTCCCACTCTGCCATAGTAGTGGAAGTTCTGCCCCACCCTCACCACCACTGTAATTTCAGCAACTCAGTCGTTTTCCTGACTGCACTATCTGCGCACTATCTGTGTTCTCAAGAAAATGTCTTGATTTTGTCACTCTGGGAACCTACCTCTATTTCCACTGCCTGTTTTTAGCATCCTTCCTGTCCCCCCTATGCTGCGCGCTCCGTGGTTGGCTTGGCGTTTACCCGAAGGCTCTGCATAGCTACAGCCTGCAGCCCAACATCACTTGAAACTTCCTATCTCTGAGCATGCTCCCTAGGCTGCCTCCACCTCTCCATCCCTCAGGAGCATTTATCCCACCTTGCCATTCTCTTTCATATGAGTACCATACAGGAATGCACAGTACCATAAAATAGAATATAAATTATTGTGTTCACAGGGGGGAGAAAACAAGGTGAAACCCTTTTTAGAGTGGAATAAGCAATAGATGTTCACAGCTTGCATGTGAACAAAGCAAAACAAATGTATCAAGTTTTTTCTGATAAGTATGCATGAATACATGACTATTTCGAGTTGACATAGAGCTGTAGATTTTTAGTCACTGGATTACTTTAAACAATCAATGTTGATATCCCATATTGAATAAGATGAACAGCTAGCCAAGCAGTTCAGTCAGTCATTCAGTTCTGCACTTATTTGATTAAAAGAAGGATGCAGATGATCTCGCAGACACACAACATTAACCTTCAATCAATAACCACTTTAATGGTAGATGGACTCCTTTCTTCAGGCCTCTTCCAGTTGCATTACTGTGGAATTGCTATTTGGATAATGATTAATATGCTCAATACATCAAAGATTAATTCCTGTTTACGCTGGAAGATGCAGCATTACATATTTCCATACCACAGTCTCTGTCCTCCAGTCATGGACCTTGACAGTGACAGGGTTTTGATTGCTTTCAGGACAGTCTCCGTGATAAACGGGGATTTTGTGACAATCAGTAAGGCAGAAAATGTTTATAATGCTGTAATTTGCAGGAACCTACTTATTTTCTGGGTTCACAGAGACAGCATTAAGGGCTGAGGACATGGATAAAAGAAATGCAGATGTTAAGCCTTTTCCCTCATATTTGTTTTCTTCTGCTTCTAATGGAGCAGGATTAAGAAGGTAATTTATAAAAGGCTATGGTTTGGGTAGAAAAAAACTTTGTTCTTAGCTCATCTTTGTTGAAATACAGTGGACACACATAGTCAGGTAGTAAATAGATATCCAGTTCTTAGAAATATACCAGAAGTACACCAAATCTGAAAAAAATCATTAAGAGACATGCACATTTGAATGGCATTATAATATAAATAATGTATGATTAGGCTATGCTACCAAATTTAAGATTTCACCAGGACAAGTGGAACTCCTTCCCACTAAGACTTTTTAGGGTTATGATCTCCTTGACATTCTGTTTAAAACCTCATTCACTCAAATCATTAGGGGAAAAAAAAAAAAAACAAACAAAACCATTCCCGTTTTAGAAACAGATTTTGTGTTTAACTAAAATGTTTCTAAGATAGTTAGAAAACCATAATGTTTTTTCATCTCTGTATCAATTGGAAAAACTTTTTTGATAGGTCAACACATGAAAAATATCTGAAACTAATTTGAAAATCACTTTTTTTTTTTTTTTAAATTTAAGAAAATCCTTGCTAAAACATATGTCTTAAATATTTTTTTAGGCTCATGTACTAATTTTCTGTCTGGCTAAGGCATCAATGGTTGTATTTTTAACTGCCAAATTAAGCCAATGGGACATTGAGTCCTTGCATGAGTGACCTTACTCCTTTTAGCACAGCCCTGTCTCACAGATGAAAAGAAATGGTTTGGTTTTGAAAAGCAACACACTGACATGACTTTGAGCTGAAGAAGAAAAGTAAAAAGAAGTTTCACAGCCAAGAACCACCCCCTTCAAAGAGTCCTGTTTTCCTCCATCCCTAAAACCAGAGTTTACAACTCGTGTGAGAGCATCTCAATCCAGGTTCTCCACTCATCGAGACAGAATGGAAAGGCCTGCAAATATGGCCATATATATTCATGATTTCTTCTCAGTGGTTGAGCTCACTCAGACTTTAAGATATATGTGACACAGTCATGGCTGTTCCAGGGACAGAACTCTCCGATAACAAGCAGGCTGTAATCTCGTTTTCTCATGAGAGAGGATGAACGCAACAGTGGCACAAATCATTAAAACTCTTTAATGTCCATTCTGACAGACTTACACTGAGAGTTTAGCTAGAAACCACCTTTGATGCTGACAAACCGTGTTTATGTCAGTGCTTTTCTGAGCCACTGGGAATTTCACTCATGATTTAAAGTTTCCAGATGGACAGTATTGACAGCAGTACCACCTCCCAAAACTCAGGATCCACATATTCAGCTCCAGCAAAGTTTTACATAGCATGCCATAAATATTACTGTTTATTATATTTTAAAAGCTGTTCATTGTTGCAGAACTTTAGAATAATTGGCTCTTGACATCATCAGTGCCAAGATCTAACCCTGAACAATTTAAATATTGCGCAGCCTTTTGAAGTCCACTATAAAATAAATTTTTTCTGCCTTCTAGTCTAAAATATAAATACCAACTAAAATTAAAACTAACTTTTCTTTTCCACTAGATGGACACCAAATACCTACAACCAAATTAGGATCTTGGATTATTTTTCTTATTATGAACCTTTTCATATGGGCTTAGTATTTAAAAAAAAAAATTGTAAGGGGAACATGGAAGTGGAGAAAATAAAGAATTATCTCTTCTCTCTGTTTTCAAACACTGTTGGACAACTACAGAAAACAATGGTCATCGTTGTTTTGTTAGGAAATTCAGGAAATAGGCTGACGTGGGCAGAAAACTGCTGACAATGACAAGATCACTCTTAGAAGATCAAGGAATAAGGGTCTTCTCATTGTGGTTTACTTAGGATCAGAAAACAGCATTTATGCATGACTTTTAAAATTAGCTTCTTTTGACAAAGAAAATGGGCTTTATTCTTGTCTGTCTGATTTTAAAGGAATGTCATGCAAAAAAAAAAAAGAAATTAAATGCTGTTACTCTCACATGAAAGAAGATATGAACATTACTGAATAATAACTGATCTGGCTCAAGTTTAATAACAAAATATTATACTTTCCCACCCAAAGTATTCTCCACCAAGCCTTCCTATTTAATCCTTCTCTTTGACCTACATGTGATAATAGCTTCACATGTCATTGTTACTGTGCTTATTGTAACAGTTGTTACCTACGACTCAGTGTTTCAGTGGTGGAGGTAATATTCACTTATGACTTTGAATCAATTGAGTAGTTACAGCAAAATCCAGAATAATCATTAATAATGTTATTTATATTCATGCTCATTATTAACTCCAAACTTGATTTAAGTTCATGCTTTTTCACGTTAGTTGACTCAGAAAGAGCTTTGCTTAATTAAAGCTCAACTGAAATTTCATAGAAAGGTAATAAAGTGATTTCATTTTGTTAATATTTGTCAGATAATAAATAACCAGGGTCAATTTTTTCATCTTCCTATATCACAGACAGGGCAGCCTCAACAAGCAGTAGTATGGTCTATAGGACCATTTTTATGGTTTTATTCCTCATTGTCTTTGTCATGTACTATGTTAAGTGAATGAGAATTAAAGGGGACAAGTGAGCTAGAGCAGAATCAAAGGCAAGCAGCAGCTCAGATAGGAAATACAAGGATGATAACCGGAGAGGGGAAAAATGGGTGCATTGGCAGCAAACCAGTTATGTATTTAATTATAATGAATGAGGATATATGAAGATTGGGTTTTACAGCATTATACAATTCAGGAACAGGAAAAAAAATACTGTATATTTCTGCCTCTTTACATTTACATTGACAATCTTTCCTGTCTTTGAAGATTAAATGTTTCAACATATTTATTGACATGCAACATACTTATTAGAAGTTCTTTATATATGCCTAATCTCTAATGAAATCAAGTTCTATTTGCATAATTACAGAATGAATTTTTAAAGTAAAGAGGCAGAGCAAAATGTGTAGTCTAGTCCGAATAGCAAACTTGCAGTCTGAAAATATTTGATGAACAGTAATATAAAAGTATCCACAGTCTTTAATTTGCTAAACTATGCACTGAAGATCAGGAAGCAACTGTTGTTTTTTCCATGCAACCTTTTGCCTTAATGACACATTTGTGTGCCTCAAAAGGCTTATACAGGAATAAAAAACCAACATTTATTAATAGATATATATAACAAAAGGCCAAAAATTGTCTATGTCTGACAATTGAGTATTAATCGAAAATTTCCCAGGTATTATCACTTGTGAATAAATATCTAATTTATTGACAACCATCTGTTTTTAAATACCTGTCTATTCCAAGTACATAAGACCCCTGATTTTACACATATTTTCAAGCAATATCTGTTGCAAATAGAAGATGGCAAACTGCAATTTCTTCCTTCACTTGCATTTATCACTGGAACTTGTAATACCCATAGTGTGTTTTGATCCTTTCTGTGATAAAAAGATGGAAGGTTCACTGCTAACACCAGGGCATGACAGTTCAGTGGGAGCCCACCACCAAAGAGCTAGTGATGCTGGTTTTAAAGGAATTAAGGACTCAAACTGCAGTGCAGTGTTCTTACCCTGTCCTTAGCTACAGGCAGTACCTTAACAAAATGAAGAAAAGTGACAGAGATAGATGAGAACTCAATGTGACAACTGCTTTTTGAGGCAGGCTGAGCCAAAATAATTTGATGCAAGCAATATTATGATCAATAACACCTCCTAGGGTTGCCTCATTCCATTATGTACAGGTTTGTGTGGCTCTACCTTTTTTTTTCTTCCTTATTATTATTTTTTTGCAATTAAAAATGTTTCAGACTAGTGACAGTGAACACTTTCTACTACATTCATTTTTGGAACAAACTGTTACTGCCACCCTGGTGCAGGTTTTGTTCACGCTCTGTAAAGTTTAATGGTAAAGCAAGACATTTAAGGTGCTCTCATTTGCAACAAATATTGGCTAGTACAGTTCACTAAAGGCTATTAGTAAAGTGAAAAAGATAAAGGAATTTTCTGCATGCTTCAGGGAAAGAATAAGTACAGTAAAAGTACTTATTATAAAAATAAATTTTATGTAGTTCTCTCAAACTAAGCAAAGTCACTGGATCAAACTGTAGCTTTGAAAACAGAATTAATTATATCAGCATCTAACAAAGTAACAGAAACTGTCATGCAATGTCACACTGCAAAATGCAAACTGTAACCTGTTTGGCTACTATCCCTACAGAATACATCTTTTCAACCTCACTCTTTTAACACAGCTCCTTTTTCACCAAATGTCAGTTTATTATATTTTGGGTACATAAGTAGTTTTAGTAAAGTCAAAATAATTCAGGAAAACAGTCTAATTCTGGTGAATTTAGAGGAACACATCCTATTTTTCTATGAAGGCAACTGTTTACTATAAAGCAGAATATAATTTTACATTTTGCATTCAATGAAACATAGAAAAAATACATTCAAAATGAAAATTGTTTTAATTAGGGATATCTTCCTCTATGTCCATTGAAAGAACCTCTTGTGGAGAGTGAAATGCATTTGTCAAGCATTTCAATTGTTTAACCGTCTACACAGTCGACTAAAACCACCTGATGTTATAGAAAGAGTTCTACATAAAGACTTTGTACTTAATTTCTCCTTTATCTTTCTTTAAATAAGTTGGGAATTCTTGCTTTATGTTATCAACCATGGTTGATTAGACACACTGGTAAATAATACAGTTTTCTGGTCTGCTGTAAATGCATTCAGTTTCACAGTTGTTTGCCTCTATGTAAGTTAATAATAGAATTGCTATATTATTTCTCACTATGTGGCACAGATATTGGATCATGTAGTCAAAAAATCCCACTGAGATTACTCAATTTGATAATCTATTTTAGGCTTAGATAGGTAACGGAATGTTGTCATGGAGATCAATAATTAACAGGTTTACGTTTGACCTGTGCTTACCAATTGATAAAGGTATAGCAAAGCAAAGCAGTCCCACAGTTCTAGTTCTGGAGGGGAAGCAGCAAAAATGCACGCATCTAAAAATGGCATAACCTGATTAGAGGATTTTTTTTCCCTGGCTTTGTAAGTCTTTGTAAGGACAAAAGAAATCATTACTTTTTTATCTTAGAACTGCATTTTAAATGACAATGAGGAATCAATGGATTTGCTGAGGCTGAGTCCATGCCAGGATAGAAGCCTGCATTCTAATGCAGTCTATAAGATCTTTAAACCAGAGACATTGTCATAGCTCTAGTCTGAAAATAACATCCACATCAACTGACCTATAGATCTGGATCAATAAAACTCTATCCCCAAGTATCTGTGCTAATCTGCATCAACAATCATTTTATCATAAAAATAAAGCAACCTGATGGCTCTTCTCAATTCACTACGGAAAGAGGCAGCAGTACTTGATTTATTTTAATTATTAAGGAATAATTCATATGAAGAAGAGTGCAATTCTGATAAAAGTATCAGCACCCTGTATATGACATCTTAGTCTCTTAGATTTCCTGCTTGCAGGATATGTAGATTGCTGATGTCTTCATTCTTTAATGGACAGGAAAATGTAAACCAATTTTTCCTCATTTTAGCTTCCCCAAAGTATCTAGAGCCATTTGGGTTAAATAAAAAAATAAAAATAATATCACTGGCAGTGCTTACTGTCTCTGTTTCAGCTTATGACAAGACTGATATGTTCTCATTGATAGACCTCAAAATGTGTTTGCAAAGGAAGAATAATTCACTTGAAATATTTTAATATGGTCCTCCAGGGGAAATGAAAATCAATATTCTGCACATATTTATGTATATTTACGTGAGCTATCTAGAAAAAAAGAATTTTTTGTAACTTCAGATGACACGAAGTCATTGAGATATTAATTCTAAGTGGAGGCCATTTTACAAAGAAATTAAGAGTCTTAGGTAAACTAAGCACTTGAGATACATATACACTTATATAATTTGCTATATCCTATATGTATAAATCAAGGAAACATGTAAAACTAATGAAGAAAAAGAGTGAGTGCTCATAAACAGCATGGGAAGGATTTAAGAAAGGATAATCAGAAGATTCCAACATATAGTATAACGAATAATTAAATACCAACTTGTGTTCCTGAATAAAGGGAAGATTTGCATAAATTCCAGAGGAAACATGACCTGTATAAAGCTATTGGCAAGATAATCTATGCAGCAGTTTGGTAAGTTCTGCAGCTGCACCTGCCCATGGGTATGACCAAAGGTACAGGAAACTTGTTACATAGTTAAATACTTAGAAAAATCCTAATTCCTCTAATGAGAAAATGAGAAACATTTTGATGTACAAGATACATGGTTTGGCACAAATATTACTAAGAAAAAAGATCCTTTAAACAAAAGAATAAAAACATGTGAACAATCATAAGTACAAGCTTAAAATGGGAAAACTAGAGCTAAAAATGCTGTCATCCTTATTTTGCCATGGATAATTTCATCCTGTTTTGACATCAGCATCAGTGGGCTTTGATCTCTGTTTAAATGATTTCTTCCAAAACTTTTTAAAAGTGTTAGCACATTTATCCTTGTTTCTTTCCTTTTCAATATGTTAGTTAGTTTGCAAATATTATAATTACTTAAACAGTTATAAATCCAATAAAATACTAGACTGTTCCTGTCACAGAGTGTAATTCTGATTTTAATAGTTAATTTTTTTTCTCATCTAGAATACTTTAGGTTGCATGATTACATTGTAATTTCTGTAATTACACATCTTTGTTATTTTTTCTTTAATTGACTGATGTCACATTTATCAGCTAGGCTTTAAAGAGCAGCTTGTCCTACAGGAAATGTCAGGCCTTTCAAGAAGTGGCCACAAATGTCACACTTCAAATTTGGCTTTCAGTATGAACTTTCCTGCAGCTCAGAATTGTTTGGAAGATTATGTCGTTTAATTCATCATTAACAAAAATATCACTGTGAAGCTAGCAAATTATCAATAAAGATGACAAAAGATAGTTCTGGTATGGGACATAAGGTAGTCTGGAAGAAGCAAAATGTTATTTACATACAAAAATACATATTTTAGAAAGGGTCTTATGCCAAAACAATGATAAACATGGTTTAGTACAATTCCCCCTTTTCTCCCCAAAAACATTCTGCCCACAATCAAAGCTGAGAGATTCTGAAGGAGACAATGAGGTCCTCCTGCAGGGGACATGTTGGAAATTGCAGCAACCAACATCCTATCATAGTCATCTCAGATCCTCATGGACTACAAACAGCTATCTGGGGAATTTACAGCTCTTAATTCCCAACAGGAGAAAGCTGAGTGAGTAAATGGCAAAGGTATAAGCACGTATTTCTCCCAGGAGTAATCTTGAAATCTGACCCTAATGGATCATTTATAAAATGGTTAATATTAAATACTCTCCAGTGGTGCCTGTGAAACACATAACATATGCCTAAACCAAACACTGATTTCTAATCAGGAGATTAAATTAATTAATTAATCCTTAATTAATTTAATTGTCTCATCATTTTGTGATAGTCCTCATGTTGGCAAAAATCAAAAGTATAGAGTTGATCCCGTTGAAACATACAACTGTAGAGAACATGATACAGTGTCTTTAAATTTAACTAAGTTAAAAAAAATCATGGACTTGTTTGACTTTCTTCTCTCATATTCAGGATTGGCTTCTGATGCATTCTTGAATGACCTGATATATGCCACACAGAATAATGGGCTTTACTATGAGGTTCACAGTATGAACAACACTAATACGAGCACCTTTCCGTGCACTAGTTCAACAGTAAATTTTGAAAGGTCACTCATTCTCCTAGAAAGATTTGTAAAGGCCTGGAATGACTCTTTTGTTTGGCTAATATAAGCCATGAAGAAAGAATATAATATTTTAAGTTAACAATAAATACTCCATATTGTTATGCACTCCTAAGTAATTTCCCTTGAAATATTAAAAAAGCACCACTCTATAAAAATTTATATAAAAAAGCGAACAAAAAAACCCCCAACAAAACAAAAAGAAAACAACAACAACAACAGTAAAGACAAAAACCCCCACAACCTGCTGGGGAAATGGAAAAAGTGAATTAGTCTTTCGTTTGAAAGGGAGAACAGTTGTGTACATAGAACATGCAGTGCTGTATAGCAGCTCAGTTGCATAAACAGTAATTTTCTTTCTACTATCTTCAAATAAGATTATCTATCTACTTAATATAACTGTTTCAAAGATTTGGATGCAAAAATAATGGAACAAAGTTTGGGCAAAAAATCTTTGACCTATCTCCACCTGTATCGCTGTGATATTTACCTATGTTACTCCATCATTATTTGTCTTTAGAATTTACAGTAAATTACAGAAATGGGTATAGTGCTTGAAGGCAAACAAAAATGGGAGAACAATGTAGGGTTTACTTATCTTACTACTCTTCTTACTGTTGCCTCTAGGAAAAACCCTGTTTGCCATATGGTGTAGCCTGGATCTATTTCTCAGGCCATTTCCAATGTAAGTACTGTCAACTGCACACTTCTAGAACTTGGGAATAAAAATTTTGCAGGTGATGAGCTGTGCCCTGAAATCATGATGGTAAAACCTTTTTTTTTTTTCCTTTATTCTTTTTTTTCCCCCACTGCATACAACACTAAAGAATAACAGCTGTTCCTGAACCATTGCTTTTTCCTGATTCAGCTAATAAGAGATTATGTATTTGTGAGGGTTTTTCATATTCTTTTGTTCACGTGTCAAAAAAAAAAATGGTTCTTCTAAATAATTTTACTGATGTTATTTTATTTGTTTTTTAAACTTTACTTGAAATCTCCATCTTTTGTCCTAATCAGAAAAAAAAAATGGCTAACTCTTGCGTAATTCTTAAAAACTGTAGCAGGTTTCTTGACGTAGCACAATTTAAAGCTTGAAAATTGTGCAGAAGTTTACCCTAAATAGAAATTTCACACTAATTATCTGTTTTCAGTAGTATTATTTCTTTTCGTGTTGCTATAACTTCTTCCTATTTTGCAGTGCATGATGCCAGTGCATAGCTCACAACTGCTTTCCCGATCAAGCTGAATTCAGAAAGCCTTTCTTCTCATGGTGAACAGGCCTAATTTATAACATAATAACACTTAGATCCTACCTATAAGGGGATTTTTTTGGAATTATTTCAAGACTAGCTTGCATATGATAATATACTGGTATTTTAGGTTTGTTGATTTTGGTTTTAATATTAGTTAGTAACTGGTAACATCTTTGGAAAAAAAATTATTCCTATTAAAAAAAATATTTTTTTTTCTTCTTTCATTACATGTCAGAGAATTAAAAGTGCCTATTTTGCGGATTTCTGGGGAGACAATGAAGACAGGCAGAGATGTGTGAACAAACAGTACGATTGGAGGTACAGTTACAGTTGAAAATGAAAAAAAATTTACATTTAAGTAAGTTGGAAATAAAACAGATACGCTACAAAAAAATCAGTGTGATCTCCAACATTCTGGTGGGGGTGAGTGCCTTTAAAAGGATAAATTAGACAAGTTTCAGACTGATTTGCTGTGGCACATGATGAAAAGTATTAAGAATTTGCTAATTTCACCCATATCTCACAAAAAAAACCCCAAACAAACAAAAACAAAACAAACAACAACACCAACCACACAACAAACAAAACACAAACCCCAAAACAACCTGCTACACCTGTGTAAGTACATATTCTTTTTCTATGACAGGGACTGCAGAAGCTGCCACAGAACCCTCTGGAACTGCTAAGGGAAAAAGAGGTCTGTCCTATGGAAAAAACCCTCATGTTATACAGCATGCAAAATAGCTGAAAACCTGGTAGATGAGTTATGCAGAATATAGTGCCTGAAGAATTTATCTTTAAAAAAAGACAGCCTGAATACATAAACCTGTGATTGAGTGCCAAAATTTTCGTTAGACCTCGGTCTTCTCTGAATTTTAAACAGAAAATAAACCAAAAACTCACTAACTTAGAACACAGCTAGAAATGAATTATGGGCTGATATCACAGATCATGGAAAATAACCACTTGCTATATTTTGTGAAAACAAAAGAAAAAAAATTGATAGCAGAAATTAATAAAATAGATAAAGGAAACAAGTGTGATAGATTGGTAAGAACAATAAAAAGTTCAATCACATTTATTTTTTTATAAAGAAACAAGCATTAACTTGTCTTTGCATTTAAATGGCTATGGAGCATCAGTTTTTGCCACTCTTAGAACAGCTAAACCACATTGTCATTGTTTGAAGACGAATCATCTTTTTCTAGGAGCGAAGTGATTGGGTTGTTTGAAACTTCTCATTACATATTTGTTACACACTGATTTGGCAGAGACTTTAGTTTATCAGTAATTGCATTGTAAAGCACTAAATCTAAACAGTAGCTAATAAACAGCACTCCCCAATAACTGCAGTCAAAGGGTTTAATTTCTGTGCTATGGTACTCTTTTCGAGCTAAATTTCTTTATATGAGATAACGTGTTGCTTTGATCACAGTTTCCTCAAGGTTGTCTTTTATTTAATTCACTGTTGCCATCTGTGCCTCCTCCCTGCAGCCCTGCCAGGTTTTCTCCCTCATGGTGTCTCCCCTCTTGCCCCCTGGGTTCGAGGGGTGAAGCTGCTTTTTCCTGGTGGTTTGGGAATGGTGCTTGCTGTCAATTCACAGTTTTATGTGCGATATATCATTAGCATTGGTGGGTCTTGCTGGAAAGGGCTGCCTGACTGGACCCCAAGCCTGTGGTCTGTCTTACCCAACATCTCACCACGAGCTGCCTGTCCTGTTGGCCCAGAAAGCACTGAATTGCCTTTTCATTTTTGTTTGTACGTGTTTGCTGGGCATTCAATAGTTCTTTACAATTGAGCTGGCCAACTAGATACACTACATACTCAAGCAGTGTTTGTTGTGTTCTTTTCTTCAAAGACTTCAAATTTGCTGATTTGTTTACACAGCTTGGGCTACATAAGTAGTCAGATTATGCACACAGCATTATTTCTGACCCTTCATTTCCCTTTAATCCTAAAATCCTATTTGTCTTCTGAGTGTCCTGATAGATGGCAGAGGAGAAAAGAAAACATTTCAAAAGGGAAAAGAGGTACTTGGACAATTTAAAAAGACATTTTATTTTTTGTCCTCTTGTGTAAAAACCCATTGCTATAAAGATAATCTAGTATTTAGGGACATAAAAGTTGTTCCAGAAAATAGACATGACAAAGACAGGGACATTTTAATCAGCTGTTTAACATGCTTTGTAATGATATTTGTCTTATTTCTACATATGAGAGGATGTTTCAGATCAAACTATGACTGGTTAGCAATTTCTGTCTCTTTTTAGAAGCTGCAAAGTGCAAGACAACTTTTCTCCCTTAGCTTTTCTCTGTTTATAAAACTCTAGGCTAGATTTTTATTAGATATAGAGAGGCACAAATGCCCTAAATTTTGATGCAGAGCACAGCATTTCTGAATCGGAACTAGTATTTTTCGCATTAGTCCTGCCCATGAACTGTTCCTAAAAACTTAATTTTCCATAGGATTTTGGCAAGTCCAAAGCACTATACTGAGTCTTGATTATTTATTCAATTTCTTTAAAAAATACTTATGCATATTTAAGGATTTTACTTCAGAAAATTGTAAGTAAAATTTGCTTTTTCTGTCACTGAACATGAACAAATAGAAAAGGATAAACTATTATGGTAGAAATGTTCTCCTTTTAATGCTAACAAATGAGTTTGAGATAGGAATAACTTCATTGTGTAACTCTTTCCAACAGGATGAACAGGTGTATTTTAAGTATAGTTTACAAACAATTACATGCACACAAGAAGCACATTCATATGTCTCTCTGTTGACCAAGAAGGATATCTATAGCACTAATGTTATTTCTTTATAATGATATTCCAGTCAAATTTCATTTTGCTTGGCACTGTAAAAATCTGGAAAAAAGAACAGCTCCCAGCACAAACTGTAATAGTTAAAAATTCAGTAATATAGATTAAGGTTTATAAGATATTCAATATAATTCCTGGCTTTTAAAGGATGTTATCAAACTTTAGATTGCCATAGAAATTATTTTTTGACTTTACTTATTTTCCTACTAGAAACATTAGTTAGTCTTGTAAGCAATCATATGTTCATGCAGTAGAGGATGGCAAGCTCACTCTGCAGCTTCTTTCTTTGGGTATGATACTCAGTTGGTATAACTTCCGAAACATATATGTGGTTAATACAGTATGAAAGCAATTATGTATCATCAAAATATTTTTTTGCACCTTTCAACCTTATTCCTTCACTTTGGGATTACTACAAGTGTTCAATTTTTTATATATTATATATATATATATACACGTATACATATGCGTGTACATAGATGGATATGGATATATAGGGTAAAAGTCACAGTGTTTCATATTGAAAAAAGATTTCACATTCCTTCAAGGATTTTAGAGCTCTAATTTTTACTTTATATTAGTTGCACCCATTATGCTGTTCCTTTCAGAGCTGCCACCTGCAGCGGTTTTGTATCAATTGTTATATAATTAATGTGTCAAACTTGGCCTTCAGGATTACTGAGGGATTTACCTATTCGCTCTCTACTTGCTTTGCAAAATGGAGTACTTTGAACCTGAAATGAGCTACCAGATTTAAGCATTCTGTGCTTAATGTGTGAAAAGCTACCTCTGAAGTGAATCCTAAGAAACTGATTCCTAAAGTAATGGAATAAATGAAAATAAAAAATGTAATTCAGAACAACAATTATTATAAATAATCCAGCACCCTATGAAATTTTGTTATTTCTAGACAGAGAATCTTCAGAAAAACACGAGTTTTTCTCATGTGAAAACTCATTACTGACACAAAGTTGGAATTTTATTGTTGGCTAGTCAATATTGTAAACTTTATTTTTCCTTCCCATTCCCACAATGATTTCAATTAATAAAACTAATAGATTATGTATTCTTGTATTTTGGAAATTAAGGCTTTAGTAAAATATTAAACTAGATGTTTTTGTCTTTTTTCTTATTGTGACTCAGAAATCACTTGGATTTTCATGCTTTTTTGCACAGAGTACAGATAAAATAGTGATTTCATCTTTATGAGACTGCGAAGACAATCCACTTACAAAAGATAGAGCAATTTCATTTCTCTTTTACATTTAAATGCAGAATGGGTTGGATCCAATACTACCATTTCACTCAATTCTCTGCTTCTCTTCTCTTTAACCACAAAAAAAATCTATATAATGTGGGTGTGTGTATATAGAAACCTGTTCACTGCTTAAATTACACCTGAAGGCAGAAAATTACACCAGAATACAATAAATGATTCCGTCAAAAAAGGTACAGTGGTTAGAAAGCAAACTTATCCCACACATTGACATGAACTCTCAGCTATAACTAGACTCTCAAACTGGTTTTCTATTATGTCAATTTTTATGTAATTAAAAATAACTGACAGTATCTGGTAAACGTATTAGAGAGCTACAATAATAACATGAGTTAGCAGAACGTTACAATTTTTTTCCCTCTCAAGGTTTGTCTCTCTGTGTATAGGGAGAGGCTACTTTATCCCAACATAATTCTCTGCCTCCCTGACTGGATTTAACTAAGCCCTGAAGTCCTCTAAAAGGCAATATAAGCTAGAAAGGATTTCTGCCCTTGGCTTGTAGGTAAAAGGATGCAAAGTACATATGCTGGCTTTTTGAGAGAATGTAATATTAGCATTTATTAACACACATTAACCACAAAACAGCCATGATTGGAATCAGATAACACTCACTTAAGAGCTTAACAAGAACGCAAGGAAAGAAAAAAAAAAAGAATGGTAATGATGATGTATAACCTCTCATTGAAAATTAGTTGATAGCTCTGGACTGAATGGGGGCAATGTGAACATTAATTTTTACAAAAGGTTTCAAAAGGATTCAAGGAACTTCAGACTTATTAATACATACTCATAAAGAAAAAGAATAAGAAAAAAATTGTGAACATCTGGGTGAATACTGTACTTGGGAAGGGACCGCAGTCCTCTCTTTAACAGAAGCTGATGTTGCAAAATTTGTAGTCTCACCTGACTTTTCAGCACATTTGGATAAGAGTGACCAAGTTATCGTGTCTTTCTTAAATTTTCAAGGGACTTTAAGATAAATTTCCTTACTTCAGGCTTTTAAGAAAAAAAATGCAACCACTGCATTTAAATGTATTAATTCAGACTGTAGGTGTAAAGACCTATTTCCCACAATGGAGAGGTGGTGGTAGGGGCTGTCATCAATGGAATCCCTATAGAGCCTCTGCTCAAACTAGTTCTGGCCCCTGTGTTGTCTGATATCCTCATCAATAACCTGGGTAAGAGGCAAGCAGCAAAGTGAGCTGGTTTGATGATGAAGATACTTAAGAGAACTAGGAAAATTGCAAAGAATTGTTGAAGGCTCTTAGGGGCCCAAACAACAGAATGGCAAAATGAAAAATGTTATAGATTAATAAAGGTGTACATGACAAAAAAAAAATAAATCTACTTCCACAAATAAAACAATGAACTCTAGTTTAACATAAGGAGGATCAGGTTGGTGTTTGGAGAGTTTCATCAGATGTACAAAAAAGGAAAATCACTGATAGGAGTGGGAAGAAAAAGAGCAGAGGAAAAATCCAGATCATCCTGCCATGGTATAGCTCTATTGTCTCTCATATCCTAAGAAGAAAGAAAAAAAAAAAAAAAAAGCCTATTGTTTACCTCCAGCTAAGATGGTGGTAGCCAGACTCAAAGTAAATAAGCCCTTGTTCAATAGCACTCTTTGCTAAAGGTAACTGTGAATAGAAAATGTATTTTATGTACATTCAAAGGTTACTAGTCAGGCAAATTACTCAACAATGTCTCCTGGTTTTCAAAAAATTTAGAGAATGGAAAAGCACTCCCTTTTCTTCTTCCTCCTGATACCTTTTTATCTGAAAGTCATAGTATTGCTAGACCTTAACTGAGGCACAACACCTCATGTAAATGGGATCATCTGAGCATTGATACTATATTTATCCTCTGCCTTTTTCCCATGTGTTGGGACTTGTGGTATCTGGAACATCATACAGGAAAGTAAAAGTCACATTAACCTTGCAAATGTGCAGAAGAAGTTTTTGCCACTAGGATAGATTTTATTTGTAATTTTAAAAAAATACAAACCAACAGTCAAAAAATCCTGTAGCATAAAAGATTTGTTGTATACCAGCCAAGTTTGTTTATTTATTTATTTATCTATTTATTTGTATGGTGTATACAAAACCAGCATGTCACATAATTTATCATATATCTTCCTTCAATCTTGAAATAAATTGCAAGGAAGTTATAAAACAATTTAATAGCCTTATTTAAAATGGCTTGTGGCTCCAAAAAGAAACTGTTAGAATAATATATGGCCTTAGAATTTGTCTTAGAAGAGTATTTTTCATACATTTCTGTATTTCCTGTGGTTTCAACAGTCAGCAAACTCTGCATAAAACATATGAAGGCAATAACTATGAATGCTTTATAGTGAAAGTATTTCTGAGTTCACTTTTTCAACTCCACACAAAAAAATGCACCTAAAAGTCAAAGAAATGTTGCTTAGATTCTGAATGCAAAACACAAGGAAGCTGAAATACAAGTCTCTGGGTGAAGAACACTTAACAAACATTAGAATCCAGAATGAGAGAATAAAAGAAATCAAGGCTTTGAAATTATTGAGTCATTACTGATTGGGTTCTGCACTTCTCTGAATTAATTTTCAATGGATTTCCCTGAAGAGTATGGGCAGGATAATTTGAGTTTGTTTCTCGCTTCAACATCTGTCGCATAACTGGCCTGCAAATATATTCTGGTAACTTCTGATTTATATACAGATATATTTCAAACACATTCTCTCTCTTTGCCTTTGCCCCAGTAGTTCAGCATTTTCATGCAGACTAAGCTGAGGAAATATTTTTTAAGATTTAATCCTAGTGTTTTTCCAATTTTAATTTAGAATTTTTATGTTCTTAGGGAAGAAGAAATATTTATTTTTGTGAAATGATTTTTAAAAATACTTTGCTTCAGTTCCAACAACCAAACCAAACCAAAATAAAAGCCCAAACAAACCATGCTTTGTCACTAGTTGTGGAAAGAAAACTGGGTAAAAAGACTCTAAGTTGGAATACTGAAAGAAGGGCTGGAGGACAAGAAGAGGGAGAAGAATTATCTTTACTGTGAGAAATAAACAGCAGGTTATTGGCAGCGCAGAAAGACATTTCCAATATAGTCTTAGAGAAGGGAAAACAACAGTTTCCAAACTGTGTATATTTGACTAAGGACAGTATTACACATTGCATTTTGCTGATAATTTTGCATGTGTAAAAGTAAGGTGATGGCTTTAGGTGATCATGTTGCATGGTAAGACTGTTATCTATGTCCTCTTATTTGCTTACTAGATAATTAAGAAAGGAAATAGGGCATATCTTAGAAATATATATAACTAGGTACTGAACTGAAAAGCAGAGAGAATAATCAGTAAGAATAATAGCCTTTGGGTGAAAAAAACACAATTCCATACAATGGTTCACAGATAAGAAACTAGTGGAATAAGTCTGGTTGAGATCATTAACTTAATCGATCTTGGACATGTGCAATTGTGGAAAGGAGATTGAGGAGGAAAAGTCAGTGAGTGATTACGTCACCAGTAAATAACAGGATCTCCAGAAAAAGAAAATATTTGCAAAAACACTAGACTTAAGACCCCTGTGTGAATTCAGAGCTCATCTTTCTTCTCTATCAAGCAATGCCAGACACACAGACACATTCTACACTGCTGTTGTGGCTGTTCATATCTGGACTGTCTCTGACCTGGGGAGCCAGCTGTTCAGATGTGACTCCTGTGGCACAGAACCACCTCTCAAAACCATCAGGTGGTGCATAAGCTTTAACATAATGCACAGACAATAATTTCTCCTGTCCAGGGTCTTTATTGTAATGTCAGGGCTCCTCAAACAAAAGAACACGTACATTTGACATTCACTGAAACAGGATTAATTAGTTCTAGGGATTTTTAACAATGGGAAGGAAAGAAAGCCCACCCAACACTTAACATATTTGTAGCATTAATATGATTGAAAAAAAAAAAAATCCCCTTTTCTTCCTGTTTTTTATTGATTACACTTTCAACCTTGGCTTCAATGTGTATTTCAAAGCATGAATGTCTTTGCATCACTATATTAAAAATCCTGTGACAGTATCACCTGCTATACAATTCTATGAAAAAAGAACAACAATCTTTCACCTTAAAATATTGTTCAATCATGAATGTCAAACTTAACTACATATTAATAAGCAGTTATATTTCTTTGAAGAATTTGATTTAGCAACCTTGCAAAATAACTATCTAGCTTACATCTAACAGTGTGGTGAAGTTTCTCCGAAATCATTGCTAGATTTTTTTTCCCCAAAAAAATCTTTGAATATTAGCATTTCTGGGATCTCGATTTCCGTTAAAATAATTTCTGTTTTCTATTATTTTCTTTTTTTTTCTGTGAAAAAAAATTCTCTGATGTGCTTCTACAAACACCGATAGTTTTCAGGGAGTCAACAGGTTAATTAAACTATACCTTGTGAGCTAAAATGAAAATAATTCAACCCAATGAACCTATAGGCTCACTGGATTGAATTATATATATATATATATATATGTATGCATATGAAGTACACATACTGTGATAGAGTCTGTAAGTGAAAAATGTGTGATGCCTGCAAAGATGCATGTTTTTTTAAATGAAAATATCAAACTTATTCTCCCTCCAGACAAATTTTCTGGTAAGTTCTCCACTCATTAAATTATTGTTTCTGAGGTTCCTTCGTTTTCTATGCTAGCCATTATCATCACTATTACTGTACTTCTTAAGTGTCCTATAGGTTAGGATCAGCACCAATGTGTTACTTATAGAACCATGGAATGGTTTGGGTTGCAAGTGACTTTAAAGATTATCCAAATCCATACCCTGACATGGCTAGAGATCCCATTTACTACATTCAGGCTGCTCAGGGCCCCATCCAACTTGACCTTGAACATTTCCATGAGTGGGTCAGCCACCACACTCTGGAACCTGTTCCAGTGCTTCACCACTGTAAAAAGAACTTTTTCCTAAAGGAGAGTAAAGAATTTCTTCTTAACTTCTAATCTAAATATGCCCTCTCTCAGTTTAAAACCACTGTCCTTTTTTTTTTGTCACTATTTTCCCATCTTCTCCCTATTTTAACCTTAAGGTACTGAAAAGTTGCTATAAGCTCTTCCAAAAAGTGGTCTCTTCTGCATGCTGAACAACCTCAACTCCCTCAGCCTGTTCTCATAGGAGAGATGCTCCAACCCTTCATCTTCATAGCCCTCTTCTGGACTTGCTCTGACCCATCCATGTACTTCCTATGTTGGGGCCCCCAGAGCTGGATGCAACACTTCATATTGGGTCTCACCAGAGCAGAGCAGAGCAGAGGGGCAGGATTATGTCCCTTGACCTTCTGCCCACGTGGTTTGGATGCAGCCCAGGACGTTCAGCTTTCTGGGTTGTGAGTGCACATTGCTGGGTCATGTCCAGCCTCTCATCTAGCAGCAGTCTTAAGTCCTTCTCCACAGAGCTGCTCTCAATGACTTCCTCTCCCAGTCTGTACTCATGTCTGGGATTGCCCCAAATCAAGTGCAGCACCTGGCACTTTGCCTTGTTGAACGTCACGAGTCTCTCATGGGCCCACTTCCCAAGTTTGTCCAGGCCCTCTGGACGGCATCCCATCTGTCAAGTGTGCCAACTGCACCACTCAGCTTGGTGTCATCTGCAAACCTGCTGAGGGTGCACTTGATCTCACCATCTACATAACTGATAAAAACAGGGAAGAACACCGGACCCAAGGCAGGTGCCCTGTGAGAGCCGTTGACCACACCTCTCTGGCTGTGTCCATCCAGCCAAGTCCTTATGCACCAAATAGTCCACTGCTCAAATCCTTGTCTCTCCCATTTGGAGATAATGATGTCATGTGGGACCATATTGAAGGCCATATAGAAGTCTAAACAGATGACTTTGGAAAATCTTCCCTTGTCTAACATTTTTGTCACTCCAAAAACTGTGCTGGCTGCCTCAGATAATCTCATTGCCTTTTTGTTCTCCTACATCTTCTAGGTAGATCTGCCTCATGATCTTCCCAGGCAGAGACACGAGGCTCACCAATCTACAGTTCCTTGGAACTTCCTTTCTCCCTTTTTTAAAAATGGGAGTGATGTTTCCCTTTTTCTATTCTATTTCTAGCTATAAGATTTTATCCAATAACAAGAGTGGACAGGATTGAGCCTTGTATATCTACTGCCAAGTCTACTCATGAATTGAAAATAAAAAAGGAAACATTTGTCTTATTTGTAATGTGCAGGTTTATAGATTAGTCTCTTGAATTTTTCAAAGGAAAGCAATTTCTTAGCATAGCTCTGATTTTACTGCCAGGGACTTTTTTTTTGTTAAAATGTATGTGCACTTAGCTGTCACGCTATGCAGCACTACTTTTGATTAAAATGTCATATAATTAATGAAAGCATTATGTTCTTAATAACTATAAAAACCACAGAATATTTTATTGAATAACTTAACTGATTATCTCTTAAGTATTTGGGAAGGTTTATTATTGAATATTTAAATATTTAAGAGCTCATCAGTAGCAACTTGGAAGATTGTTTGCAGAGGTTTCTGTTGTATACTGTAAGAAAAAAAAATAAATGTATAAATTATGCACTATGAACAAGTGCTTTATTGGTTCTCTGTTCTTTCTATAATTTTGTGGTTTCTACTCCCCCATCACCTACAGACTATTTGAGACTGTATGTACAACTTACTGCTTATTCCTCAATGTATTCAGTAACAGAGCTGACGGAAGACAACACAAGTATTTAATCTGAAGGTGCCTCAACAGTAATAACAACAACACAGCTTTTCTGAGTAAGACTGACTTCAACTGTCAAATAACTCCAGTATCACTGGAAAAGTACTATCCAAAGACATAAGTAGTTATGACACAATCATTCCAGGTGGGTCCTCATTCTACTGTCACACTTCTAGTTTTCCACAAAATGACACATTCATTTGTAGCTCCTTGTACACAGAGACAACCAGAAGACTGGAATATACTTGCCAGCAAATATATTACCTAGGATCTTCACTTAAAACAGGCATCTTCAATGTGCTGTTGGAATCAACCTTTTAAAACAAGACTTAAAATCATTTGTCAGGTTGATATGTTATTCCCATTTCTAGTTTTCATTACCAAGATGTGATGGGTTGACTTTGCCAAGCCACCAGACACCCATCCAGCCAATCTCTCACTCTGTTCAAAAGGACAGTGGGGGGAAAATAAGACAGAAGAACTCGTAGACTGAAATAAAGGCAGGGAGATTGCTAGTCAATTGCCACCATATGCAAAACCATCCTGCTTTGGGAAGAATTAATTGAATATATTGTCCATATTACACAATTTGATGGTGAGGAACAAAGGCAAAATATAAAAATATCTTCCTTTCCACCAGCTTCTCCCCAGACTGACTTTCACCTCTTCATTTCCAATTCCTCCATCTGCTCCTCCTCCCTGAGCAGGTTAGAGGGATGGGGAATTAAGGGCTGCAGTCAGTTGTAAGACCTTCTCTCTGTTGCTCCCTCCTCCTCATGATCTTCTCTGCTGCAGCCTGGGCCTTGTCTTGGAGCTGGCTGTGTACAGCAAGGAGCAGCATCAGGTTCTCCTCACAGCCCCACAGACCCTCACTGCTCCTGCCAGCACCTGGGAACTGCGCTTGGCTCAACAGGAATATTGTATCCTATATATACAAACATAGCCCATATCTATCCTATATGCACTATTATATGTACATGCACATGAGAATATGTACAAATAAATAACATGGTTTAATAAATCTTTGTTAAAAAACCTGTTGAATGCTTTCTCACCTATCTCAGAAAGACATTTCCAATGAACACTTCTCCTGAAATTAATATGCTCATGCCATAATAATAATTTAGAAAATTTTAAAAAATCTACCTCCAAAAAAATCTCATCTTTAGGATTTTACAGAAAAAGCGACAAATTCCCTGGAACTCCACAGACCCAAAAGCCCCTCAGCATCAACGGGTCAATGCTTCTTGCCTCAGTTGTCTCAGACAGTCATCATTAGGAACAAAAACTAATAAATATTTGGACTGAGACCACATAGAATGTTTGTTATGTATCTGATATTTCTGGTTATTATCAAAATTGTTGTCTTACTACAATGGAGAATGTAATTTAAAGATTCTTAAGGGGAAAAAAAAGTACAATCTTTTAATAGAAATCTAGGCCTAGCTCTGCTAGAAACATTTTTTTTCCTTCTATTCTTAAGACTGAATGTCTTCCTTTCTGCCTTTTTTTTTTTTTTTTTAATTCAGTTATTTTCAGGTGAAGGCACTGATTCACTCCTTGACCTTTCACTTTGGAGGGAATAGGTACATAGTTCAAACAACTGTACAGAATAAAATTTTAAGATTATAGGGGATTTCGTTCCTCTTCTGCCTACCTCTTTACCCTTGACCAGTTCACTTCAACTTTCTGCTTCTTCTTCTTCTCATGCCTGGCGCCTCTTTTCAGGCACCAGAAGGAGCGGTATAATAGACAGAATGTATATTTATTTTAGTAGGATTTAAACCTGTAAAAAGTTGCTTTTCTGAACTGAAGTCTGATAACATATTAGCATATTTCGCAGAATTTTTTTCACCATACTAAGATAAATGCGTTAAGATAAAAATGATTTTTTTAAATTTTCTCTCTCATAAACTGCAGAATATATTTTCCTACTTAGTACAATGCATAAGTGGAAGCTTGAGAAAGCTTATTAAGTCATCTAATTACCTTCATCAGCAAAATTTTGTTGTTCTGTTTTTAAGAATTTCTGAAGAATCAATTGGGAAAAAGGTTTTTTCAGAAGTTTAAATTTACTTCCCAAAACAGTAGCAAATTCCAAAATGCATTTTAGAGAATGTGTAACACTTTATAATGTGCACCTATATGTATACAATATATACATTATATATTATATACATAATATGAAGTATGTATATGTACATAATTACATATAATATATAACATATACCATATACACATGCGTGTATATATATATATGCATGTACAATGTCTATTTAGTTCTTCTACATTCTGTCTTCTGGTTTTTAATTTAATCTCATGCTTTTCTATACTAGATTCACTGTTCTGAAAGCTTCATTTTGGCAGTAACTTATTGATATAAGCAGGATTCTGGGGTTGTTCATCCATATGGGAATTCCAGTATTCCAAATTACCTTTTTTGTTCCCTCAAAGAATCACATCTAAAAGTTTTGGTGCATATCAGGACAGGAATTTCTCATGATTTCAACATCTGTTTTTATATTAAAACAACTTAATGATGTAGTATTACATACACTTATCTATATCATCATTGATCATTGAACATTGCTTGGAAACCTCTGGGAGCTCCTGAAAAGAATCAGATAAAACAAAACAAAAAAAAAAAAAAAAAAACTAACAAAAAAAAAAAAGGCAAGCAAACAAATAAACAAATAAACAAAATAAACCAAAAAGAGAGACACAAATATTGCCAAAATTACCCTCCTGGACAACACACAGTTTTTTAAGAGATGACACTCTCTAGAAAGAAAATCAAATTAAGACACTGTTTTTGAATAATTGGCATAACCAATCTCTTTTTTTTTCTTTTCTTTTCTACAATAGCACTGAGACAGGTATTTGTGAAGATAAATAGCCTAAAATTACAGGAATAAATGGAAAACCATTATTGTCCATGAGACTTCACTTTTATAATCCTAATACAATTTTTGTACTGAAAATCTAAGTTTATATTCAGTGGTTCTCTTTCTGTCTACCTGATACAAGCTTAAGGAAATTCTATTACCAAGCATCTGATCTATCTAGGATATAGAAGCATTTTACAGTATCGAGGACTGCACAAAATGAGATCACTAACTTCACTGCTGTAATTATTACCTGTATTATTAAGTACAACCTTAGCAGTAGACTTAAATACTTATCTGTTCTAGGTATTAACTCTGAGAAAGTGGAAAGTCCCCAATGGAAAATAGTTCTGTCATTAAAGGCTGAAATGTTCCCTGAAATTTAGTTCCTTTTGCTTACTTTTCTCAATAGTGTAAAATCACTTTTAACCAGAAGACTATAGCTCTTAGAAAAGCCACTGAGAAAATCCATAGAGGTTATCTTTTCCAGTCCATACCAGGCAGCTTTTACCCGGCAACTCCAGGAGAATGCCACTCAAAGGGCAGAAGTGATTTAGTAAAATTTGATATGGGAGCCTGAAACAATAAACACCATGGTGCCTTTGGTGTATGTATTGAGATTTACTTCAGAATTTGCTTTGCATTAGGGTTGCTCATTATTTGTTGTCCATTTAATTATCAGAAAAGAACAGATTTTTTTTTTTTTTTTTTCCAAATCCCCTTTACATTTTCTAATGATTTTCATAATATTGTTTTTTTGGGGTTTTTCTTAAGAAAAAGAAGAAAGCCAAGCCTCTGCTCAAAGGTATGCTGTTCACATCTGTCATCCTCAAATAACTTCAGCATAATCTGCACCATTTCATTTTTTTGAAGAAATACTATGTGGGCACAGAACTCAAACTACAGACAGCATATGAGTGAAGTCTGTAAAGATATCCTAATTACCAAGGGTTAATGGACCACTGTTCCAAAAAAATCTCCTCTTGCTATTTCTAATTTTCAAGAGGCATGAAGATAATGATTATATATATGCTCGAATAGGTGAACCTATATAAACAACGATGTGCAGAAATTATGTAGACAACTAAGTAAAAAAGCTGGCAAGCGTGGAGATATATAGATATAGATGATATAAATATGTAGGACATACTGTAGATCACTGTGGGAAAATTATACTCTGCCCCAGAAATAAATGCACATCACAGAATTTCATTTCTGTGACTTTAGCTTTTGCTTACGAAGCACAGGGAAAATTGTAAAATATAATAATCACGATTAATTGCATTTTTTGGACCATCAGGTATGCATGCATCACTTTGACTGGCACAAGAAGGTTCATTGTAGTTCCAAGATGGTTTGCAGGGAAACCCAGTTTTCATTACCTGATTTGATCTTTTTCAGTGGTAGGATGATAGATTCATTTGTACTGTCACACCCATTAACTAAAAAATGCAATGCAATAGTTCCCCCAAACAAACAAGTTAATGCAATTTCTGAAGTTATCCAATATGGAATAAAAAACTTCTGTAATCAGTGTTTTTTATCATTTTGATATAAGGTATGCAAGATTGCAGAATGTTTCAGTCTTACAAAAGACTACTCTCTACAGGCTACTTCAAAGACATATGTATTTTCCTCCCCAAAATAATTTGTATCATTGTTTATTAAGACACCTAACTTGTGTCTTTTAATGCGTTGTCAAAATATTACATAATTTCTTTATGTTTCCTAAAAAACTTTTACTTTTTTGATGACTTGTTTGTAGAAATACTAAGTTAATTTCAGTAAGATAGGCTTTTTCAGACTACTTCTGAGACAAACATGACATGTAAATTCTGGGCATTATTCTTCCTCATAAATATTTAGATGTGTTAAATTATCCATAATTAAAACCAGAAACCGAAGTTTCTTTCTCTTCATGTGATCTCAAATCAATGTCTTTCAGGAAGACAAGAATAATTTAATGAGGTTTTTGGTACTTGACCTGCAGGAGATCTGTACAGCTCAGCATCCGAGAGGTTGTGCCCAATTGTATTCATTCAGTTCCAACCAACCCAACCTCCCCCCCAAGAAAAAACCCTAAAGAACCAAACACAAAGAAAACCACTAAAACCCACAACAAAAACCCACCAATCTTGCATGTGTGTAAGGTCTTTGTAGTGGCATGGTTTCATTTTCAGTTTCAGAACTATTTTTGATACACAATACCACTTAGCCTTCTATCTGGCATTCAAAATATCCAACTAAGTATTCAAAGAAAGATCAACCTATTGGAACAACCACAACACAAACTTAAAGGTAAGTATTTTGAATTTAAGCCCAAACTGTGATATTAAAATGTCCTACAACATTCTAGGGAGAAGTCTGAAATACAATCAAGTGCCAAGCAACAGAATCTTTTCTCATGTGTGGTACTTCATGTAAAGGTAACATCCTGGGTTGACTGTGATATAATTTTAAGTGGCATAGATTGCTTTCAAAACTACAACTCACCAGCTATATCTTGATAAAAAAAAAAAAAAAAAAAATAAAAAAAAAACTATGAAAGACCATAATCTTTGCTATAACACCATTTTATGCAGGTTGCCCATAAATAAGAAGGAACTCAGAGAGCAACTCCTTGCTGAGCTCTAAGTTTCGTTATGCATTCCTATTATTTATGATTCCTTTGATTATGACCCAGGAAAGAAACTGATGTGTTTGCTTGCATTAGCATAAATTTTTTAGAATTGCAAAGCACTTAATCTACATACAAGTACCATTATAAAGTGGCTGACTCATTGCAAACCCATGGCTGCTGTCACTACATATAGTTACACTACTACACAGCATTTTATTTCATATAGGTCATACTAATGATTGTAAAGACCAAATTACTTCCTATAACAGAATAAAAAACCTTATTTCCAGTGTCATCTGAAACTTCTCAAACAACAAAATTAGAAGAAGTTTGTTCATGGAATTTAATTAATTTTCTTCTGGCTCAACTGCAAATCTGTGTTGATTTCATTTGAAAGATATAAGAAGAGTTAGCAAGTTTAAAGAGCTATGAGATCTTATTAGCAAGTAATAACTAATGTCAGTGAAATGAAACCTGGAAATTTTGGATATTTCAAGCTATTGAGCTACAAAATAATGAACTATTTTAATTGGGACTCAGTTCTTTTCTTCCTCACCATTCGTATGTCAATTTATTCCTCCTCTGGTATAATCAGATGCATCCAAACTTCAACTTCTGTCTCACCTAGGTTTCATAAAGTCCTTATTGTGAATTTTCAGACATAGATTTCTCACTCATCCCTGCAACAGAGACCATATATTTTAAATCTGAATTCTGAATCATTCCTCAGAAGTGACTCATAGCCTAGCTCAGCTTGCTCATGTCAGATATGAAGAAACAGAGGCCAGAGCAGAAAAGCTGTCAAGGATCATGCTTCAATCACTAGAATTACACACTACTTTTACTAATAATGCCTCTCTTAGTGCCTCTAGTAAAGGTTGCTTGGTAGCAGGACTTTTTCAAGGACGTTACAGATCTCAGCAGCTTCTATTTGCCAATTACAGAAGACTTGGAACAAAACTTTTAGCTCTTACAATTTTAATTCTATTAGTCTTCAAACACAGGACAAGTAATACAGCTACATCTGATCTGTGCCCATATTCATTATTAATTAAAATCCAAACTATGGTTCCCAAAACATACAATCCTTGCTTATTGCAATATTAAAATTTCTGAATTATTTTATCTTTTGTATTTTTTATTTAATCTCTCATGAACTTCCTTCCTCTAGGGCCTTGACATGAGAAAAAAAGAACTTTTGTATAGGGATGGAAGAATTCCATCATCTTGTCTGCTCTGCCAAGCCTCATCTCCTGAAAGCACCAAAAGACAGTTTGGCACCCTCTCCTTGGATCCTTCACAATAGTATCAGTTCTTATAACAACAGCAGACCTTCCTCCTCCAGGTCTTCCCTCTGCCTGCCCCTGTCATGCTTTAGTTCTTTTTTTTTCTGTTATCTTATCTAAAAGAACAGCTAGGATCTGATATCCAGAGAAAAAAAAATGTTATGCTGGAACAGGAAAACAATTCAGAACATACTGAAGGGATGTCTCCTATTCTGTAAAAACCTGAACTCTGTCTTTTAGAACATGAATCCTTCTCTGTTGAATCTGCTGTTCTCCAGCCTCTGTGACACAACCTTCATAAGATAAACCTAAAAATAACCAGGGAACTAACTACTAGTGGAAAACTCAGCTACTGCTTAACAACTTCCAAATTTGTTCTTCATAGCAATTTACAGTATATTCCCTTAGAAGCTCAAACCACAAGAGGATTTGTCTACACATTATTCTTTGTTATTGATTTTTCTTCTCCTTTTTCTTATAATGACAATCAACAAGACTTTATTTCACTTAGATTCCAATCTAAGAATCAAATCTATCTAAGAATCTATCTAATAACTTCAAAATAATTAGGCTTCCCTTTTGCTTTGTTTTGTTTTCAATTTATTTTTTATACTTACAGATCAAAACTATCTAATGGTCTTTAAATACTGCCTTCTTTATTTTTATACAATGAAGACACATAGATGCAGATACATGTATAAATAAATATTAAATATTTATGCATATTAAGATATATTAAAGGGAAAAAAATAGTCATAGAAAGGAAAAGACAGGCAACTTAGTGACAGCTTATGATGCATTTGTTCTTTAACTACTTTTTCAATTCAGCTATAAACATGTTTTAAAACATGTTTAAAATGTTTAAAACTAAATCTAACAGAGTAGAAAAATAATATTTTTTATTCCAGAATATTTGCCAGCTTCATCGGCTTTTTTTTTATGTCTTAAAAACACTAGGCAATATGAAGTGTGCGTGCTTAGCAGAGCCATGAAAAGTAGAAAAAAGGCATCCTGGGCATTTATGCTGATGACCTTTAACAGTGAGTTTTACCAAATTAACCTGAATTTAGTCAAGAATCTTGTTAATGATCCATCCTATTGTCCTGAATCTGTGTGTGGACACTTCAGTACACTTAGTGCACTTCAGTACTAAGACACAAGCCATAAAAATTACTGGACATTCAGTCAGCAAAATAATCAAACTGGTTCTCCATTCACATAAATCTATTGAGTAAGACAAAGTGTTTTACTTTGGTGTTTTTCAGGACACTATTGTATAACATACGCAGCCTCCAGGGAGTTGCTTCTATTTCAGTGAGCAATTTAATTTTCACCATAATTTGCCATATAATTGTGCCTTTAAATTTAGTCAATTATTTCAGTTGTTAATGTAATTAATTCTGATTTATTCTCATGCTCTTATCTTGCAATTCTTTCATTTTTTCATTCTTTGCTTATAATTTGCTGAAGATTACATTAGATTCTCTGATTTTTTGAAAGTTTTCTAAATCCTATGCCCTGAATATTAGACGTGAAAATATTTTCTTTGCCTTATTTTTACTTCAATGAAGCTTCAAGTTAAAATTGTCATTGAAGGCTGTGCCAAGAGCAAAGCTGTAAATGAATTCTGGATTGCTATCTGCTATTAAAAAAAAAGAGCCTAATCTCTTTCATGACTATGGCCTGTATGTACACTCTATGAAAAAAAGTCAAGGAAAAATACATATCCCATATTATGCAACCATCACTGTGGTTTTTAGATTTGTACGCAGTAAAGATGAACAAGGCAGAACAGATTAACAACTGATTTAACAACATCCAACATGCTACTTATCATTCAGCTTGATGCACACAAACTGCCCTTGCTATCCATCATTTTAGACTGCTCCTGACAACAGGGTCTTTACCCCGAAAAGACTAAAGAGCGAAAAACCTTTGGTTGATTTGCTGTGTACAGGACTGACTGAAGCATTGACCAGGTTTCTGTGGCAAGAAAACTATGAAGCATAGATAGCGTTACTCATATTTCAGCTTTTCCTCTTTTGTCTATGTGTAGATGGAGCAATGGCTCCATCTTTTATTGTTGTCATAAACCATCCATTTATTAGAGCAATGAATGATGAAACATAGATTGTGGTTCTTTTTCATGTCAATGACTTTTAGTCTTACACTGTATCAGAGCTCAGTGAGTCCTTATTCACTGTGAATAGAAGACTGCTGTTCTGGATTAAATTAAAGCAATAATGGTAAAATGAAGTACCTACATATGAAGGATTTTCTATTCCTTTCCTTGGTCTGTAGGGCTGTTTTTACAGAATCATGGAATTTGTGTTCAGATGTGTTTTCATATTTTTAAATTTATATCCATTGCTTCTTGTCCTGTCACTGCATACCACTGACATGAGCTTTCCCTCACTTCCTCTCTATCAGGAACTTTTCCAAATTGATAAGAACCCCTTGAGCCGCCTTTGCTTCATGCTGAGCAGTCCCCGCTCTCTTGGCCTCTCCTTGTATTGCAGATGCTCTAGCTGCTCTTACATCTTTGTGGCCCTTTAATGGATTTATTCTAGTAAGGTCCATACATTTCTTGGACTGGGGGAACCAGAGCCGAACCTAGCACTACAAGAGTTGGTGTGATCAGTGCCAAGCAGAAGAAAAAGGACAACCTTCCTTTACCTACTGGTAACATTTTTCTACATGCAGCCTGAGAAGCCGTTGGTGACCTTTGCCATACAGGCATGCTGGCTGGCTCATGGTCAGCTCGGTACCCCTCGTGATCCCAAGGCTCTTTTCTGCAGAGCTGCTTTAAAGCTGGCCAACCCTAGCCAGTACCAGTGCCTAGGGTTACTCCTCCCCAAATGCAAAACTTGGAAATTGCTGCTGTTGAATTTAATGAGATTCTTCTCTGCCCATCATTGAACTTGGGTTGAACTTGGTGAATCCCACCCAACTGATATATCAACTAATTCCCATAATTTTTTAATTGTCTGGAAACTATCTGAGCACACATTGTGCCTAATCATCTAGCTCATTAATTAAAGTGTTAAACAGTATTGGCTCCACCCTTGACCCCTGGGTTACTTCATTAGTGACTTGCCTCTAACTGGACTTTTTGTCACTGATCATCATCCTCTAGGACCAGACATTCAGTCGATTTTCAATCCACCTCACTGTCTACTTATCTAATCCATAACTGTTTAGCTTTATCTAAGGATGTTACAGGAAACAGTGTCAAAGAATTTACTAAAGTGAAGGTAAAAAACATCTGCTGCTCTCTCTTTGTTTCCTAAGTCAGTCGCCTCATTGTAGAAGACTATCAAGGTGGTTAAGCATGATTTCTCATTCCTAAATCAACACTGCCTACTTCTGAGCACCTACCTCTCATTCACGTTTAGAAATGGTTTCCAGGATTATTTGCTTCATTACCCTCCCAGGCACTAAAGTGAGACTGACCAGTAGTAGATCCCAGACCTTTACTCTTTGCTTTCTTGAACATGAGTGACGTTTGCCCTCTTATAGTGTTCAGGAATCTCTCCTGAATGTCATGACCTTTCAAAGATAACCAAGAGGCCCCACAGTAACATCAACCAGCTCCCTCGGCACCAGTGAGTGCCACCTATCAAGCTCCATGGACTTATATATGCCTTGTTTCTTATAGCTCCTGAAGTTTGATTTACCAGTAAAGGCATTAAGCATCTTTGCCTTTAACACATTATTTGTCAGCAGTTTATCAGATGCATTCAGCAGCAGGCCCACTTTTGATGTTCTTAGTTTGGGAGATTTTTAGGTTTAGGTTTTTGGTTTGTAGTACTACCTCAAAAAAAATGCTTTTTTGGAACTGCACCTAATTCTGTTTCTTGTCAATATAAATATTCAGTGACAAGGTAGACAATTATCTTTTCCTGACTGCTCTCTTTGCTGTTTATGTACTTGTAAAGCTGGTTATTTCCCCCTAAATCCCCTGAAAAACTGAACTCCAGGTGCGCTTTGGCTTTCCCATATTATTAGCTACATATGGCCTCTAGTAAAGACACTGGCATGAAATCCAATATGAAATAATTTTGGTTCCTTGTTGGTGTTTATCAAGAGGTTGCAATCAGTGCTCACTTTATGCTTGGATCTACAGAGAAAATAAAAACGCCCTAGGGGAGAAAACCCTGCCTTTTCATTTCAGGCCTGTAACAACAAGTGCATGGTATGGATGCATCTTTGTGTTGGTTTCCAGAGGACGTGCAGGTGACATTACTTTCCTTCAAAATGTTTTCTCAAGGAATAACCCTAGTTTGAAAGAGCTTCTCTAGATGTATCAGAATTCTGCAGTAGTGAATGGAAATTAACTTCCACAATTCAAGTTGCTTCAGACTGAGGAACTGCCAGTTTTTAGAAAGGACCTTCAACTGTGTGTTACAACACTGAAATCTATTAATCCAGCTCTGGTTTATGGTACTGTTGGTTTATTGCACAAGTTCCAAAACTTCCATCCTTTTGTATTTCACATTTGGTTACTATCCAACTTTATTTGTGCATAACATTTTATTTTAGGTTTTTTCAGAAGAGAATGTGATTTTGAGAGTTTTTTACCCATTCCCCCAGGATTTCAGGTTATAGGTTTAAAACTTTCTGCAATACTACAATGCTCCCTTGAATAAAGCTCAAAGAACTCAAGGCTAAATATATTTTGCAGTGTACTATGGAAATTCAAATAAAGTAAATATATGAAAAGTCATAAGAAAGAAGAACACAGGTCTGAATAGATTATTTTGAATGTGAAAAATATTTGATTACAGACATCACAATAATAATTTCTCTGATAAAGACAGCAAATGGATTTTTCCTGCTATTACAATAGTTTTGAAATCCTGAAGTCCTGTTTAGTGTCTGTTCTTATACTAGCACAATGCCCGAGGAATGGAAATTATGCTTTTGCACCAAGGGTTTTTTTGTTTTATGTTTTCTGTTTGCTAGTTTTTTATTTAGGTGTTTGTTTGTAGTGCTATCCAAAAAGATTCTCTAAAAAACTGCATCTAATTCTGTTTCCTGTCAATAAGAATATTCAATGACAAGGTGGAAAACACATGATTTCTATGAAATTCTAGAAATAGAGGACAAAAAATGCATGTACTTATTCATGCTGAAAATCATGCTTTCAGAAAACTAATTTAAAAAACCTCTCTTCTTTTCTAAGTAATTATTTGGTGATAGATGTAAACCAGAGAGAGTAATAATAAAATTAGTAGTAAAGGTTTCTAACAAAAAGAACCCTAGAGATTACTTAGCATGACAGAGATAAGGAAACTGTAACATATACAAGAAATACAGTGTCACTGTCTGTTTCCACATGGTGAAATTGTTAGAAATATAGGCAAAAAATTCCTTAATACGCATTTATGGACCAGAAGAAAGTGGAATAAAATCCTATTCATAGTCTATTCTATAAATCCATTGTACATGTTTGATGAATTTTTATTTTGATACCTTTTTTCCTGATCTGCTGTCCCGAGAGGTCCTGTGTCTTCACAACTGCTTTTGCAGAAAATCACAGTAATATTATAAGTTTTATATTTTCTAAAGGAAGGAGGTGGTTTGAGAATAAAACTCCTTCAAAATAAGCAGAAATATCTAAATACATGCATTGAAATTATCTGCTTTTCAGTGTGTTTTCTCTAATGTTACAAATTAAAAATTGAAAATGTCAACAATTTAATGTAAAGACCAGTTAATCTACCATTTTAATTCTCTCTGGTCTTCTTGAGAAAACCCAAACAAGCAAACAAAAAAACCTCCCCATAAAAGCAAGCCAACAAAACCCAGGAAACAGGACCTCACATATTTGCTACACCAAAAGAGACCTCTAATATAGCAGACTTAAATCAACCTCCTTGCTGCTGAAGTCAAATAGTAAAAACCCACAGTTATCTCTATTCCCACTCACAGAATAAAGGTTATGGTATTCCAGCACCTACGAATAAAAGAGAGATGGAAAATATCTTTTTATTTAATTTGTACCAGTTTGAGGCTTCTACCTGAGACAACAACTTCATTATATCAATTCACAGGAAAAAACATTCTTAATTAATAATTAAGAGTCCCTCTTTGAGTCACATATTGCAACAAGATGATTATTACAACTGTTTACAGCATTTATTAAAGTGTGATTTCATGCTGGAGGTTATTTGAGTAGAATTTTTCCAAATGTAAAAGTCAAAATGATTTGGCAAGTGTTGAGTATGCATTCCTTTCTCTGAATTCTCCTTGTGTGCATGTGTGTCCCAAATAAATCTAATGCTTTTACTGCTTATTCCATATTTTTCTTCAGTTCCCCTTTTGCTCCTGAAACTCCCTTACTTCTCTTCTCCTTTGCTTTCTTTCCTTCTTGATCTAATACATCTTAGGCGTACCTCTTCCTTTGAGGCAATAATAAAAACCAGCTACAACAGACAAAAAAAAAAAAAGGTGCCATGCAAATATACATGTCCCTATAGCAAGATAGAAAGTCGGCTCCAAGAGCAGCTTGAAATTATGTTTGACTGAATATAGTGTACTAGCCAACAAAGAAGCAACTGAGAATCATTGCAGTAAGTCAAACAATCTTGGAATTGAATAGGAAAAAAATAGAATACAGGATGTGTCAGTGGCAGATGTTACACTAAACCCCATGTGAAGTGACTGCCAAAGTAAATAATGGTGTTTCTGACAGCTGCATATGAAAGTTTTGATTTCCCTTTAAAAACATCAGTATGATGCATAGACACATTGCAGCAATGTGAATAGTGCTACTATCTCCCATTTGGAAACACAGAACTAGCACAAAGTTGAAAACAAAAGTTAAGAAACAAAAACAGCATTTGGAAAGAACTCTCAAGCATAAGCTCATAAATAACCCCAATCAGAAAGCATGTTTCCTGAGTGCCTCTGTGCTCAAATGGAATAGCCTCAAATTTTCTGGATGACTTAGTGTCATCTTCATCTGAAGACTCCTTAGGATGATGAATTGTAGTCGCATTCAGAGAATGAATTCCACACAAGCACAGCAACGATACCAACTTTCATTTGGACTCACAAAAAAGAACAATAATGTCCCCTCTACATATAATGTTAATGACAAAGAGTTTGCAAAGAAAATAATGTGAAAGAGGGATTTAAATTTTAATTTTTGTCTGGGCAGTTTCAGCCTAGCAGAATGCCTTATGAAATAAGGCATTAAGGCTATGGAATATACTATAAGAGCATCTTCCAAGAGTCGTTGAATTTTATAATCTACAAAATAAAGTATTTTTATTTAAATATGTCTTTAAACCTAAACAGGTTTAGGAATGGTAGTCCTCAATTTAATGCCCCCCGTTCTAAGACTCCAAAACCACATGCTTCTCACACTCGACCCCCCTCCTACCCTCTTTCTCCATGGGTGGAGAAAGGAGAGGAGAAGGCACAATAGGGAAAGAACACGAGGTGAGATAAAACCAATTCACTGGAAATAGCAATGAGATAAGAAAATAAACAGTAACAGCACCAACATCATAACAAAATGGAAGAAAAAGGACAGTGCAGAAGCCCTATCTGGCCACAGCCACTCGACCCAAGCCACTCTCTCTGGTCAGGACCAGCATTACCCCACAGCTGCAGCAGTCACACTTGTTCCACCGGAAAAGCATGATCCTCTTTCCTGGAAGCTGTTCCCTGCCCCTGGCAATTATGTGATACAGAATAACACAATGTCTTGGCCTCTTCTGCTGATCCGAGCTGGAACCAGGACAAGCCACTAACAGAGCAATGTAGAAATGCCTAGCAAAGCCCTTACAGCAATGGAAACCTGTCTTCTAAACCCTAGTCTAAGCATTATGTGGTAAGCAATATAAAATGTTTGGTAAAATAACTGAACTTGAGCACGGAGTGGAATTTACACCTACCCAGTATTTATCTAAGGTTTCACGAGAAGTATAAAAAAAATCTCAGAAAGTAAAAATATCCCTTCCTTTTGTCTGTGTAATTGTAGATACCAAGTAGTTCTTGTTGCCTATTTTTAAAATATCTTTTCTGAAAATACTAATACACAACAATTGAACCAAATAAGAATTCAATTGCCATTCTGTTATTATCATTATGAATCAATTTGCATATAATTTTACTCCTAGAGTTTCACAACTCTTTGAAGTCTTTTTATGCTTAGGCTGGATCAGTGAGCTGCCAAAGAATTTTCTTTGTAACCATAGTTTGACCACCAAAGATCACTTATCCTTAAAGGTATCAATAACCAGACAGCAGTCATCCCCATTTTAACAGGCACTCTACATCTTCCACATTTTTCTAAATATCACTAAGATGTGGTCAATTCATAATTATTATCGTGCAATACAACATACAGAAAGAGACAAACTTTTATATTTCCTTTTTATTCCTTTAGCATTTCTTCTCTCCAGCAGATGTTCACTTATAATTTGATATATGTCTTTAATCATTTAATGTTTTATCATTTAAGTGGGACTTCTTTCATGTCAATCCAGAGCACATGACCAGGTTGTAATCGCCACTGAACTTCAGAATAAAATTAAGTGATAGTGAAAAACATTTCTTCTAGTATCAACATAGAGAATGGGGCTTTCCCCCCCCAAAACCTCTCTCTGCGCTCCCCCACTTTATAACCAAATTAAAATTAATTCCCTTCTCCCTAAAAGGCTTTCGCTGCATTGATTTCTGAATTAACTGATTGTCAAATAATGGCTTGAGAATTACAATTTTTAAACTTATCTCCCTCTTCCATTTATACAATACAGCTCCACACAGCACCGTGGGGAGGATCCCAAAGCTCCTAAAGAAAGTCTCATAATTATTTAGTCATATAAATAAAGAAAAAATAAATCACTATTTGACAATATGTATAATTGCTATTTAAACTTTTATTTGGTGTGGAATATCTGAACAAATGTAGCCATCATAACCCACCCCCACACACAGACAACAACACTGGCAAACAGATTAATCCAAGCCTCTATTACAACAAGCACTAAATATGAGATTATATTTAAAATTTTATACTTCCTGTACACCCTGGATGTCTGTTTTGTAAGTGTAATCCATACAAGCACAGTGTCATTAGAAAACCTTATTACACTGAGAGAAAAGGCTGCTTGTGGAAAGACAATAGTATATTTTAGTGAAAAGGCTCTGTGAGTATTATGTGCAGATCATGGCTTTGAAATATACACCAACTCAATTTCTTTTGCTAGAGTCTAGAAGTTCATGCATGGAAGTATTACTAGACCATTCTTGCTTTTTCTATTCTGTGCTGTTTGGTGTTTTTTAACTGAGGGAACTGTAGAAGGTATTTTCAGAGTCCTGCAGTGGAAGAGAAATAAAAGGAAAATTTTCCCTTTAAACTGATTATAGGATGAGGTTTCTAGACAAAAAAATTAAAAGGAAGTCTCATTTGAATAAAACAGTAAACAGTACTTGTTATCTAAAAAATGTGGTCAAAATAGGAAAAATAAAACCTTAAAAACTACTAATCACTGACAGAATAAAAGTCAGTTTTACCATGTCAAACAAAAGTAATTTTTTTTTCAGCTGGAAATTAAAACATACCACTTTTATTTACATACTTCAATTCTTACTAAAATACAAAGGAAATCCTGACTTTCAATATTCCTTGTGGGAGATCTAATCTAAACCTATTAATTTTTCAGTAAGAACATTTTCTATAGTCAGACTCATAGCATTAAATCTACTTATGAAGCAATGCCTTTACATGACTTTATGACTTAAGCATAATTTTTAGTAGGCGCTAAATATTCTGAACCTACTGTCATCCCATACTGAGAAAAATTGTAATGATCATGGCCTAGGAAATACTTATGCAATTTCTGTACATTAGCTTCTCTCCTTACATTGGTCAGAAAAATAACTATGATGGTCAAAGAGCCATTGAAAAGAAAAGCTAATTCTACACTTTATAGGTTGACTAGAGATTATTTCACAATATTTGGCAGTAATTGCAACAAAGCTTATCATACTTGGTGTAATAGTGGCTTTCAACTCATCACAGACAAGTATAAAAAGTCACGTAAATGCAACAGATCATACAAAAACTTCTACTACACCTATAAGAAACACTTTAAAACTCTCATTATTAAAATGTGCAACTATAGAAAACTGGTTTTCTGCTAACAAAAAAATCTGTGAAAGTGCAGCGTAAAAATATAATAATATCTAGGTTTAATGATGCAGATAATGACTTAACTTTCTGTCACCAAATAACACATCTGGGGTAACAAAAAAACCCCTGTATGGCCCATAAATAAGATCTTGAAACTTATACAAGAAGACTTTTCAACTCTTTTTATAAACAAGTGCTAAAAGATATATCTGACTTAGAAGACATATTTCAGTTTCTCAGTCTTGAATACAGATTTGTATACATTAAAATATTGGTCCTACCTTGACACACACCCACTTGTATAAAATACACCATAGCAAAAAAAGATGAGACGGGAAAAAGATTTCACACAGTAGTCCTATAAGATTTTGTTCAAGGAACAAAATTATCTTAATTTCATTATTAATTTTCTTAAAATAAGTGATTTTTTTTTTTTAACAGAGACTGTCTTTAAAGCTGGAAAATTCAGGAAAAGGTTTTATGTAGATAATTTGCTAAGAGATTGAGAGAGATTAAGTGAAATACTTCAGATGCCTAGTATTATGAAAGAATGTGACATATATCCTCAAAGCTTAGTCACCTCTATTTCTTAAAACTTGTGCAAATTCTTTATCTCCATTAACACCATGGTGACAAAAAATACTTTTTTTCCATAAAAAGAATTGATTGTCATACAAAAATTTTGTAAAATATAATGAATTTATAGAAAAGTGCATTGAAATACATCAATATTTATCAAGAACTCAGCTGCAAGTGATACACTGAAGCACCTTATAGCTGGTCTGTACATAGGGGGTATGGGGACTAATGACAGCAGAAATACACATTAGTGAGAAAAACACATAATACTGTAAAAGGAGTCCTCTTTTGCTAAAGTTTACAATAAAGCATTCCTTTTGCAGACTACCTTCTTGCCTCACTTTCATGTCTTTAATAATTCTTTTTCATCCACAGAGTTCTGCTGCATTTATTCATACCAACAGTTGATCATGTAAGTATGCGCAACTTTTTATCAAACTTCTATGTTTATTCACAAAAAATAATTAATGTTCTTACCAATCGAGCTGGTGGGATCTAGAAGGAGACAAAGTTGGCATTTACTCTATTACTTATTTAATATTTTGCATAGAACCGCCTCACACTGTAAGCACTTTCAGATAGTTAAATATTTACCTTTTCTAGCCCAATTCTTTCTTCAGTCAAAGAAGAAATCTTTTCTTCCTAATAGAAAATGACTGAGTCAGAAAGGTACTTTATAGCTTGTGTGCCTCCCTAATCCATTCCTCGCTTCCAGGTAAGGAAGTATTGGGATAATTGAACATCAATATAGGCTCTTCTATATTCTACTTTTTGATTTCATCATCTTTCCTTTATTTCATAATCAGTCATTACATTACTTGGTGAGTGCCCCTGGCTCCAGAAAGATGTATTTTCTACTGAGACAATTTTTATTCATTCAAGATTTCCCAGTGTGTTAATCTGAAATTTAATATTTCACTCTTTTCCCAAACTCAAGACATTAACTCGACATTTTGTGCAAGGTATTTCTACCTAAGGTATTACACAGTTCCACTATTCCTCTTCTTTATTTTAATTTTATAAAGTAAAGAAAAAGTGCTTTTCTACGCATTTCTTGTCTCTGTGCCTTCCATTTGAGAAGTATCTGAGGATACTTCTCATTAGCAACATCTCAAAACCACACTGAGAGATTATTCTCCATTTCTCTGTAGCAGTGGTAAGGATACACTTTGCTCAGCATGAGGCATGTATGTCAACTTTCAGAAAGAAAACATACGCCCACACTACTGGAAAAAATGCAATATGAGGAAACCTTTACTACAAAATTAAGTGCCTATAGGTTCAGCATAGAACATGTTATAGAAATCACCATGTGTCAGGTGATGCCAAGTGAGATTCAGATAACAATATTTCATTGTTCTCCACTTATCTAGCTCATAAAGTCGACACACCCATCTTATCTTGATACCATAAGTTATAGGACACAAAATGAACTGCAGATGTCAAAGGTCTTGTTAGGTGAGATAACAACCAGAATCAATCCAAACTAACATTCTTACTGGCTTGTTAATCTTTTCAGTTTCCTGTAACAGACTTGCTACCACACCAGCCTTAGATGCAAAGTTCATAAATCGTATACTATACTATTATACTATTTCATATAATAATATATAATGCAGTAAAATCACAGGAGCCACTACTATCTTTATCAATATAAATAGAATAATAAAATAAATAATATAAAATACAACATAAATCAAGTGAGCAATAAAAACACACAAACTGTGATTTGTAGTATAAACTCAACATCCAACAGGTCAGACGAGAAGACC